>JBBPBO010000004.1:72868955-72952919 GCA_037974295.1 Cicer cuneatum
TTTTTTTTTTATTCTTTTGGTACAAAGGTAAATCCCTTTTTAACTGTCTAATCAATCGTCCTAAATTTTTGTCAAGCAAAATAAATAACTAATTTCATAAATAATATATATGCATTCCTAAAACATCCTTCAAATAACATGTTCCATCGTAATAAAATGTTGATTAGAAAATACTTCTCTTTCAACTTACTGAATATTGGTTAAAAATAAAAATTAAATTAATTAAAATATAACATTTTCAATTAAAAATGATTATTTTCTTATTAATATTACATGCATCACTATCAATTCAATATTTTTTATTATTCTTTTATAATAATGGTAAATAAACTAATATTTAATAAAGATAATTTAATAAGATTATTATTTTTAATAAGATTATTATTTTATCTCTTTTATTTGTATAAAATAGTCAAACAATTTGATTATTGTGGGGATGAAGTGTATCTCATTGAGGCTTATGTAATAATGATTTATTATTAGATAAAAATATATTACATCAGATTAAATATTGCAATATATGAATTTGATCTATTTTAAAAATATTATATATGAAATCACACCACGTGTAATCTAAATTATAAAATAAAGGTGGCGAAGAGCTTTATTTAGGTAATTGAAAGAGTGTATTGTGTGATATGTAAGTGCCCTTCATCATTTGGTTTGGAGTTCGGGTATGTTACTTGAAAAATTAGAAAATTGATCACCTCCCTCAATCACCCCCTCTTTACTCTCTACACCTCTCTATTTCTCTTCAATATTTTCCCTCTCTCTTATCTTTTCTATTTCTTTAATATTTTATAAATAAAAGGACGAGAGAGAGAGGATCTAGAATTAAATACCATTTTCTGGAAAGTTTTTACCACAAATAAACAAACATAACTTTCTTTCATTTTATTTTAATAATATTTATTTTAAAATACCCTTCTATTAACATTAAGTTATATTTTTTTTATATATTCAAAAGAGAGTAAGTCACTTGTGAAACTTGTGTGATTGATATTGAAGTTGTTAAACTTGTGATTCAATGTTGGTCCATTTAGACTAGGTTAGAAGAGCAGTGTTTTGTCATTTTGTACACTACTTTGTGGGCTAAATGTTATTTTATATCCACAATAAAGCAATGATCTAACAGTCAAAGTATCACGTTGAATTTTTGCTAAAAAAACAAAGCTTTTCAGCGGTAAAGTAGAATAAGTTCGGCAAAAAAATAACAATATTTTTTTAAAAGCTTTTTCACTAAGCAAAACAGATTAATTAAATAACTAATGGAATAAAGATAACACAAATATAATATATTTCCCGCAAGCATATCATATGCACTACTAGATATCTCTTTTGTAAGTCTATTCATAATATTATATATCAAATATAGAACAATTGAACAAATGAAAAACCTTAAGACTCTCTACTTACATACATAAATAATAAACTGTGACTAAATAATACAACTGTTAAAAAAGATGCAAAATCTTTAACAGCTGGTGGTAATTACTCACTTCATGCCAATAGCATGAACTATTCATTTGATCACCCATCTTCAACTCATGATCCACCTTATAGTTTTGCATTAGGTTCTTGAATATTTTTTTTTTTATTTTTTGTAAATTATTTATAGCTTATCTCTTGCTTTCTTCTTTTGGTATTGAATTGAGGGGACACATTTCCATAAATCACACATAATGTATAAAGTCCTTTTATGGAAAAAGTATCTTATGGATTATGATGATGATAAAATTCTACTATAAAAGATCTTCTCCACAGGTTTTGTTTAGCTTCCTTCTCTTAGCTGGGCTACTATGTGAAGATGAACATGAACCAGCATTTGTTTCATCACTTTTGTAGCTGAAGCACAAAGTATTATCCAACACACCTATTGGGCTTTGAGGCACACAAGGGATAGTAGATGCAACAATTGAGTCCTTAACAGATGCATTGTTCAATGACAACTCTTGAACCTTTTCAATACACTTCAATAATCTCTCCTGCAATAACAACACAAATTACACATTGCAAATATCAATTAAACAAATGTCGTCGATTAAATTGCACATTATACAACAATGTTGTCATTTTGAATGGACCACAGTGTTAACCTTTTCTATGTGTTGAATCAGAGTAGAAATTGTTTTGTTAGTTTCAATTGCTTGGGTTTCAGCAACACATGTAGCAACTGCCGCTGCAATCTCTGATGGTTTGAATTCCAAGAAGTCGATACCTGCATTGAATTCACACCATCAAAATTAATCAACTCCAATTCCTATAATTCGTGATTTAATTTTACTGCAGAGATTGGTTATTCTAGCAGTTAAACAACTAATTTGTGCAATGAAGTTAATACCTTTAATGGTGCTGATTATAAGTTGGGTGGATTGTGAAATTGAAGATCTTAATGAACTCTGATCATCATTAATCTTAGAAAGGAAATATTCAATGAAGGAAAAAGGAGTAATTGATTGCATTCTCCACTTCAATGTGGTCAGTACTAGAAGTTCCATTCTCTGTATGGTTTTAGCTTCAAACACAAACTTTGAATCACCAACCTACACGAAAGAATCGACATAGATCAGCACATGCAACATGAATAGATTGAATTAACAAACACAACATTGAAAATGACAAGTTCCTACTTGTAAATCAAGAGTTTGCGGAACATCGGTCTCTTCTACTTTGGCTGCCAAAGACAAGCAAGCTACTGCCAACAATTGCATTGTCCAAGCTCTTCCCTTCTATGAATGGAAACAGAACATTAGATCAAAACCAATGAAGAATAAAAAAAGCCCATTTTTTGTGTTGAACTTCACTTCATTCATTGACTTACTGGTAATTCATATGCAGAAAGGAATCGATCCATGTAATTAATGGATAGATATGCACATAGAGGACCAAATCCAAAATACGATTGAACCTATAAACATAAAGAAAAGGGCAATTAGATTAGAGATACAAACATTACAATCTAATCCAATCCAATCCATTTATAAAATGCATGAATCAGAAATTCAATTCAATTCATCCGTTAATCAAATACAAGTAGAATCCAAGAGTTATCAAGCAATGGATCATCATCAAATCAATAATGTGGTATGCAATTGTAAAGATAATAATAGTTCTTTCATTAAATCCAAATTCAAATAAATCGGTGCCGTTTCGAAGAAAGATCATCATTGTTCATATTCCATTACAGACCCATCAACAGGATTTCAGAAAAAGAACTACTTTTTTAAGTTTTCACTATCAAAAACTCTTTTTTCTTCAGTTTCCACAAGCAAAAACATTAAAATCAACAAGCATGAGATAGATGAGAATAAGAAAGAGTAAAAACAAAACAAAAAAAAGAATCTACCTTTTGAATCCAATCGATGGCTTCGTTTCTAGCCCCAAAATCCAAATCATCCCCAAACTTCAACCTATTCAAGTAATCACGACCAGGCCATTGTTGACATTCCTTTTCCAACATCAACATCAAACACTCTTCACTCTGCAATGGCATCTCATCTGGGACACCATAGTTTTGGTTACTCTGATGTTGGTACCTAGGACGCCACGAATCCTCGTCCATGGTATCCTCAAATTGACCATCATCAAAAACACTGCTATCCTCAGTGCAAAGGAGACTAGAAACACAATCAAAACTTGGTGCCATTCCCAACAACCCAAAAAACCCTTTTCTTCCAATTTCACAAAACAATCACAAAAATCAAAACTTTATTAACGAAATGATTAAAAAGAAAGTAATGACAATCTGGGTTGAAATAAGAACAAAAGAAGATTAGAGAGAGATGAAAGAGTTTTGTTTTTTTGCACTATCTTTCTCTCTGGTTCGAAGTTTCGGTGAATAGAGTGTGCAGCGAGAGAGGGGCCTTATGAAGGAACCCAACTGCTGCTTTTTAGGGTATAAAGGAAGAGAGAGAGGGAGTGGGGTTTGGGACAGAGGGGTGGGTCTGTACAATGTGGATCGTTGCGTAGGTTAAAATCGGTACAAAACAAATAAGGTTAATCACTAATTACTCTGTTTTGTGAGAGACATATTCACACACGGATACATGAAATTAAATCAATTAGGAAACAAAATACACTTTATTAATACAAAGGGTAATTATATTTTATTATTAGTAAAAAAAGGATTGTAGTACATATTTATCAATAATTAAAATTTTGTCAAGAAAAGTCAATGAAAATACAAGGGAAAGGAATAAATCATGTTTAAGTATTTATTATTACTTACTCTTTTTTTTAGAGATTAGACTTCAGTCTTTTTTTTACAACAGAAATTTTTGTCTTTTATTTACCATATATTACTTGTTTTCACTTTTTGTTATACATATGTACTCAAACAAGAATTTTTTTTTCTTATACATATGTACTCACACAAGATTTTTTTTACTAAAGAATAAAAATATTTTGTGTGAGTTTCATCTTATATTCTTTAGTAAAAAAATAAAAACAGTCTAAATCTCCTAATAGATAGGAGTAATCAATGTTTTTTTTTTAATAGAAAAGAAGTGTATATTGAGAGTGATCGGTTAACTTAATTGAATTTTATTACTACTTTAAAAAGATTAAATTTTTTTATAACATAAAAAAAAAATTAGTCCTTGATATTTTTATAGTATCTAAATTTACTCTTAAATAAAATTTAGTATTTTGAAAAATAGAGAATTGTTATTCAATTTACACTATTCGAAAATGAAACATAAGTTAAAATAATATTTAAAAAAATTAATATATTTAATATAAATTTTTAATTAAATTAGATATAATTTTTTTATATTTCATTCTTATTAGTATTTCTTAAGAACTCAAATAAGGTCGCAAAATTCTTAACTCATTTATTCCGTATTTTGACTTACCCCTTTTAACCCTGTAAATATTATCAATAGCCCTGCACATTAATTTAACAAAAAAAAAAAATACTCATTCCTTCAATTTCACTTATAGTGTAATCAAACATGGTCGTCAATTATGTATTTACCTTTTCTAGGTAGCAATTAACCCAGAAGTACCATTAGTATAATGCCATTTCCAAATTTACATAGCGTTGCGACTATTGGTCAATACAATTCAAGCATCATTTAATAGACTACAAACTTTCCTATAATATGATTCATTTGATTTGATTTCAAATTAATTTGTATTATTAAATTTCACTATGGTATATAAAAAATAGCCATGGCAATAAAATACACATTTGCGGATATTTAATTATTTTAAATAGAGAAAATCTGTTTTGATTGTCTATTGGATACAGTCTTTTTCTAAAATTATAATTTAAGATAGAGATGGATTTATGGTGTTGATATTCACTCCGTAACCATCTCGATAATAATATTATTATTATTTTTAATGTTTATATAACGTATAATATTTTTTTATAGAAAATTTCATTTTAATATTTTTTATTTTATTATTGTGTAATAATTATTATTTTGTTATATTAATTATAATAAATATAATTTTAAAATTTATTATTTTATATATATGAATTGATATGAGTGCGGACAAGAAAACTCAAATTTTATTACAAATAAAAGTAGAGACTTAAATTTCACATTCAATAAAGAAAATGATACAAATTTTTCTTGACTAATCGAATGTAGAGGTGGGGGTTAAAATTTGCCTCTACCCCATCCGTTGCCATGTCTGATAAAAAATAACAAAATTTAATAAATGTGACGAATTGATAAAAAATTTAATATATATATATAATTTTATATTGACGGTTGATTGTATAGTCGTTATTTTAATCAAATTAATTATTTGTATAAAATTGATTTAGACTATACTAATATATTTTTTTTCCATTGATAAATGAGAATGGCCAAGAGGTGGTTACTATAGCAATGACAAATGAAATGTAGTATTAAAGAATGATGAGGTAAAATTAAGGGTTAATAATTGATTAAAAGTGTCAAAGTAAAAAAAAAAGGGACCAATAGTACGTGCATAGTATGTTGTATTCTCCCGTTTCGACGCGTGTGCTACGCTGACATTGGGCGATGACCGGAAGCGTCGTTTCGTCCTTATGTCTGTCATTTTTCCTTTCTATGTTACTAGCTGTCATTTCATTTCATTTCCTTTCCCTCCACCATTTCCCTCCCCCGCCAAATATAATCAATATTATTAGTACAATCACTTTTTTCATTTCAATTTCAATCTACTAATTATTATCAGATCAGATAAAAAAATATAACTTCTTTCCTTCAATATTACGCCAACTAATTTCGCATGATTGGAACGCATGTGAGTGGTGGCAACGGTTGAGATTTATCTTTTCAATTTTAGTTTTATTATAATTTGAAATCAATAGTTTTTTCTTTTTTTGCTTTATCTTCAACCATTAAATACCAATATTTTGTGTGTAAATTTCAGTGCTATCTGATTCACCTTGTTATTTTATCTGCTTATAAAAATTAATTTTTCAAGATATCATTAAAAAGTATTCTTGTGAACATTTAACTTCTCAATCTACCATTGTCTTATTATTAAGGATTTTTTATATATATTGTCTTTAAAAAAAAGACTTACGAATATATTTTACATTAAAAAAATATATATTAAAATGTCTTATTTTTTTAATTTTTAGGAGATTGCATTTTTGCACATGCAACTATTTTTTATAGATGGTCGCATATCAGATATGCGGTTTTCTACTATATTATTGTTTTGTTGAAATAAAAAATAAATAAAATTGTAAAGTAGTAGATATTTGCATCTCGAGATGCGACCTCTTACTAAAAAAAATCTTATAGGTGGTCGCATGACAGATAATGCAACCTCCTGAAAGTCTAAAAAAGTATGACATTTTAGTATATATTTTTTAATGAGGGGTATATTAGTTAATTTTTTTATAAAAAAAGTATATATATAATCCTTTTGTTAACTATGAATTTCTTAAAGAAAATAGCCCTCAATTCCAACAAGAAAGTGCCTTCCAAAAAACTCGTAATTTAAATTTCAGTTACGAGGTTAATAAAATTTAGTCAATAATTATTTCAGTTAAAATCTAAATTTTGATTTTTATGAATGTTTTGCTTTTAATTAGAGTTTATTAATCACTTGAGTTCAATCATTTAAATAATATAATTTTTTTAACAATTTAGTTTTCAGGAGATCAAGACCATATAAATCAAAAGTTTGGTCAAAAAGTAATTAGTTTTAGTCATAACTAAAATGATTCGTCTTTAACTGAAATTCATTAACTATGTGAGTCTAATCACTTAGATAATGTAACATATTTCTTTGATTACGTTAATCATTTTTAATAAAAATACTTTTTTTTCTTCTAAAATTATTATGATACTTATACACTTTTGTCTTTTATGTATTTTTCATTATTGTCTAAGTGTATTAATTTTAATTTATTAATATATATTTGATTTTGCATTTGTCTATTTAAAAAATTAGACAAAATGAAAACCTAATACTTGGTCACGTCTTGTGGATGTGACACAGTGATAGCCCAAAGAAATGCATTTTGTATTTTTTTTAAGTGGAGCATATTGGGATATTAAGAAAAATAATGTCTCGATTTCTTAAAGAAAAAAGGGCCTTTGGTTCCAAAAGGAAAGCGACTTTAAAAAAAACAAGTATCCATTTTTTTTTAAAAGAAAAGGTTCTCCAATTTCCAAAAGGAAATAGGCTTTTGATTCTTAATGGAAACAAGTTATGGTAATTTAAAATCCGATCAGCTAATCAAACAATCTCAAGTTTTTTTTTTTCCTTCAATTGAGCCAAATTAATAATTTATTAAACTAAGGTTTTAAGGATATATTTGGTTTAATATAAGAGAAGGGGAACACGATATTTTAATAGTGTGGAGGAGAAAAGAGAAAAATAAATGCATATTTTGTTTACAAAATAATAGGAAAAAAGATGAGCGAAATTTTAAATTGTTGTGTTTGAGTCGAGTTGAGGAAAAAAGTTTAAATAATTTTTAATTTACACTGACTCATTTCCTATCTCCTCACCAAATTTTTCAAAACGAGAAATATATCGGAAAGGATTTTGTTCCCCTGTACTCTCCTTCAATCAAATAGATTTTAATTTTTTTGGCTAAATATATTTTTTGTTAATTTTATAATATATCTTTTTATGATTAAATTTTAAATTATATAAAAATTGTTAAAGTTTTACTAATATTATTTTATTAAAAAAAAAAAATCGCATGGTGGTGTTGGAATTCGACCTACTCAGAGTCGAATGGGCTAATCCATTCTAAATCAAATTTCCAATCAAATAACTTGTGTTTGATCAAAAACTATACAATTGTGTTTTGGATTTGTTTTTTATGACACTAAAATAGAGGGTCAATTGGGTTGCTTAACTGAATCAACGTCATTTTGACAGTTGTATGTGTGTTCAATAAATTTTTTAACAGAGATTAATCGTTATGAAACACATATGAATATTATTATCTTTAATATAATTATAACTTAAAAACAAAATATACATTAGGGGGTCTTTTAAGTTAATTGAAAATTTTAAACAAGTCATTATTTATATATATATATATATTTTGTGTGAAGTTAGTCATTTCTTCGTGTCAAAATAATTTGTGTCTGAAAATATTAAGTATCTTAAATTAAATTTACTTGTTTAAGTTATATTTTTTTTTACCATTCAGAAAAATAAATTGTATTTTTAATTCATAAAAATTATATTTAAATTATTTCAAAATGACTATTACAGTATTCAATTCACAAAAATTAACATAATATTTTTAATTTTAATATAAAATTATGACATCATTGTTGTTGTAAAGGAATATCTAGTTGGGATACTGAGGAGTGAAACATTTTTTTATAAATGTATTAACAATAAAAATTGGTTCAACACGGTATAAACATTTTTAAATATAAATGATTGTTTTGACATAATTTTTTTTTTATAAAAAAAAAAACATGTTTTAAACTTTTAAAAAATAAATTGGCCTATATGCGATGTAGTTTTGTGTAAAAAATATATCTTGATGCAACTTAAACCTTCAAAATCAAAATCAGTCAAATTAATTTATACAAATCACGTAAAATAAGATGTACTTTTGTTCTTTTACCACCACTTTGAAATCCGTCTCTTTTTGATTTTTAAGTACAATTTTTTTTTTGTTAACATTCATAATTGACCACGTTGAGTGGACCTAATCCTTCCTTAGGTAACACTAACGAGCAATTTGGTGTTTCAAAATTAGTCTATTTCAAATGATTTGTTAGAGCAAGTTGCCTTTTTTTTGGTTGGTGTTTTATATGTTTGATAGAGAAAGAGGTGGAGGGATGATTAACGTGTTTTTTGGAATTTTCAAAGGAAGGGTTTTGGATATTGTGATCAAACAGTTTTTTGAAGATAAAGTTGGTCCAATCGAACGTGTTTTTGTTTCGGATCATTCATTCAGATGAGATGCGCCTCGACTAGGCAATATTGTTGCCTCTTCGAATAATTTTTCATTTTTTCATATGTTCTTTGATTATTGTTTTTGGGCGAAATAATATTTTTTTTTTCCTTAGTTGCAGGCAAAGCAATATCTTGCGTTGGATTTTTCTGCAACAAAGTACTATCGGAAGTATAATATTTAAATGTGAAACGAAAATTGAACTTTAATATATATTGTTCAAAAAAATGTGTATATAGTACACACATGATTTCTTCTTTATTTTCTTAACAAATATAGTGTACGCATGATGAATTGTAGTTATCAATTTATTTTTGAATGTCAGCAAATCAGAATCAGTGGCCTAATGTTAGTTTACCTCTAAGTTGTAATGGGTCACTCAATATTTATAAAGAAATTATATTTTTTGTACATCATAATTAGATATTTTTTTTTAAACAAAAATAGTATAAATACATTACATGATTAATTTGACATCTTAACTATGTTGACACTCCAAATTAATTATTTATTATTTACAACATTCTAAAATGTTATTAAAAATAATAAAGAAATACAAAATATTTGGGGAGACCATACCAAAATCCAAAAGAACAATCTTTTGGGATACAAAGTGTTGTCCCGTTAAAAACCTTACCAGAAAAACTTATAGAAATAAAACCACAGTGAAGAAAAAGAGTTTAGTATCCACCCACAAAAAGCAACAAAATATATATTTAAGAATACCAATCATGTTTCTATTGAAAACATTAGAAATTTTAGAAGGAAAAACATTCAACTAGATTATTAACAATGTAAAGTCTCAAATTAGCAATCTTGTTCGCATATTGATTCTCTTCTCTAGAAATATTGGACATAGTAAAACTCATATTCTTAATCATCTCAATATAATTAAATCATCTATTTCTAATAGACTAAAGAATAAGAATGATAATTCTAAATTTTAGATTTGTCAGTTGCATCTCAAATTCAATCCAAAGAAATCTCCACTCATCCTTGTAAGTTGTTTCAATAGCAATCATAACCCTGTAAGCAACCATAACTCTGCAAACAGCTATCTTTGTCACTAACAAATTATTCATCGATCTAATTATCAAAGTGTCACTAATATTTGTCTATAAAAAAAAATTTAATTAACAATTTCCTTACCATGCAATTTTGAGTCTTACTAATTTCTAGCTAGTCGTGAATGATGATCACTTGTCAACTACAACATATAGTGACAAAATGTCAAAAACTTCGACCAATAGAGACTCTAGATCCATCCTTTATATTGGCAAATTTACTTAAGATCCATGTCTGTTTTATAACCGTTTGACCGTAGATCATCATATTGGACGAGTCAATAGTGAACAAATATATCAATGGTAAAAATTTGGATTGAATTGGACCACAAAACCATAGCAAGAAGCTTAGTTAATTTTATTTTCACTTTGGATGCTGGTTTCTTGGATTCAATAACCAAGCCTTAGACGTGCTTGAACGTGAATTTAAAAAAAAAGAGACTTTAGGACACAAATTTCTAACCCTTTTCCAAATCTAATCTTTGAAATTCTCCTTTTTATATATACTATCCGAAATTTAACTTTTTTTGTTCTGCTTTTGCAACTTCAGTGTCATGGTCGTGTGACTAACAAATTGAACACATTCACTTATTCCTTATATCTGCTTCATGTCAGTTTTTATTCAAATTTCAAAGTCTATATTCTCTCTTCCTAATACTTTTTTCTCATATATGGTTAAAAAATAGAGTCTTCTTAATTAACTGACTGAGATTCGAGCTTTACAGAGTAACGGGGTGTCATTCACACCCACATATCCTTTATTTTATTTTTTTTAACTCATCCCTTCCGTTAGTTACATTTATTTCTCTTGATTTCCGTTATCTTTGCTACATGCCATGCGGCATGCCCAAGGTCAAGTCAAATGTTTGTGTCATGTGACAGTGCTTTAAAATTTTGATACAGATTAAAATGTTTCATAGATGCCATTTTATATACACTTGCCACCTTAATTCAATTGAGGTAATAATAAATTACATCCGGTATTAAAATTGTGGTTAATTATATAGTTAAAAGAAATATATTTTTTATGTAATTAATGATGAGTTACACATATATACAAAAAAGGTTAAAAGTCTTATATTATATAAAATAATTTATGATAAAATATTTATAAATAGTGAGTAGTTCTCACTCTATAAATTATTTTTTATAGAGTTATGTTAGACTCAATACAAATTTTAAGATTGTAATAGTTCATTCAAATTCATTAAATCACCTGCAATCATGTTATCAAATTAACAAAATATGATAAATAAATAAAATATAATAATGTTATTTATTAAATTATTTTTATTAATCCAACAATATTTTAATTATCATAAATAAAAATAAAGTAGATAAATAATAAATTGAAAATGATGTTAGTAGATTGTATTAAATAGAAATATAATTGAAAAAAAATAATCATAGTGAGACTCTTTTTGTGACATTATTTTTGTTAAATGTCAATAGTATTTAAAATTGCATTGAAGATAAGAAAGTAGCATGAGAAAAATTATAGTTAAGGTTTTTTTTTGGTACAGATACATTAATAAGGTTATATATTGGTATTTTGTTTACGGACATAACTTTGATATGTTTGTTGCGCCAGCCTCGTTGCTATGTGTAACATGTGTAAATTAAAGATATATACGTTGTCAAACCCAAAAGGTATCGTTTTACGTATTTGGCTTTGCTACATACGTGGTCACGTTTCAACATCACATGCGTATCAATAAACTGTCAAATCTAAACTTATGTATACAAAATATATTTATAAAGACATTGGATCCAATGTAATAAATTAATTGTGAGTTTCAACAAAATAGGGACAGTTTCTAACGTTTCTCATAGCATAGCTAATTATTTTAACAAGTTGTCGATATATATATATATACTATTTCTTATAATAGGACAACATTTTTTAGTTCACTCTTCTTACTTCCCCAATATTAGACAAAGTCAATTAAATACCGTCCAATTTAATCATGTCATAATTGATTTTGATTTCAATTTATGCTCTTGCAAATATATTTATTGCACGATCACTTTATTGAAAAAGAACTGTAGATATATACATGGTGAGCATGAGCATGAGCATGCGCATCGTTTTAACTTATACATTTCTTATTGAGTTCACGGATACACCAAATCAAATAAGTTTTGTTTAAGCTTCTCTATTTTTTCAATAATTCAAATATTGTATTTTGAAGGTTAAAGAGAAAATGACTGAATTGTATATTTTTTATAAGATAAATGTAGTTTTATATCTCTCATTTTTATAGAAAATATAATATATATGTTGACACATGATATATTTGCTAACATTGATTTTTGCATCCATTATTTTACTTGTTAAGATTTTTTATCGTCTTGTATTTAAAAATGACTTTTACTGTCATCGATATACTCTTTTATTTTTCCGTTTGAGTTAATCACGATGTTTGCTTTATTTGATTACATTTTTCTTCTTCTTCACCTTTGTTTTATCTCTTTAGATTTTACAGGTAATTAAAGTTTTTATTGAAATAATGTTGTTCATATTTGTTTGATTGAATTTTGACTTAGCTCCCATATTTTTTATTTTTTATTCAATAAACTTATTAAAGTCATACAAATAATAGAAAATATCAACATAGTCGAAATGTTAGTTTTACCGTAAATTTTCTACACTATTTTTTATTTAAAAAAAGTTGTTTTAAAATATTTGATGCATGAGATTAAAGAGAATTTAATTTGCAATATTTACAAATATAAATTACTACTAAATATGGAAATAAACATGTCAACTAGGTGGGACAGATCCATGCTGACTATGTTGAACAAATTATTTCCAGCCATGCCACCGGTCCATCCCCTTATTCTAATGTGAGATGCAGAAATGCAACAGATACTTAGGGAATTATAAAAAAGAACTAGATTACTTAATTATGAAAATAAATATTGATAGTTAGCTCAATTAGGTTATAGAAGATACATGCAGGTTGTACATATTAATTCTCTAATGAATACATAATTTAACCCTACTTATTCTCTTGTATAGAATGAATTTCAAATAATTCTCACTAGAATGAATATGAACCATTAATTAAATTATGGGTGTCTCGAATGAATTAAATTTGAAGTAATAGGTGAATCGAGATTAAAGTGTATTAGACAGAGAAGAAATTGTTATAATTTGCATATGAAATGCAATAGTGCAACCAATTCAATCAAATAATGCCGTGAAATGGCACTGCCTAATGTCTCATTATCATCCACAACCGTCCAGAACATCTGCCGTATCTTCTGCATCTCCATCAGAAAAGAAACCCAAATCTTGTTTCTTCATAATTTAGCTTAATGTGTGATTAGTTAAACATTCTATAACTAGTATATCAATACAAATCTTGTTTCTTTCCACTGTATCTTTTAACATATTAATTGACTTAAAAATTTATTTTATATTAATATTTTGAAATAAGTAATCATGTATATTTTTTAATAAATTAACAACCTAATATATAAATAATATTAAATATTTTTTAAATTAAACATCTCAAGTTAAAGAATTTGATTTGATTTGTTTGTTAAAAATAGAAGTAAGATTAATAAGCTGATGGAGCTGGCAAAAAGTCGTTTGTATTGGCTTAAGCAATGTCTTTATCGAAATCGAAAAGAAAATGAATAGAAGGAAAAACAATTGGTTATTGGAGACAGAAGGGGGCCCTATATAGCTGACAACCCCAGGGGTGAGAAATGAGTTAAGGTGGTTTGGTATAACACTTTGGCAACCCATTTTTTCCTGTCTCCTCTACTTGTTGCTACTAATCTCTACTACTACCACACCACTTCCACCCAACTTTTTTAAATCCACGCGGATCGGATCAGTTTCATTTTTTTAATATTTCAGAAATAATTCTATTTTGAATGTCTTCGATATCTCTCAATTTGATTAGACTTTTTAATCATAATTTAATTGATTAAACGAAATATTCCATAAATGAATCAATAATATTTTTCAGAAAAATGAAGAAATTTTTTTTTGGTTTTAATTGAATAACTACAGTCCAATCAAATTTTGACCAACTTTGAATCGTTTAAGGTTGAACCGACAAATTTAAAATACTATTTCGAATAATGCAGTTGGGACATCGATAATTGTTCTATTTCAATCGGATGATTTAATAAAATATAAATTTAATTTTTATGGTACAATTTAAAAAATATCAAATTTAAATTTACACCCTTTAATCATGATTGAATAACGTATGATATTTTTAAATAAATTAAACCATATACATTAGCGGGATCGAGTCTAAATAACGTAGTTAAAAGTCTTAAGCATCAACCATATGTGTTGCTTCGTTTTTTGGGCAGGTTATAGAATATATAAAATAGGATAAATGAGATAAATAAAAATGAGATAAGATTTACACATAATAAATTTTTATTATATACTATATTCGATGTCTATTAAATATTAACAACTAAATAATTCCTTAAAAAACAACTAAATAATACTGTACTGTATTATCAAGTCGAATGTCTGAGATAAACCATAAATAAAATCATAAAATTATTAATTTTTATAATTTGTATATGAATTTTATTTTATGTTGATATTTTGTTGGATTTAATTTTTCTTATTTAATCACATAAATTAAATGTCCAAATTACACTTGAATTAAACGAGTTACTGATATTTTTATATATATTTAACTACTGCAGTTTTTATTTGAAAGTATTTCTTTTTTACAGTTTTTTATGTTCTTAAAACTAATACAACATGATAAAATTTAATTTGTGGTGAAATCACATATAACTTCTAAAAATATTTAGTATTCTGAGGGCACCTACATCCATTACACCCATTTTAGTTCTTTAAAAGGACCTCGTTCAATTTTTTTATATTATTACTTATCAAATATTTAAACAACTCAACTACATTTTCTAAATATCCATACAACCTATCAAAAACTCTAAAATGGGTCTCACTGGACCCCACAACTTAGCATATTTTCTTAGTTTTTAACTTAAACATTCTCGCACAGTGAAATTTTAAGTAAATGAAAGATGAAGAAGATGAGTGAAAAGATGATACAAATTAACGATGAACGATGACGTATTTTTTTAAAATTTGAAGAACTCTAATAATTAAATTTGTTTTTTTTTTCTTTTTATTTTTTATTAAAAAAATAATTATTAATAATTCTATGTGAACTTATCATTCAACATTTTTTACGACACATTGACATTTTAAAAGAATAATTTTGTAAATATTAAAATATAAAAGAACCTAAATGAGTGGTAAAAAGATAAATGATAATTTTGTAAATGTTCTAGAAAATAAAAGGATAAGTTTGTGATTGTTTTAACTTTTAGTCCCTATTAAATAAAAATATAATTTTTAGGCTCTACAAAATTATCATGCATACTGCTTTAGTCTATGTTATTGAGTAGATATATATTTTTAAATGAATTTTTTTAATCATATTTCATTAATCCAAAGTTCAAAAATTCTAAATTTTTTTAAAATAATTTTTTATAATGTTCTAAACATGCTTGTAAAAAATCATTCAACTATGTTTTATTTCAGTTACAACTAAAATTATTTTCTAAATAATTTTGCAAAAACAACATGTTGTATTTTTATTTTACAAAAACTAAAATTAAAATATTGAAATTTTATAGAAATTAATTTTTTTTTTGTCTTAGACTAAAAAGTATTTTAAAAAAAAAATACTTGCAAAAACCAAATAACTTACTATCTATCACAATAATGCATAGATTAATGACGAGACACCACTTGTTTATTTAGTTAATTATTATTATGGATTGCGTGCTAAGTTGTAAAGTAGTTGGCTTCATTCAAAATCCCTTACATCAAAATGTAGAATCTTTACCTGTGTGTTTGTGGCATTATCTCTGACCACAATTAAGGAACCGTTGGTTTCAACGGGCATGAGAATTGAGAACTAGCTAGAAAAGAACATAAACAAATTTGCAAAGAGGTAGTATACTCTATCAATTGATCAATGGCTGGACTTGATGCAAATGTTTCAGTGCATGTTACTAGTATCATGTATGACTGAAATGAAATCAATAAAGTTATGTATGTCATGTTAAATGATAGTGGTCGGAACTTGGACGCAAGTGCACAATTAATAAGTACTACATGTCATGTGTACTCCAATTTAATTGAACAGATTTGTATGATTTATTATCTAATTAATTTTTTAAAAAAGTTTAATGATGAACTTATTTCAAATCTCAATTGGTCTAATTTAGAGCATTTGAGGATGAGAAATTTAGTAGGTAGTTTTGAATTCAAATTTAAATTGACAATGTATGTAAGATACGAAATAAAGTAGATCAAGAAAAAATAATTTTTCTTTAATGAAGTACGAAAACTGTCTATAATATATATTTACAAAGCAAAAATATTATAAGTTTTTATAAAATATATAATCTCATAACAACCCAAAATATATAAGCTTAGAATAGAAAATAAATATCATTAGTACCAAATAATTTTGTTATCATTTGTACTTTACCGCATTCATTTTAAAAAGTTGTCTTAAGAAAATTAGTTAGTAATTTACATATCTTAATGTGGTCCAGTTTTTTTTATCATTCATATAATTTACCACATTCATTTACCAAATCCATGACTTCATGTTTGATAGAAATGAAAGGGAAAGTTAATTTTACCTCTAATGAAACACTATTTTAATCTGGAGAAGAAAATACTAGTTTGCCTATAATGAAAAATAAAGAAGTGCATCTAGGGCGTTCAAAGAAATCACTGCAATGGCGAAGCTAGAGTAATTTTAACGAGGTTGCCGAAATTTATAAATAAAAAAAAAGAGAAATAAACTATAAATTAAAATCGAAATAAAAAAATATAAAATAACAATAACTAAGAAAAGGAACACCCGTAACGTTTTAAGGAGTAAAACTAATCTATAACAATTAACAATTTTTTTAATATAAATAATTAATTTATTTACAAGAAATTCGTTATCAATTTTATTTATAAGTCAAAGTCTTTATAATTTTTATTACTAACTATATTTATTTATAGCTGTATAAGTGATTAAAACTTGCAAAACTATACGTTAAGTGATAATATTTTTTTTAATTATAATTTTTTACTAATAAATTTGTTTGGTAACTAAAACTACCACATAACTATAAGTAGCTTAGCCCTTGATCACTTAATGATGATTTGAAGAATGAATATCATCTATTAAATGAATGATGTCCCATCAAGAAGTCATTACGCGAAGAATTTGTGAGTTTCAAAGAAGTATCATTTGCTTAAAACAAGAACACACCATCTTGTGTCGAAAGAATGCTAAAAAATTTTCTCTATGTGACAAAATATAAGTACATGCATGTAACTGAACTAAATTTGATTATATTTATTATGTAAAGAGTATATTATTCTATTTTATTGTCCATTTGTCTCGAGACATTAGTGCAATTGTACATTGTAGTTAGGCTTACTTTACACCTTCATTGCCTATTGATCTTTTTATTGAACTATTGAATAAAATTCAGAAGAAAAAGAAAATAGGATACAAGAAAAATGTAGGAATTTTTTTTTTTCCTTTTGATTTTAATTCTTTTTCAAAAGCTTCTAAATTTTATTTTGATGGATTAATTCGGAGGTATATTTTATACGTCTGAATTGAATAATTCAACCATATATTTATATGTATTTGAGAACATTAAGGATGAGAAAAAAACTCCTAAATATAGTTGTGTAGCATTCATTTCCATCCACATGTTTGATTGTTAGATGAAAATATTAAAATAAATAAAAAAGAGAAATAAGAAATATAATAGAGGTAATTACTATTTGATATAATATATGTTGGAACATAATGTATGTTAGTGAGTAAATTTAAAAATTTGTTGAAGTCCCACATTGAAGAACTCTCATATACTAAGTAGTTTTAAATTCCATAAATACTAAAATCCCACATTGGATAGAAAACATATGTGTTTGCTTCCATCACTATATAAAAAGTGTCAAACTCTTGTAAAAAGCACACAAAAGTTTTCCCTTTTCTTTTTGTCCTTTTGATTTTAGCATTTCTAATATCATTTTCGTTTAGAGCGGTTTTTTATGTCACAGTCCTTTCGATTTTTGAGTGGTCATAATACTGTTGTTCTTTTAGAGCGATTTTTATGTCGTACTTTCTTCGATTTTGAGTGGTCATAATACCACAATCTTTTTTTAGCGGTTTTTTGTGCATTACAGTTTATATAATTCTGCACAGTTTGTCTTGGTTGTTTTATCTCAGGAACTTCGTGGTTGATAGTCTACCTTGCACAATTTAGACAGTGCCGCGAAACGTCTTAAAGAGAGCGACCACAAAACGTCATAAAGAGAGCGACCGCGAAACGTCAAAAAGAGAGCGACCTAGTTCGCGACTCAACCCAGTAATATCTTCAGTGACATAAATTTATTTTGAAACGGTTGTTTGAAACTCAAAAACAACAATTTTAAGTCGTTTCTTTCTGCCATGTCAACCAAATAAATTACACTGATTCTGCTGCATCTGATTTCAATAAATTGTTTTATTTTGAGGAAAACAAAAAAGGATAAGAAAGCTGAAGAATTAACCCATGGGAGAATAATGATTACCTCTATATGAATTATATTCTTAATGGACTTGATCATGATATGTATGATTACTACAGTTCTAGCAATACTGCTAAACAAATTTGGGATGCTCTAAATAAGAAATATGATACCGAGGAAGTTGGGGCTAAAAGTATGTTGTGAGACGCTACCTCAAGTATTAGATGATCGACGACAAATCTGTGGAGATTCACTCCTGTGAAATTCAATAGATAGCTTGAGATCATCTCTTAAGGTATGACTTTAGATGAAAAATTTAAAATTGATTGTTATTATTGACAAACTACCCCTGCTCGGAAGGATTTGAAAAATTCTCTCAGGCATAAAACAAAAAAAATTATCTAGAGAGTTTGATAACCTGTCTCTAGAAATAAGTCAAGGTTTACTTACTCTACAAGGCGCATATTTGTACACCAATTTTAAATATGATATTTTTGTTGGCAAAATGGTAAACCTAAGGCATATTTAAATTAAATGTTGAAATAAATAATGTCTCCTTCTGTTTACATGTGATTTTAATATTTGGCATGCTAGACTCTGTAATGTGAACAAACATGTAACTTCAAACTTAAGTAACTTATGTTTAATTTGAAAGTTATCGATTTTGAAAAATGTGATTTTTGTAGTCAAACTAAAATAACAAATAGTTCACATAAATTAGTGGTTAGAAAATATGAGCCTTTAGATTTAATATATTATGATATATGTGAACTTGATTTGACGTTAAAAAGAAATAAAAAAGCGTTATTTTATCACTTTTATTGAGGATTATTTTGACTATACTTTCGTATATCTAATTAACAATAAAAGTGAAACACTTGACATATCTAAAATCTTTGTAACTGAAATTGAAAATCAATTTACTAAAAAGATTAAGATGTTTCATAGTGATAGAGGAACTAAGTATGGTTCTAGTTTGTTTAATGAGTTTTATAAATTGCATGGATTTATACATAAAATATCTACAACATATTCGTCTGAAATGAATGGTAATGCTGAAAGAAAAACAAAACTCTTACTGAACTAGTTGTTGCTATTATATTTAATACTAGTGTTGCATCTCATTAGTGAGGGGAAACTTTATTGATTGTTTGCTATGTTTTGTATAGAGTTCATAAATCTAAAAACCAAACATCTCCTTATTAGATTTTGAAGAAAATACAATCGAACTTGTCTTGTCTTATTTTAGAACTGGGGGTTGTTTGGCTTATGTTAGAATCCCCGATCCTAAGCGAGTTAAACTCGCTAGTAGTGCCTATGAATGTATGTTCATTGGGTATGCAGCAAACAACGAAGCGTATAAGTTTTATGACATAAACGCGAAAGTGATCATAGAGTCAAATGATGTTGACTTCTATGAAAATAAATTTCCTTTGAAATTGAGAAATAGTGGGGCAACGAACCAAGTCACGTTCTTGTGACAAGGAGCACTGAAAGTAGCAAACAAGGCGAAACAGAAACTCGAATAAGTAAGAGAGTCAGAGTTGCTAAAGATTACAGACCCGATTATACACCTATACCTTGTAAGAGGATCATGCAAATTTTCAAGAAGCTTTGTCATATTTCGATGCAGAGTTACGGCAAAACGCTATAAACGATGACATCGATTCTTTAGAGTCTAACATGATCTGACATTTAGTAGACTTGCCTCCTGGTTGCAAACCGATAGGTTGTAAATGGATTTTGAAAAAGAAACTAAAACCCGATGGAACTATTGATAAATACAAGGCTCGCATTGTAGCCCAAGGTTTTAAACAAAAAGAAAATATAGATTTCTTCGACATCTTTTCACATGTCACTATAATTTCATCAATTAGGGTACTCATTTCACTAGTTGCTATTCACAACTTGGTGATACACCAAATGGATGTCAAAACAACCTTTTTAAATGGTAACTTGGAAGACGAAATCTACATGGAACAACCTAAAGGGTTTGTGATTTGTGGACAAGAAAACAATGTTTGTAAGTTAGATAAATCTTTATATGGTCTAAAACAAGCTCCTAAGCAATGACATGAAAATTTTATATTTTGATTATATTGAATGAGTTTATAGTGAATAAAAGTGACAAATGTATTTTTACAAATTTGAAAATGACATTTGCACTATCATATGTCTCTATGTAGACAAGCTACTCATATTTGGTTTAAACATTCATACTGCAAATATTGTGAAATCATTGTTGTGTAACAACTTTGATATGAAATATGATATGATCCTGGTTGTCATGAATCACTTTAAGGATCGTTCTAGGTAGAAAACTTATATATTTGAACCAAAAACACGTTTTACTAGAGAACGCAATAACCAAGGCTCCGAAAGTTAGAATCAGACGATTCCAAAACGAGGTGAAAGATGACGTTCCGAAACGCAAGTTAGGTTGTAGAATCACCAAAAACAAGTACGTAGAACTCAAGATATGATCGTAGGTTACTGAACACGTTAATTGGTAGAATTTGAGTAATAGAGTTTGATGTAAAGGAAATTCAAATTACTATTTAACAAACGAACTAAGAAAAGAATGACGCCACAATCTAAGGATTGATAAGCTAAAAGAACGCCACAAGGATTAACAACCTTGATAAGTTCAAAGTGAATTCTTTCAAGAACTCTAGAGAGTAAAGCCTCACAACAATAATGTTCCAAAATCTCCCTCAATGAGGTTACAAATGCTTATTTATAGTAAAACTATCTCTAAACCTAAATGGGTCATAAGTGACACCATTCTCTAGACCCATATTGGACTTTAATCATATTTTTTCTAAAATAAACTAAATGTAAGGAAGTAAAGTATCTTCGCTTACACATAACGTAAACTAAATCTATAATAAAACTATTACAATTCCAAATCAAAGAAAACTAAGAAATATTAAAACCAATTTAAAATAAATAAAGTTCATCTTAATTTATTAAAATATGGGTCATCTTCATACTCTTGAGGTTATTATCATTCTCTCCTTCTTGAAGAAATTCGACCACAAATTTAAGCTCCATTATGTCGTACATGAAGAAATAATCCAAATAAACCACAAGCTCATCATATCCACCGGGGTCAAATGGAAATTTGAAAAAGTCGCCAAATGTCATAAGTCAATGAAACACATTTCCATCTTGAACAATTAACATCTCATCACATTTATGGTAAAGGTAAGAAATTCTAAAGATGGGGATAAAGTTATACCTTTTGAAGTTGATTTTCATGACCAAATTTTCCTTCTTTGCATTGAAATTTGTGGCAAACAATATGTTACTTTGTATTTGCAAAGGCTTCAAAGCAAGTTGAATCTCATGGATATTCTCTTTATCATAAAAAAATGGTGACTCAATAATTTCCTTGCAAGCATCCTCTGGAGGATCTTTTGAATAACCACCTTCAAGCACTAACATTGTTTCATTCACCTCACTCTCTTACTTTCAATTTTACCATCATCTTTCTCTTTGCTTTCAATGTCAATATATTGATGACATTCCTCCTTTAGAGGCACTTCTTCAAGCACTTGCAATAAAGAATTATTGAAGTTAGACAAATAGTTGAAGTCAATTTCTTGCCATTGGTCTCTCAAATGTTTCTCCTCTTCTTCTTTCTTTTCTTTGATTTTCTCTTTCTCTCTCAAGGCTAGCTTCTCTACTTTTCTTGCTTGTTTGGCATATCCATTTTCGTACAGATATTTCACATACTCTGAATCGAATACAAAACCTCGAATATATTGATGATATGATATACTTCTCTTTTTTTTTCATGATCCTCATTTTTATATTCTACATGTCTTTTCTTTTTTTCATACCTCATATCATCACCATGATTTTCTAACTGTTCAATTCTAGCATGTAAATCTTCAGTAAGTTTCCTCAGCATTCTTTACATTTGAGCAGTTATAGCTTCTACTAACAATCTGTTGTTTCCCCTTGAGGAGGGGTATCATCACCACCACTTATTCCTGCCATATCTTAAACAAAAAGAAAACAAACAAAAGTGAAAGAACAGGACCTCACCACACAGCTCACGTGTTTACACTCTTGAATTTATCACTCGTGTTTCACTCAATTTCGGCCTTTTCAATAATGAATCCCTCTTGCCTTTTTCCACTCAATTGCTCTCTTCAAGTTCTTAATTGAATCAGCAAGAACCTCAATATTTTGAACCGAAAAAAAATTGGTACGAAGACTTAACGTAACACAAAGCAATAGTAATGTGATTGAGAGAAAAAAAATTACTTTTAGGAATTTTGTCAAACAAGTAGTGTGAAGTACTTTTTTTATTTTGTATATATATATATATTTGTATTTTTTTGTAGCAGCAACACACAAATTAACTAAGGACGACAATTCAAACAACAGAAACACAACTAACAATTTATGTTTCACAACAAAAAAATAAAAAATGCATAAACAAAATTTTACTCAATTCCAAACCTAGAGACAAGCTCTGGTATCAAATGATATGATCCTGGTTGTCATGAATCACTTTCAAGATCGTTCTAGGTAGGAAACTTATAGATTTGAACCAAAAACACGTTTTGCTGGAGAACGCAATAACTAGGGCTCCAAAAGTCAGAATCAGACGATTCCAAAACGAGGTGAAAGGTGACGTTCCGAAACACAAGTTAGGCTGTTGAATCACCAAAAACAAGTACGTAGAACTCAAGATATGATCGTAGGTTACTGAACACGCAAATTGGTAGAATTTGAGTAATAGGGTTTGATGTAAAGGAAATTCAAATTACTATTTAACAAACGAACCAAGAAAAGAATGGCGCCACAATCTAAGGATTGATAAGCTAAAAGAACGCCACAAGGATTAACAACCTTGATAAGTTCAAAGTGAATTCTTTCAAGAACTCTAGAGAGCAAAGCCTCACAACAATAATGTTCCAAAATCTCCCTCAATGAGGTTACAAATGCTTATTTATAGTAAAGCTATCTCTAAACCTAAATGGGTCATAAGTGACACCATTCTCTAATCCCATATTATACTTTAATCATATTTTTTCTAAAATAAACTAAATGTAAGGAAGTAAAGTATCTTTGCTTACACATAGCATAAACTAAATCTATAATAAAACTATTGCAATTCCAAATCAAAGAAAACTAAGAAATATTACAAACCAATTTAAAATAAATAAAGTTCATCTTAATTTATTAAAATATGGGTCATCTTCATACTCTTGAGGTTCTTATCAAAATACCTCTAAGAAGTGAGTGTAATCCTTGGAATAAAGATTACTAAGTCAGAAAAGGGAATTTCTTTTGATTAGTATCACTATGTTGAAATAATCATAAAGAAATACAAATACTTTGACTGTAAACATGTTTGCACACCATATGATTCAAGTGTGAAACTTTTCAAGAACATTGTGAAGGTGTTAGACAAACTGAATATGCGAGCATCCTTGGCAGCCTCAGGTATGCCACTTATTGTACTAGACCCGACATTGCATACGTCGTGGGATTGTTGTGCATGTTTACCAGTAGACCTAGTATGGAGAGTTGACACGCTATTGAAAGAGTCACAAGATACCTAAAAAGGACCATGAGTCTTAGATTACAGTATCAAATATTTTGTGTCATCCTTTAAGGATACAATGATGCTGATTGGATCATTTTATCAGATGACTCTAAAGTAACTAGTGACTATATTCTTAGTATAGCCGATGGTGATGTATCTTGAAAATCGAAGAACACACGATATTGGCTCAGTCCACTATGAAGTATGAAATGATAACACTAGTTACTACTGTGAAGAAGCGCCATGGTTGAGAAGTTTGCTAGCTGAGATCTCTTTATGGGAAAAATCTATATCAGCTGTGTTGTTCCACTGCGCTAGTACCGCAACTATTGAAAAGATTGAGAATCTCTACTACGTTATTACAACGGTAAGAGACGACAAATACGTCGTAAGAACAACACTGTTAAAGAGTTAATTTCTAAAGGAATTGTTATAGTGGATCATGTACGTACTAATGAGAATTTAGCAGATCCTCTGACGAAAGGGGAGAGAAAAAGTCTTAAATACATCCAAAAGGATCGGACTAACTCGACCTAAAAGATTGAAGATCTCAAGAATTATGTTTAATGGATAATAACAAGTCATAGTGATATGAGATGAACGTGTTATTATATCTCAAAGAAACATGATTCCTGACGCGATGAAAGGATTAAATAATAGAAATTCTTATTGAGATCTACACTTTATGTGGAGTTGAGTAGCTAGCTACAAGAGTACTCTTTGTTGGAACCAAGTTGGTTCTAAGTACTTAGGATTTTGATGCTTACAAATGTACTCTATGTAAACTTATTTTGTACTTTGAATTATTAAGTTAAATGCCCCAGAAACTGAAGGAATCAGAAGCAGTGATCAAAGGATTCCAGACAAAATGAATTCTGGAATGACCAGAAGATACTCCAGGAATGTCAAAACATGACCAGAAGATATCTTTGATGGCCCAGATCAGAAGGAATAAAAATCAGAATGAAACATGGATCATACCATTGGAAAGCCTGCCTGAAGGAGAGTTGTTCTAGACAAACAGGAATCAAATATCAATTTTATTCCAGAAGTTATTCTGACCAGAAGATGGCCTGGCAGTGAAAAATTACACAGCCCAGACTTGTTCCAAACTTGACCAGAAGGTATGTTTATGAGTCCAGAACAAGAGGATCAATCTAGATTTTGCCCAGACCATAAGATGACATGATTCAGGGCATGGAACTAAGTCTAGAACAAAAGAAATGAGTTCCAGAATCAACCCAGACCTGGTCGAAAATCAAAGGTAAAATGTCCAGACTGAAATATTTTTTGATCAAGTTTATTTCAGTTTGTTCCAGACCAAATTCCAGAATCTGTCCAGATCAGAGTAAAAATATCCAGATCAATGGTTCAGAAATAATTTTTTGAGTCCAGTGATGGTCCAGATCAGAAAATCAGACCATGGCCCAGTGTTAGCCGAAATCAGACGGACAGAATGTGCAAGTCCAGAAATGGCCGAGTCCAGAAGAATTCAGCATATCAGGCGCGCATCCATGTTGGCCGAAATCAGAAGATCAGAGGGTCAGGAAGTGTGGTCCAGGGATGGCCGAATTCAGAGGATCACAGCATATCATTTAGCTTGGACCAGATGTGGACTAGCGCTCAAAATTCTGATGGTCAAGAGTTGATCAACGATGGAGATTGCAAGTTATTTTAATTAAAGTGTTAAAAAGTTTGGTTATAAAAATAAAGTGGAGTAGCATGGAATTCAGGAGCTGTGGCGGGAAGCAATGAAAGGATTTGATTGGCCAGTTATTTTGAAAGAAAATCTGAAGATATGTTTTTTATTTAAATAAAGCCCAATTGGTCAAGTTATTTTTGGAAGAGAATCCAGCAAGATTCAGCTCGAATTTGATCATGGAAGAAACCCTAATTTTCATCTATAAAAGGAGGCTCAAGGCAGAATGCTCAGTATCGAAAATCACAAAAGAGTCATACACTTCCAAAGCAACAAACACCCAAATTTTCATAGAAGTCAATTGTGAGTTTTAGCTTTCAAGAAGCAAGTACTCTTGTTATTTTCTTTCCACTGTGTCAAATCTAAGTTGTTGAAGTAGAGTCTACAAACTGAGGGAGTCAATAGAGGTAGCAGGTTACTTGGCAATTAGATTCATAGTGTTGCGTGTCAAATCTAAGTTGTTGAAGTAGAGTCTACAATCTGAGGGAGTCAGAAGGGGTAGCAGATTACTTGGCAATTAGATTGTGATTTCTTCTACAATCTGGGGTTGTCAGATTGGCTGAAGACACGTGTTTTCCTCAAGAAGTCTAGGATTGTTAGACTATTGAGAAGACTGACTTGGAGGGTCAGTAGCAAGGTTGTAATTCAAGTTTGAATTAGTGAAATCCTTCAAGGCGAAAGGACTGCACGTAGCCTCGTTAACGGTGAACCAGTATAAAATCTGTGAGTTTTTATTTTTATTTTTATCCGCTGCTAACTCTGTTTTAATTATACATCAAGTTTTGTTTTGAAAGTATTAAAACAGGAAAAGTATTCAAGTTAAGTCAAACACAATTCAACCCCCCTTCTCGTGTTTGCACTTTCACTCTTGATAGACTTACCTATGTCAATGTGGAAGTGAGGCTGCTTCCTATGGAATTTTGAGGCAGAATTCGAGTTCACTATACTGGGATAGACGTGCAGGGTTATTAATGCACGAGCTTTTGAGAATACACCCTATGAAAAGATTGTGTGTTTTGGTTTGATGTCATAGATAGAGTTCAAGACTACGAGTCACTCTTGTTGAATCTGAATCTCACTTGCTATGCAAAGGTTCAAGTCGTGAGACACCTATGCTTATGCACAATCTTATAGAAGGGTTTGACGCTATTTTAGAAATATTTTTTTAATTCAAGTGGGGGATTGTTGGAACATAGAGTATGTTAGTGTGTGAATATAAAAATTTGTTGAAGTCTCACATTGAAAAACTCTCATATATTGAATAGTTTTCAACTCCATAAATTTTAAAGTCTCACATTAGATAAAAAACATATGTGAGTTTGCTTCCATCGCTGTATAATGTAACACTCCGAGTTTTTAAACAGCGCGAGTGTATTTTTTTTCCAACGAAAATCAAATAAATAAAAGACTTCTCGAATTAATTCAAGATAATTAAAATAAAATTTTCATTAAGTCATTTTCTTAAAATAAACATCGTAAATTCAAAACGACAAAAATAATTAATTAATTATACCATGATTATAACCAAGTAAGATAATTTTGGGAAATTGATCTTCAGAATATACCAAAATAATAATACATCAAAAATTGTATCTTGGACCCACCAAAATATTATCAGAGTGCGGAAAAATATACAATTATCCCAAAATAAATAATTACATCAAATCTATACAATAAGTCTAAACTGATCATGCACTAAAGCTACAGTTGCACGGTTTCCACCGCATCCTCTACAAGTCTCATCTTCACCCAACTGTCCGTCTCTCTGCGTTGTCCACAAATACGTCGTATGTGAAGATCAAGGAAAACTAACGACGTCTCTGTCGTTAGTGTAACCGTCGGAGGTACGGGTTCAGGTATCATCTGAGGGCAAAACCCAATTTTTCACAATAATAGTAAAGGGTCACCGACCGAAAATAACAATTACCACATAACAATTATTTCTAAGATAACAATGTACATATATGGCATGCTCAAATGATATAACAACAGTAATGATGAAGTATGCTTACTTATGAAACGTATACATTAACATCTTCGCGAAATAGCCAATTTACATATTAATTATATTGCTAGTACAACAAAATCAGCAATCACAAACACCCATTCGGCACTCAAATTTCAATGGATACTTGCCACCCTCGTTTTCAACTCATCAACTCATATTAAAACATGACTCACAGTCAACCACCCCGATGCAATATGTAAATGCCAATGTATACAACTCTTGGAATTTCCAAGGTGCAGTCTCTCATGGACCAGCACACGCGCAGTCTTTCACGGACCAACACGATTTTACAAATGGAATGGACCGTCAAATACACACGGAACCATTCCGTAGCCCGGATAGATAAGACTGTCTAATACACGCGGAACTACTCTAAACCCGGATAGAATAGACCGTCTAATACACGCAGAACTATTCTACAACCCTTCACGGTTACTACATTGACGTGTATTAGCCTCTCACAGGCCAAATACACAGAAGTTAAATCCTCGCGCGGATAGAATGGACCGTCTAATACACGCGGAACCACTCCGTAGTCCGAGTAGAATAGACCGTCTAATACACGCGGAACTACTCTGACCCCAGATAGAATAGACCGTCTAATACACGCGTAACTATTCTATAACCCATGGTTACTACTTTACTTCACGGCTCATCACGATCACCGCATCAGATTTGGGGTCCATCGCGGTCACCACCTGACTATGCAATGCATGGACATGCAATGTTTTCTCTTCACTGAAAACAATATGCAAATACCAGCTGAAAATCCAGCCACTCCATCACCACCTCAAACCATCTCAACAACTTCATTATCACCACATCAACAAAGAATCTCAAGAAACTCATCATCACCACCTCAAACCATCTCAAAAAATTCCATTTAATTCATCACAAGCCTTCCCAATGTTTCCCCAACTCTTTAAATACATAAACCAATGTTTAAAACTGAAATTTTTGAAAAAAAACCCATCTGTATTCGAATACAGCTTCCTTGTATTCGAATACAGATGCTAAAACAGTAAAAAAATCAACATTATGTATTCAAATACGGGGTTGTTGTAGCCGAATACAGATGCGAAGTCAGTGGCAAAACCAGCAAATCTGTATTCGAATACAACAGGGTCGTAGTCGAATACAGATGCGAATACAGTGGCGAAAATTGCAATCTTGTATTCGAATACGACAGGGTCGTAGCCGAATACAGATGCTAAGTCAGAAGTAAAAATCACTTATCTGTATTCGAATACGGAGTGACGTATTCGAATACCAAGTTCAAAATTTGAATAAAACTGAAATTTTGCAGGAATGTATTCGAATACACCAGTGCCGTATTCGAATACACTTTCGAAAACAGTAAAATTTCCAGAAAACCTCCACCCATTTTCAAAATTCTTTTCTTTGAAAAATCACCATCAACACCAAAACAAAATCACAGTTTTCTTTAACCACCAAAACAGAAAGTCAACCACACAATAGAAACGATTTCATTCACCACAATAAAACCATAAAAGCATCCTCCACTCAGCAACAAGTCAACAACACCAGCAAAAACCTTACCCTCAAAAACAACCAGAAGACAGTACAACCATGTCCCAACACATGCATTTTGATCCTCCCCAAAACGACATGCAAAGCACTTTCCAGTATCAACACACAACCAAAACATCATTGATGTATCAACCAAAACAGCAACAACACAGATCATCGACAACATCATTTTCATCATCCATAACAACATGCACAACAGTTTCATTTTCAAACATAAATGCAATCTAGAAAGTTGGAAGGCGCCCCTTACCTTAGTTACGTTTTATTCGCTCGTTCACGTTACCGCTACAAAAGTCGGCGAAACTCCCGTTCGCGTCGTCGCTACCAAAGTTAGTTCTTTAGCTCCGTAACGATGAGAGGATAACTTTCGTTCTTGACATTTTCTGGTTCAGTGCTTGGATTTCCAAGTAATTTGACTTTTGAGGATGCTCTTTTGTTACCACTAACACAAAAAGAATGGAGAAGAATGAAGAAGAAAACTAGCGCATGCAGTGAGGAAGAAAGGAAATGTTTCTGCCTTATTTTCTTGCTTCTCACTCCTATATATAGGCATATATGTGCCACATCACCCAACACATTAATAGTATAATATTGCTATACCATCAAGTACTTAACCACGCTCGTCGTAATTAACAGATAACATCTTAATTAACTGCCCGATATTTAATTACTCGTAATTAAATTAATTTATCTTTCATCCAATAATTTTAATTCAACCTCCAAAATAAATATTTATATATATATATGTATATATAAAATATACATATATTAAATATTTTACAAATATTCCCAAAATACACTTAATATTAAATCCATAATTAAATTTTAAATTTAAGGGTCTTACATATAAAGAGTGTCAAACTCTTGTAAAAAACACACCAAAATTAGATGCATTTCTCAACTTTCTCTTTTCTCCCTTTTTTCTGCTAGATGTATTTCCGAGCCACTTCTCCCTTTTCTTTGTGTCCCTTCGATTTTAGTGGTTCTAATACCACTTTCTTTTAGAGCGATTTTTATGTCGTAGTCTCTTCGATTTTTTAGTGGTCATAATATCACTTTCTTTTATAGCGGTTTTTATGTCGTATTCCCTTCGATTTTTGAGTGATAATAATACTACTGTCATTTTAGAGCGATTTTTATGTCGTAATCCTTTCGATTTTGAGTGGTCATAATACCACAATCCTTTTTTAGCGATTTTTTGTGCCGTAGTATTTTTGATTTATGAGTGGTCATAGTACCATATTGCGAGTGACTTTAACCGCCATATTGAGGATATAATTCTAGAACGGTTTTCTACAATGTAGTTGAACTCCAATACAGTTTGTCTGAACTGTTTTATCCTGTAGACTTCATATTTGATAGTCTACTTTGCACAATTTGGGCAGTGCCACAAAACGTCTTAAAGAGAGCGATATAGTCCGCGACTCAACCTAATAATATATTCGGTGACATAAATTTATTTTAAAACAGATTTTCAAAATTCAAAAACAACAATATAAATATAATAATAAGAGAAACAAATCATCCAACTATTTTACTTCATTGTTTCCTCTAACTTAATTTTCTATAACTTTTTCTTCCAATTTGAATTTGAGTGAAATTAACATAATTACATGAATGTATATAAATATACATCAATTTAATTCCACGTCACTTTAGTCATAATCAATTTTGTACATCAATTTGTATCATTATGGAATTAACTTTTCCTTTGGAATATAATTTATCTTAAAGGTATGATTTATAGCTCTATCTCCAAATATGATTTTGAACACAATTTTTTTTTGTTAATCTGCCTTTTATTTAAACCTAAAATACTTACATTTTTAAAAAAATAATAATTCATTTAAAATCAACTTTTAATACTACAAAATTAACTTAAAGCCTTTTTTACTTTTGACTAAAACACCATTATCTTAACATAAATTTTTCATAAAAAAAAAGAAGCAAAGACTATGGAGAGAATTCGGCCGATTAGCCCCACCTCAGTTTATTGGCTCGTATTTTATTGGTGAGATCTTTCATAGAACACTCTTATGTTAATTTCAAAGATAAAATGGTCCAAATCCATAATGCAACACCCATATCAAGCACATGCTAGAATGGTTATCCAATAATAGCTTTTTAACTAATACCCTTTCTCAACACAAACACCAACCATTGTAAACCGAAAATTACCTCCTGCGTATGTTAATTTTACGGTGAAATTGACAATCACGAAAAATTATTATGATTTTATAAAATTATAAAGTGTTATTTTTACAAAATAATTCAAATGAAACATAAAATTAATTCATATTTTTCAAAACGTAATATAAACAAATGTTAACTTCTCTTATGTTTTATAATAATATCTCTAAAATAACACAAATTTAGTTTATATTTCCAATAATTTAATTTATTAATCACAAAAGATAATTTAAACAATAGACTTATATTTTTTATTGAAATTATACAGATTAAATATGATCAAGTACTTATTTATAAATTTTTTTTAATATAATAATTTAATCAGGTTTTACTTATCACTCACTTGAGATGTGCCAAGTTAGAACTAGAAGTAATTTATATTCATTTGTGTAGTCTTGTCATGTTTAAATCAAACTAATAATCCCTATCTACTAAGGGATGCCAAAAGAGTATTAAGGAGGTGACAAGTTCAAACCCAAAACTATAATATACATACAAAAAATTGGTAATCCCTATTCCCTACTAAGTGTTTATTTGTTTTTGATAAATCCTACAAAGTGTTTGTGTTTGTATTAAATTAATTAATTAATTAATGGAATGTAAGAAACCTGTACAGAGTATACTCTACATTTCAACAATTTGCAACATGTGGGAGGTCTTTCCGTGCAACCTTATTCTAGTTGGTCTTAGTCTTGTTTATTTATTTTTGTTTACAATTAAGCCTACTAGTACTACTACTATATTCCCAATACTATACTATATAAAAACTAAAAATGTTGTAGAGGAGTCCGACCTATTATGCTCCACCATTGAAGATAGTTCAATGTGATTTTATCAATTTCACCGCAAAATCAAACACTCACACTTGAAAAAAAAATGGACAACATTGAATAGAAAAACCAACCCACCGTTTAAATTGGTCCAACATATAACAAACCAATCAACTTACACATTTGGAAAGTAATAATAATATGATGTCACACATGTAAACCACATAAATATAAAAAACAACGAATGAGTTTACATCACAATAATAATACTATAACAGCTCCACAAACTAGACTAATGAACTACAGTATAAAGATAAAATGTTTCATGTTTTTATGAATTGAGGATATAATTTATCAACACAAACCTTTTCTTTACATGATCCCATGTGTATCAGCGGGACTGCAATGCTTCTTGAATACATTTAACTGCGCTGTCGTAGTGCACAAAGCCCATAAACCAAAATTCATGGTTGTCGACCGAGATAATCTGTATGAATTTTTCAGATGGGTTGGTTCTGCTTGTGGATGGGTTCACTGCTCTCAGCTGATGCAATGGAATGACCACCTGATGCATAAGATGAAAAACATTCGTGTAAATATTTGCAAACAATAGAAAAAATTATGATTGAAAATGGTAATGGTAACTGGGTGAAACACAAAATATAACAACAGTTCAAGTAGTAAACAAATGTGGGATCAAAATCTCCCAAGGCTTTGATTGGGAGTTAAGATGGAAAAAATAAAAAATAAAAGGAAAAAGGGAGTATAAATCCTTCCCTTGTTTGGATGTTAAAAACTAAGAGAAAGAAATAGAGATATAATATGATAAATTTACAATTTTACCCGTGTGGGACCTCCTACTCGGCCCAAAATTAACGGCATTTCACTATGGCAACTGCAAATTCATAGACCCGTCCACTTCAACATATATGTCGCTGGTTCAGTTTTGAAGTGAACTAAATTTTATCTTAAAATATTTCAAAACTTCCCTTACATATGTTATCCCTAGCAATCTTTTGTTGCCAAATTTGCTTCAAACTTAGCCTCAGTTCTAGAGCTTCTTCATGTCAGTTCAAGTAATGAAATTATAGTTTCTTATGCTTCCTGCATTCACCTTATGTAAGAATATAATAACAAAATTACTTTTACTTTTCCTTCCTCCCCCCTACAAACCTAACAATTGGAGGGAAAATAGATGTGATTTCCTCTCCTCTTCCTCCCAAAGCAAGGGAATTTTATTTTTCCTCTATTCTTTAAACCCCTTCTCTCTCCCACTCTGAACTTAATGGTTGGTAGTGAAGATACCAAAAGACAACAATAAAATTGAAAAGAAACAAGTAATTAAGGTATTCTTATTTTTTGAAATGAAAAAATAATTTGAAACAAGCTAATATTTCAAAACTGACATTTGTTTTAAAACATGTGTTAGTTCATAATTAAAATTTCAGCATAGAAAAATGAACTTTTCATCCTTTGCATGGAACTAAAAAAGTACTACAGCAATGATGACACATTTACTCGGTTCCAATCCGTCATTCCTTGATAAAATAACATGGGCCAGAATGAGCATAATCACATTTGCGGTAAAGATTCTAAAGACTGCCTTAAATTATATGACAACCTAATAAAGACCACAAGCACGGTTCTTTTGGATTCAAGAATAACTTAATTACATGAGGATTATTATGCTATTTGAATTTACCTATGTTTTAATTATCTTCAGTTATAAATACCATTTAATCGTTTATGCTATTCAGACTTATGCATAATTAATAATAACGAGATTTCTTGTCCTTCAGACAGTATATGAAACCATTTCATAGAACTCCTCTAGGTTTATCAGGAGAATACCCCTTCCTAAGAGAAATACTCTTGGTTACTATCCTACGTCAATATGAATCTAAAAACTTAATAATTCCTAAATAATAGAATAATTCTTAAAATACCAATATCCTCTCTGGATCACAGTTCAAAGCTACCCAAGTTCCAGACAATTAATGTCAACCACAACTGAACTCTTTCATCGTCATTGATACGGTAAAAAACAGAGCACCAAACACAAGTATAAGTGTTGTCACTAATCACAATCTGATGAAAACATTTATTCTTAATTTCAATGTAGTTAAGTAAAAATAATATCGTCAAATTCTCTTACCACTATCAGAATTCAGGAAACAAATGGAAAGCACGGGAATACAAGCTAAGAAGTAATCCATCTGAGCTAGTTTCCACTCTTTTTATACTTTTAACATCAAAAGAACTACGTACAATGGACATATTTTGAGTCTTTAATTTAAAATTTTGAACCAATATCAGTAAACATCTATAAAGCATGGATACTTGATAAGAATTTGATAAGAGATGCAAGGAACTCTTAGAAACTCAAGGCTCAAGCTATGATGCATCCTAGATACATCAACAAAAGGTTATAGAAGTTTATATATATTTTACATAAACACATTTTGATTGTAACAATATCAGTAGATGACAATCACAGTTTACAAAAATATACTTGTGAGTTGTAATCATAACCAAAAGGCACAGGCACCTTTACTAAGCCCTATCAAAATATATTCTTTTCCCCATACATATTTTGCAAAGTTAACATTTTTTGCCCAACCAATGTAAGAATCACATAAAGCATCAGTACTCTTATTTAAGAGAGGCTTCAGATCTCTTCAATTGCCTCCTATTTAGTATTTACTATCTAATACTAATTGTACATATTCATCTATCCCATTTCTATCATCTAAAATAGCATAGCTTCTAATCTTAGTTTGTGAAGAGACAATTCCGCTAATTCAAGAAGTCCAACACTATCATCAAGTGGATCTCCACTAACGTGCGACAACCATCATCTTTCCTAGACAAAATACAAAAGTCGAGTTGTACATAAACCAAATCTCCACGCTCTTTGGATCTATTTTGTTTATACTTTTTTTGTTTGTCGAAAAAGGCTGTACTTGCTCTTCTCACAACAAGAAGCTCTAAGGCAAGTAGCTTACTATGTATCCCAAGCGTATTGGAGTAGTGTCTGATATGCAACAGTCAATAATTCATCTAAAACATTATTGGAGGATACTCCCTAGATACATCTACTATTTACGACTATTGTACACGTATCAGATATTGATACAGGTACAAAACCCACAGGTGCTGACCTGGGTTTCATAGGTAAGCATGTAAGACTACACTTAAAAGTAATCCTTAATTTCAAGAAAGGAAACATAACTGATCTTGGGAATTGACCAAATAATAATATAACTAATATCCCTAAGGGTAAGTATCTGAATTAGCTTCAGCAACAACATCACTTCAAATTCCAAAAGTTTTATCCCAATTACAAAATTCCTCAGATGCTGTGATATTAGTCACTACGAAGGACTGACATGACTGATAATTGAGGTTCCAAGGGACCAGAGTGTGATTTTCGCATTCTCAAATTTCAATGACTAATGAGTCCTACACAGATCACAAGAAATGAAGCCATATGGTATCAAATAAGTTAGCGGAATTGGGACGGCAAGACAGATCACAAATATTTTAAGTATTGCACAGCACAACAAATCAATAACAAGCAAAAGACTTCAATTCACTCAGTTTACCTTATAATAGCTCCATTGAGTCTGGTCACCGGTTTGGTAAGAAAGTGGATTATCACTACAAAATGCCAGCTTAGCAGTTGACAAATACAAAACTCCCATGACAGGACCAGCAGAGGTGGAGAGGTAACATGCATATGTTTTAAGAAGTTGTTCCTCAGGTACAGTTTGAAATGTTTGTCTAAAGATCTTTTCATAGCCACCTTCTGCAAGAACTTTTGTCCCCTGAGCAATCCTCCCCACAGCAGCATCAGCAAAACTAGGCCCCGTTTTCACTGTTTCATAGAAGGTCAAAATGTACATAAATAAATAGGGTTTTTGTTTTTCAATATGTTAGATCAATTTCAATAATTGATGGCGATGAAGCAGCAAGTCAGACAGACGCGAACACTTAGACACCATACAAAATTTGAGAAAATGAATTAATTGATGGTAGTGAGGCACCAACGCGGGTCGATGCTACATAGATTAATGGAAGTAAATAAAAAAAAATGGATTGAAGATGGAAATGCATACAGTGCTGCCACATATTCCCAGCAAGATCCTCGGCTTTCTTGGTAGCTTCAGCTGCTTTTTTCCCCCATTTCCCAAGAACGTCTTTCACCGAATCCAAAGTGTCTGCGCAAAAAAGAAGAAGAATATAATTAAATTGTGGTGCATGAAATGAATGGGTATGAGAGAGAGAGAGAGAGAGAGAGAGAACGGACTCTTAGCAGGTGTGGGTGCGGGAACCGGTGCCGGAGAGACATAGGGATTAGGTTCAGTGGGCATAGTGGTGGCAGCATCGGTGGAAAGAGATTCAGTTGGAGGGGGAGTGTTGAGGGGTTGAGGTGGAACGACGTCGTTTGGGTCGAGTTTAGGATATGGAGCGTAATCAGGGGTGTGAGAGTGGGAGTCATCAAAGAGAGAAACGGAAACAGTTTGTTCATCGGGTTTAGTGTTGGTGGGTTGAACATGATGGGTTTGAGATTGATCACCACTCATGTTGTTAAAGATCGGGTTTTGATTTTGAATTTGATTTTGATTTTAGATTTTCAGACCCAACTTGACTTTGAGGGTTTTTTCTTTTCTATTTTTCGGACAGAACAATTAAATTAAACGACGTGCGTCGAACTTCTATTCAAATATCAAATATCAAATTCTTTGACTGCCTGCTTCCTGCTCTTCAACCCTCTTTCTAGATCTCACTCCTCCTTAATTTTTTTATTTTTTATTTTAAAGTTTGGGGTACACTCTATAAGTCTTTATACATTGAAAGATAAATAAAAATAGTGATGTGATATTTGATAATGTAATAAAAAGAAAAAGATAAACTTATTAAAATTGAACATAAAAATTTGGGGTTATCAATGTCATTATTGTTCTTTTTTTCTGTTAACAAAAAAAAATCTATATTTTGACATATGGTTAGTTTTGAGTTGTTGTAATTTCACGTTGATTTTCCCTGTCTTTTACATTGTTTTTTTTTAGCTACACTCAAAAATATCCAATTACCTCTCTAAAACATTTTTTAATTTATTAGTATAATATAGATAAATTAAATACATTTTGAATTTGTTTATATTTTACGAACATAATAGTTTGATCTTTTATATTTTTTTTATAACACTCAGGTCGTTTAAGTTTAGTTAATGTGTAAATCTTGTAACTTTTTATTTTTTGGATTTAGTTATTTAAGTTGTTTTTTGTTTTCACTATTAACCTTTAAATTATTTTAAATAATGTTCGTAGTTTACTAAATTTAATCATTTCTTGAATTATTAGTAAGCTCTAATTATAAAGTATAATGATTTGATTATCTAAGTTACTTTACAAGTTAATAAAATTAATGATAAAATTACGAATGTAGATATGCTTTACCAAGTTTTAGATGTTATATGTGTCTAAGTGGTGGCAGAAAAATCAATAAATATAGACCGCATAATGTTTGATAATTGTTTTCTAAATGATTAATGAGTTACTTTGTTACAATATTTTATAAATTTTGTAATATTAAGATGATTTCAATTGCACCGGTCGTCGTTTAAAGTGAAACAAATGACTAACGATTTAAACACGATGTAACTTAAAAGACTAAACTACAAAGTAAAAACTTAAAAGACATTTGTATTGCTAACAAAAACAAAAAAGACCAAATTATTAATTTCATGAAATATAAATAACTTCATAATGTATTTTGTTTATAATATAATATCTAAAGTATCCCAAACTCTATAGAAGGTGAAAATTCGATTGCTCACTTATTTTACCTTTTTGCAAACTTGCATTAAAAGTGAATAACCTGATGATGTTTAAAGTATTAAAATACAATATTTTTCATTAAGGGCTTTTTCTCAATGATTTTGTGGTTTTTTATTTTTATTTTTTATGTGTTTAAGAATGGTGTGAACTTAATTTACTACGCGCACAGTTTCGATTTGATTTTCTATAAGTTTTGTCCAGCTCAAGTTAATTATGTTTTTTCAACTAATGTTTCGGGCGTTATCTCACGTTTGATTGTTGATTAATCTCATCGTGGGCTCCGGCCTTCTTGATTTCCAAAAAACAGATCACATATGTCTAAATATAGTTTTAACACGTACAAATTCAATTCACATGCCGTTTGTAAATTTTTTATTTTCAAATGTTACGTAAACTTGATTTTTGTATATATTTGAAAATTTATCTCCCATTGATATTATATCAACTCAATTATCGTAAATTTACGTGAATTTAATTGAATTAACAGAGTTGGTTGTTGTATGAGTTTATCACGTATGTTTATCGTATATATGAGTTTTTTTTTTTTTTTATAGAATACTATCTTGTGACCGTAAGGTCTCTCGAGTCTCGATTAGTCAGTTGATTTTGTCAAAATATAAATAAAAAATATTATAAAAAATAAGTCAAAATAATTTAGATGATGCTCAGCAATATTAAGATTTTCAAATTTAGAGATTAAGATGTCATATATTAGGAAAAAAATTATAGCCGTTGTGCAAGATATAAGCCAAAATGAGAGCTCAATTTAGAATTTTATTAATTAATCAAATGTCTTCTTGTCATGAACCACTATCTCGCTTATCCCTGTCATTATTTTTTTTCATTGCTCATGGATTCGGCATAAATGTTTGAAGCTTGCTTGAAAAAATACCAGTTTAAATATACATGAAAAATGTCAAAAAGTATCCCAAAAATATTATAAAATATAAAAACATTATCTTGGAAGTTGAGTATTACATTCAACCTAAATTTTTATTTTTGTTTTCATAACATGTTTTCTTAGGATGCAAAACCCTAAATATATTTTGGAATTTGAATTTGTTGTATTTGACGGGATTGCGGTCATCACATTTAAACCATCTGAGTGGACGATCTAAATTTTAATTATTTTTAAATTTAAAATTTGAATTTAAAATATAAATTGTCCGATCTTAATTAAACTGTCTAGATGTGTATGACTACACTGCCGTCAAAGATTGTTGACCACAATTAATTTTGGTCCTATAGTTTGGGTAGCTGATTATAGAAGCTTGGCACAACTTGCAACAAAAATTCTTTGGTTACAATCACCGTTAACTGAACTTCATTGCAAGTTCAAAACTCTTCAACTCCTATGTGATAACTTAAGCACAATCTCTCTTGCACATAACCCAACTCTCCACAATTGAACCAAACACATGGAACTTGACATCTTCTTTGTTAGAGAAAAAGTGTTGAACAAAAGCCTCATTATCTCTCATGTTCTAGCTCCAGACTAATGGGCATATGCATTAACAAAACCTCTTCTTGCCACCAAGTTTGTAATTCTTCGTGACAAACTTAGAGTGTTTGACAAACACACCTTAGTAAAACCACCCTCAAATTCTAAGGAGGAATATTAGAAAATATAGATTATACAAATATAAAAACAAAATAGCTAATGCTCTAACTAACTAGAACCACTATAATATATTGTTAGAGTTAATTAGATTTAGTTTAAAGTTTGTTATTTACAGTTTAAAATTTGTTACAAGTGATCTTTACCTATAAATAAAGGTGTAATCAATAAAACTCAAATTTACGTTGCATCAACTTCTCTAAATTTCTTTCTATATTTGTTGTTATCTTCTTAAATCTTCAGTTAAAACAACAATAAATACAAGGTAAATATATTCACGCCATTGTTATCGTTTACGTTTAACATGACATTGGAATTGTTACACGTATCTTATTATCATGGTGATATAATAATAACAATTGATTTATTTATTTGAAATTTGCATGCATACAATACGCTGCACTATTTCAATCTTCACCGTTATTTTATTGGTTTGCCGTGTCATTTAAATAAATATATACAATTTTTATATATTTTCAGCGGAGCAAACTCATTGTTCTGAAACATTGTACTCAAAATGAAGAGCCCGCGAGAAACCATAAGTATAAATAAAAATAGAAATAACACAACGACATATACTTGACAAAAAAAAAAAGACAGTTTATCGAAACAAGTTCATCCTCTTATTTTTCACATGTTGAGATATATTACAAAATAAAAATAGGTAAAATTATCATCAAGGAGCCAACCGCTCAACTTTCCACACCTTATGTCCATCGATCTCTTGGGAAACATATCGCAACCTGTCAATTAAACATGCATATAATATCAATCAGAAATTTTCAAGAACACGGAGTCCTGTTGTAGGGTGAACAAGAAGCTTAGAGTACTCCTCAAGGATTTCAAATGTTCTAAGAAAAGGAAATCTCAAATACTTCATTAGTATGCATTCTCCCAAAAATCAGGAACACGAATATCCAAATTTTAAATAATCAGTATAACCCCAATGAACTTGTTTAATTAATGAATCTGTGGGTAAAATGAAAAATAACAAGTGAAATCAATCATATAAGTAGAATGTTATTATAATAAGTAGTTACAGTAGGATAGATCAACTTTGATGGCATACCACACAAGTCTTGAACCTAAACAGTGCAGTGTAAAGCAAATATATGCAGACTCGAAAGTCGTTATGTACATACTGTTTGGCTTCATATATATTAAAACAGGCTATTAAAAAAACAAACAAGCTATCACAAACAGGAGAGCAACCACCTGTCATGCAAGCGAGATTTTTGTCCTTGCCAAAATTCAAAAAGATGTGGCGCTAGCTTGTATCCTCCCCAGTTTTTAGGTTTAGGGATCAAACTTCTGCACGCAGAAAATATGAGGATTATTTCTAGCATTCCTAGATTTAACAAATGGTAGAAAGAGGAAATATCTTTGCCAAATGAGACAAGAACTAATCAGATGTCCAAGTCAAGGGCAAGGGGAGTTACACAAGAAGAAATTTCAATTATCAACCATCAGAAGGGAGGGACTAACATATTTTATCAGAAAATCACAACATCAAGTAAAAAAGGTTTGATCAAATAACTTACCCATCAGCATATTTTTGTTCCAGCTCTTTGTACTGCTGATGAAGAACATGCCTACCAGGCACTACAGTACTCTAATGATAAAAAATCGAAAATATAAGTTTTACATATAATTTCTGTATATAACAACTTGATTAATTAGAATGAAGCAGAAGTAGACCTGCTTGCTGACTATTGCTCCAATCTGACTTCCTCTAGGGCGGCTATGGAAATATTGCTCTGATTCCTCATCAGAAACTTTTTGAACAGACCCTTCCACACGAACCTAGAAAACCCAATAGAAAGCGAATCAATGACAAATTATTAAATATTGTTCTGAAATATTGTGAATATCAATGAGTTATTTAGCAAGCCTCCGAAAAGCAGAGTGACATGAAGTTTGTAATATTAAGTTGGATGCATCATGTTAAATTAGTGTACAAACCACAGGTCCAGCTTTAAGAAGTTACGATACGAACATATTATATATTCACTAAAATATTTGCAGCATACCTTTTTTAGAATACTACTGCATTTTGCTTTACTTTTTCCATGTACATTTTCAGAGAAAATGCAATTTATAATAATAGTTATAAAAGAAGAGATAAGATTTTGTTTCTTTCCCAATAATACAAGTAAGAAAATGAAAAATAACAACAACAAATTAAGTAATCATTTTGTACAGCAGAATTGTACAAGTTCATCATTGTTCAGTTATTTTGCCAGTTGTCCTAAGTTATAGATCATGTCAAGCTGAAAATAGTTAAGTAAACATATTTCTTTAAAAAATTGGAAATTTTCTGTAGTATAAGTAATCAAATGTAACAAGTAGTAGCTAACATAAAAGAGAATAAGGATTAAGATCAACCGGGTTTATCATTTTGTTCAATAGAAGAGTATAACAAAAATAAGAAGCTATTAGAAATATGAGTTATGCACCCTTTTCACTGAGTCCTCATCAGAAATTAATAAAAATGAACAATATTTTCATGACTATTATTTTCAATTGTCTGAGCAACTCATTGAAAATCAATTTTTATGTATCCGGACTTTAAAAAATGAAAAGAAAATGAGACATTATCGAATCAAGATTCAAGACCTAAAGGACAGCAAATGTTTCTTAGAAAAATGCCCAAAGGGGTCCGATCTTTCAAAAGTAGAGGTGATTAGGTTCTCCATTCGGTAAAGGTCAAGGATGACAAGTAGCAAATGCGGGCACTTCTTTTTTAATAAAAATTTAGAAGGGGTGTTTGTTTCATGGATTGCAAACTTAATCCCACTAATGTAACAATGGGAATTTTACATTCTCATGTTTGTTTCAAGTTCAAACAAATTATACCCAGGAATATAATTTACACATATCTGTCCACTTTCTAATCCCACGGGAATAAAAGGTAACTACCATTGAACTTTTCTCTCTCATTTTTTTTTATCTCATTTCCTTTTTATTTAATGGTCCAAATTTCACTATTATCTCATGTCAATGAGAGAGTTCATTGCCAAAGAATACATTATAGCATGCTGTGACCCTTAACTTCCTTGGATAAGGCATGATACTCCTTTGCACGAAAAATTAATGGAAACAGGTCTATTTACAAACATTAATCTGAAGATGTGACAAGCTAGAATGAAAACAATAGTCACCTGCCGGTTTAAACCATCCCAATGAAACAGAAGCGATGCATGTGGATTTTCGGCTAACTCACGTCCCTTTTGACTTTCGTAGTTTGTGTACCTGTACAAAGCAATTGCAGTGGGTGAACACAAATAACCATTTTCGGAATAGCATTGCCAAAGAAATTCTAACAACAACAAAAGCAGACTATAACTGACCACACAAATCCATCCTTTTCCAAGCCTTTTAGCAATACAATCCGTGATGAGCTGCAGCCAATTCAAGTAAATTAATTTGGAAATCTTCCAATATTACACATTATATGGTAGGACAGAAATTCATTTTATAGGAGCTCGAGTGTTCAAACACAGAAATAGGAAAATATGGCTACTGATTATTCAGATATAAACCTGAATTATAGATCTTACTAAAATAACACACCAACACACAGGGTTTATCCCTAACTAGATGTTTCCATCTTCAAACACTGCACAAACAGTAAGAATAGACAACCCCATAATTTCTTTACAGGACTATATCTATAAGTATAACTACACAGATAACTGCCATTGCCATAACAAGTCAGATAACTGCACACAAAATACATAACTATCTCTAACAAATAAAAATAACTAAACAGGCCTTGCCATACTGGCTACACAGATAATTGCCATAACCAATCAGATAATTGCAACATCAAATAAATAACTGCCCTACAACAAACAAAAATAACTAATCAGGCCTGCTAGACTGTGTCTGCCTCTTATTTATCCTAGAATACACCTTTAGTGATCTATCACTACACAAGAGCCTACCGATCTTAAGGTAAGAACAATTTTAACATAAGAAAATTGAGGGTACTCTTACGGTTTTCCATCCTTCCCGGCAGTTGACAAGGCCATAGCATTTGGTTCCTTCAAACTCGCAGCCAATGCATCATCAAACCATTTACGAAACTGCAGGTAACAAATGCAACACATGTAGATTGCCAAATAGTCATAGCCCTTAAAATCCTAGTATTCAAAATACTCGAAATGGGAAACTGAACTAGATGATGCTCAAGTCATTAACTACCAACAGGTGAAAAGGAAGGACAGCAACAACTCTCTGACAAACAGTATGTTTCACATGAACATTACCTGATTATTGGGGTCTGCCTCCACCTGGTCTTCATGAAATTCTGGAGAGACATAGTTTTCTCGTAGAGCTGAAATATCAATTTGAGGAGGCTTTCCAATTCGGACACACATGGATGTTCCAGGATATGGTGGAAGTATAAGCTTATACTTTTCAGCAATAGCAGGTGGGACAAATCTACCTCCTAAAAGGTGGTGAGGACCACCAAACTTCTTTGCACATAATTTTGGTGCTGTCAAAGAGACCTACAGAAATTTGGCATATCAGTGGGTCTGTCTCTCATTAGAAACACAATTTACACTTGAAAGAAGTATCTTAGGATATTACATCTAAATTCCAGTGTTTAAGAAACAAATAATGAAACACATAAATGCCTTAGAAACATAAACATACCAACAAATCAGGTTTAATGCCTGTACCATTGACATCTCCCTCTTCAACATGCCACCCAGAGGGAATATCTACAGACACTATGACCGGTCTTTTTTGGCCAATTTGATTATGATTATTTAAAGAAACAAGTCTTTGGATCAAATCATCAAAGGGAGGCCTTGGAGAACCTGGATGATTATAAATTAACAAATTCAAATAATGTCAAATCAAATGAAATTATTTGTACAAACACTTACACAGTAGTTCAGAATTCATAGCCTGTGTTGATAAACAGACAAACATAGTTGATTTGAACAGCTTTGTGAAATGAATCCAAAGTTCACCAAAGGATTTGGAAAGATTGTTGCAAACTATCGTTCATAATTGGTAGCTACTAGCTAGAACTCACGTTTATTTTAACAGTGATCCCACAAGCAATTTCCATAGAGAAAACACACATCAAACAGTACTGAGGAGAAAATAAGCATAGGATAATGAAGAAGCATGCATGAATAAAGCGATAAGCAGCACATGCATGACAATAGTTAGAGGAAGAAAAGAAGTAATAACGGTATGCTGTTCAATCCCCAGTTTTTAAACATTGATCCGAATAAAGTAGATATACAAGGATCACAAACAATTATTAAAAAAAATAAAAGTACCATGAAATGAGAATCCAAACACGGCATCTACTAGAATGTCAAAGTCCTTAGAGAAATCTGACGGTAGATCTTCCACCGACAAGAAAGGGATTGACAGTGCTTCAAGCTACGTACAAAGAAATAAATGGCAGGGTGATATAGGAACTGGAAAAAAAAAAGGGTGGTTCTAAATATTGTCAACTTGAGTTGCATAGTACCTGAGTAACTAACCCAGCATAAAGAGGCTTGGGGGTACGCTTTGGGTAGCAGACCAAGGGCTTATAACCAAAGTGATGTAGGTGACGGGCAGCCACCAGACCATCACCGCCATTGTTACCAGGACCACATACAGTAAGAACGCGACTATACTCACCCGGCTTGTAAACCTGACAAAAAAAACAACTCAAGTACAAATGCACCATACAAGAAGACTTCCATCATTGAATTATAGTAACTAGTAAGCAACTAACATGTTATTTTTTTGGATTAAATATATTTTTAGAATTCTAGTTATCTCGAATTTTGGTTTTATTCGTTGGACCATATTTTCAGTCTCTACAAATTATATAACTGTATGCTTATGTCGGTGTTGACAATTGCGGATCGCGGAAAATAGTTGTCTATTTGACAACACTTTGTACTAAATACTGTATTGCAGAGCAATAGCGACATGCTCAAATTATGCTATGTAATAGCAGCTATTTGACAATACTGGCTTACATTACATAGTTTTGAAATGTATAGGACTAAATAGTGGATATATGGACTAAATACAAAAAATGAAATGTTTTTACTAGGACTAAAATATATTTAACTATTTTTTTTAACTTCTCGTTTGAAGATGCCTACTTGGTATCAAACTTCGAAATGTTGAGTTCAATTGAAATGAATAAATGAATACTAGCTAGCAAGGAGGGGAAAAAAACAAAGAGGTGGAACCTAGCAAAAAACAAATACCTCATATATGGAGGTAGCAACGCTCAAACCAGCCAATTCCTGAAATTGTAAACGCAAAATGTACCAAAATATTAATCGTTAATTAAGAATTAACATTAAAAAAAAATGAAGAAGCAAAGAATGCGATGAAGATTAACCATGAGCTGGTCGACACTGAAGCCAAGAGGACCCATTAGAGTTTCATCAATCTCAGCGGCTTGTTGTTGTTTGAGGTAAGTTACGGAATCAGAATCGACACTCCCCATGGTTTTGCTCATACCGGAAGCAGTAATTGTAGTCGAAAATGATCGAATTGTAGGCTTGAGAATACCCTGAAATAAAACACAAAGAAAATTATCGAAATTCGTGGGAAGAATTTAGAGAAAAAGATTGATTAAATTGAATTGATTAGTGATTAGTAAGAGGAATGGGGGTTACGGAGAAGAATTGAGAGAGGGGTTTGTGGTTGTGGAGAGAAGGATGAGTAGAAAATGTGGTTGAATTAAGAGTAAGATTATTATATAAGCATGTTAATGTCAGTGACATGCTTCTTCCATTCACCATCAATGAACGCATCGATTATGTACTTCCAATTCTGCATCTCATTCACTCACATAACATAATAATCACTTTTTCAGAATCACATTTTCTAGATGAATTTTGTTAGTTGTTGCCTTGTTGGCTCTTCTTTATCCGTTAAAACAAATGTCTTGGGACAAGATACATCAGTCTTTAATGATTTAAATTTAAATTTAGCTGTCCTGTAAAAGGGATATTTGTTATGCAAATTAAGAAAATCAAGTAAAATAAGATATTAATATTTTTATTAAATCGTGTCAATTTACTGTTAATGTAAATGGTATAATAAAAAAAAAAAAGTGAATTTGTTTTCTCTCCCTCCAAATCTTCCTTAATCTATGTCAAATCTATATATCTATTTATTTAAATTTTGTTTTCTTTTTTAATATTATTTCGTTGGATTGAAAATTTATATCATATAAATTTAAAATTTTACACAAATTTAAAATCGTTTGATATGTTACGAGACTCATCAATATAAATATTGTTCAATGCAAGAGCATACAATATTAATTTTGATGTATTTCAATAACATATCAAAATTATTTTTGATTTGTGTAAAATTTTACAAGTATCATCTATATCATATAAATTTTCAATTCAAACCGAAAAAAATTAAAAATATAAAGGTAAATTAAGAGAAATATAAAAAATTGAGATATGTTTGAATTGAAAGGGTCTAAATTTAGAAATAGATAATATTACATTAAAAATTGAAATAAGTCATTCATCTTAAAAATTAAAATAAGTCATTCATCTTAAAAATTGAAATAAGTCATTCATTTTAGGACTAATATATTTTACACATGAGTCAATTGTACTGAGACAAAAATATTATTATCCTAAAAAGTTGAAGTGTTTTGGTTGAATTTTTTTTATTAATAATTAAAGAGAAAAGAATGAATAAATTGTTCAGTAAAAAAAAATTGAATAAATTTACCATTTAGTATCAAATTTGATAATTTCGAATTTGATAATTCTAATTGATTCACAAATTATTTGACTAAATATTGTGTCTTCAATATTCTTTTAAAAATTTATAATAGCAAAAGGTATTCTAAATTTGAGGTTTAGTCACTTGGATAATGAAATTTGATTGATAAGTGGATACTATATACATAAATAAATAAAAAATAAATAAAAGATTAACACTTCTCTATTTTCTTTCTTTTTTAATGAGAGAAATTGTACCCATCTCTTATGATATATATCTTCTCTATTTTGTAAAAACTAGAGAGAATATATGTCAGCTAAATCAATGTTGTCATAATCAGATAGGAGAACGGAAGCATGAAACGTTCGAGTCATAATTTAATTTCTTCAAACCATTTCCACTCAGTTTGAGGCACTTCTGAAAAAGTTATAAACCAACCGTCATACTAGTTAGTTTCCATTGAATTGATTGGTGCGGCTCAATTTGGACAATATTGATTTAAACGCACATGATTGAAGAACAATGTTGTTAAACAACCTTAGGTGAGTGTTGGGTGGTTAGTGTGTGCCTTTAATTCTAACAACATTAGATAACATCCCTAATTAGAATAGAATTGTCTTTGTTCATTCATGTGCAACATTCTAGTGGATTTCCTTTTTGTATTTCCTTTATCAAACCAATTCAACGTATACTCTCCCCACTTATTTCGAATATAACCAATAAAAAAGTTTAATTTTAATAGTTAAAAATACGTGTATAAAAGAAGAAAAAAATACCATTAAAATTAAAGAATGTATTTAATGTTTTCTGTCCACTTACATGAGGAATAAATAAATCAATAAGGGTAAAGAAATTTTACCAATTAATGCATCTTAAAACTTGAGGCATTTTTCTTGATAATTAGAACTAGAAAAATCACCAAAAATCTTCTTAAACACTGAATAAATATATCTCTTTTTTCCAACTTGCCTAAATGATAACAGGAAATTAATTTTTAAAAATAGCAAGAATGCAAAAAAAAAATATAAATAAATAAAAAGCACGTACCCGCTCAAAAATCATACTATTAGAATGTTACAAAAAAAATAAACAGACTTGCAGAGTTAGTAAGATTTGGCAAAAATAGCTACTTCTTCAGCAGGATCTCCAGTCATCAAGCATCTTTTACTCCCTTGTGGCTGTTCAAAAGGAAAACACCTGATAGTTGCTCCAGTTTCCTCTTTTACTTTTAACTCGTCTTCATTGCTGTGACATTGCAAAAGCTTGAAATTAGTGGTGTTAATCACGGCCTTCGTGTATACATGTTAGTTATTTGTTACCATCATAACATATTTATATAAGAAATAAGGGGGGGGAAAACAACCTAGCAGACCAAGGGCCCCTAGCCCATTTGCCTTGTGATATTGCAGCTTTAAGATCATCGTATGTGTTCACATCTACAATATTACTGCAAAAGAAATAATTGACATGTCAATTTGCATGTTTGCAGGGGACGCCATGAACATGAGTGCCATTAGAAGTGCAGAACTAGAAAAGAACAAGATAAAGAATGAAATTTCTCCAAAATTTCAAAAGCAACAAGCTATTGAGTTTGATTGCTCTCGTCTATTAATATATTAACTCATAGAAATCATTTGTTGGAAAGTTCTCAAATAAGAAAACCACAGGAACTCATTCCAATTAATTGCCTTACTAATCGAGATTGAAATTATTCTTATCACCACTAAAGCATTAGAGGCAGTTCTTAGTGACATTTAGTGTATTCTAATTATTTCACTTGGTTAGAGCAGTAAGTATACAACTTATGAAACTTTCTCAACAATTTAACTGGGCCAAACTATAGAATATTTCATTCAGGAATTATATTCACTACTAAAATTAATTAAAAACAAGGTCTAGAACCAACAATTAGATTAGTAGAAGATTCAAATATCTATCACAAGCAAAGAGTATTAGAAAAGGAATGAACCTATCTCGAAATGCAATTGCCCTTTCCAAAAGAGAAGACTGTATCTCATCCAACTTGTCTTTAACATACGCCTCCAAAATTGAAGGCTCCATAGAGATTCCAAACACTTTCCCTTGCTTTCCAGGAATATCTCTCCTGGATATCACCACACTTCCACTAGACACGTCACGAGGTCCGATTTCAATTCTAAGAGGAACTCCCTGAAATAGGAAGATAGAAATACTGTAAACATATTCGGATAGTCAAATATGGAAAGATCCAGAAGCATAAACAGACAATGTGTATGATTTGGTCCTGGAAAATGAATTCAATCCAAGTTTAACGCCAAACCTTCATTTCCCAGAAATTGAATTTCCATCCAGGGGTTCTTTGATCTGAGTCATCAAGTTTAACTTTAACGCCAGAGCTTTGAAGAGTTTCTTTTACAGACAATGCTGCATTAAGAACTGCCTTTTTTTCATCATCCTTCTTCCAAATTGGTACAATTACCACCTAAACCAGGCAATGCACCAAGATCTTGTCAAAAATGGAGAAAAAAAATTTAAATTTTCAATATAGAAGAACAGACATGAAAATTATCCTATATTTGGATGTAAAAGTTTGAAGTAGAGAAAAGGTAATTTTTTTCATTTCATTTTCACTTGAGCATTCCCTTTATATGAGAATTTTATAAAATAAGTGGAATAAAATTAAAGAGCATTAGTGTAATTTTCTCAGCATTCCTTATAATTTTTGTAAAGATTGTATAATTCTGGAAATTTAGAATTATAAAGTTTTCCTACGTAATCAAACTCCTCCATCCAAATATACCCTAAACGCGAAGTTTGGTTATCCAATGCAGGAATACTGGCAGTTTAAACACTATGAATCAAATCACGTGTATAAATAAATAAATGCCTATAAATTAGAAGTTACGAGAAAAATGATTTTGTGGAAGAAAATGAAATAAGGACTTAAAACATGATACTTAAAACAGGCTGTCTAAACTGAGAGTTTTCATTTTGAAGATATCAGTATATCACTATATTGAGATCAGATTTTGAATTGAGTTGAATCTTGTTGGATGTTATGTATGGAATTCATTCGGCAAAAGTAGCGAACTTTATATTATTGACTATATTTGTCTGATCAAGTTGCAGAGTATTCCAATCATTAAAAAGCTACATTTAATCAAACAATTATGTCTACGCATGATTTTGACACCAATAGCATCATACCGCACCTGTATTGGTGCAATCTTTGGAGGAAGCATTAGGCCAGCGTCATCTCCATGTGTCATGATGATGCCTCCAACAAATCGAGTGCTGACTGCCCAAGATGTCTGCCAAATATATTCCCTTTGTCCATTTTCATCTGTGAACTGCACAAGCATACATTATGAGCAGCTGTGCCCTGATTGAAAGATTTAAATCAATATTTTAAACAAAAACAAAATAAAATGTCATTAAATGAATAAAATTCAGAAGAGGGAAAAACAGAATCTAGATGCTGCAGCTATTAAAAGGTCCACTTTAGTATTTCAGTATGTATTCACCTTTTTATGGCACAGTTTATAGTACTAACATTGAGCTATATGATGTGGCACAATCAATATTGCTTGGGACTTATCATAAGTAGCGCCTTTATTAGTAGCTTACTTGTTTATGATTTTTTTTAATTTAAGTTGGAAAAAAATAATAATAATATTATGACTACTTTGGCTCAAGTTAGTGTTTTTGTACAGGGGTCAGGGGGATAGTAGGACTAGTTGCATTTCCTAATTAAGGATTATTGTGTATGTGTGTAATGAGTAATAGCAACTTCTCACTCTGCTCGTTCTATCTCCTCTTAGTTACAGAAAGACAGCTTCCTTAATCCTACATACGGCTGCAGCCGGTGACAAAATCTCATATTACTGCAACTTTGAGCTAATTTCAACGGTGTAGATTTAACAGTAACAAGTAACGAATAAGAAGTTGTGGCTGCAAATTAGAACTTGCAGAAACAAACAATGCAGTATTTGAAGAGACCGAGATAGATTGCAAAAACAAGCATGCTTGCTTATAGTTTAGGGCCTAAATAAATAACTCAAAACACAGCATCTCACTAGCTACTTTATTAGATGTAGGCATACGATCCCAAAAAAATAAAATGGAAAAAAAAAAATAACTCCACAGGAATGAAGTATTTGGTGTTCTATAACATTGTCGGACCTGTGTTTCAAAGGCACGGGAAAAGTTTTGCCCGAGGTTGTGGCTCGTTCCTGCTTGCAATGCTTTTTTGTCCCCCATCATTGCCTCAATCGTATAGGTCTTACAAGCACCAGCAAATGTTTCCACTTTAGATTTTCGACCCGTGATAACAGGTATTGCAGCTTGCTCATAAGCAAATCTGGTATAGATGTCAATCATTTGTTTAGCCTGCAGTTGTGCAGAATATTTGTAATAAGATTACGCCATTATATAAACAAGTAAAGACTTTATAAATCTCAACAAAGAGAATATGTGGACCTCATTTTCTGCCTCTTCTGGAGTTGCATGAGCAGTATGACCTTCTTGCCAAAGAAATTCAAGAGTTCTCACAAATGGTTTAGTGCGCATCTCCCATCTTGTGACATTTGCCCACTGAAGCACATTCATTCAACGGGAAACAGTGGGTTAAATTGTTCCATCATTGAAGAAAGCAAGTTTTTGCTTACAAACGAAGCAAGGACAGAATTTACCTGATTAATCAAGAGAGGAAGATCACGGTAGCTATGGATCCACTGAGTAAACATGTGATTCACAATGGTTTCACTTGTTGGTCGGACCTGCCACAGCCTCAAGAAAAGGAAAATCAAAGATAAAACCTTAGGTCTCAGCTTTTCGATAAATACTGCAGACAACTAATTACTTCAATTCAGCTTGTATATTCAATAAACACCAGACAGTGTGCGCCAAAAAAAAAAAACAATCATAACAAAAGGTTGAAGAGCATGCATACCACGAGCTTCTCTTCAAGTTCCTTTCCACCCCCAATTGTCACTAGTGCTAACTCAGGACTGAAACCCTCAACATGACTTGCTTCTTTCTCTATAAACGAGTAAGGAATAAACTGCAGCAAGGGTTGGAGATAGAGCATCAGTCATTTAATTTCATGTTTTGGCCATAATCATAAATCACATTGTCAATATCTCACTTTGCACAAAGCTTGTTTTCTAACACAACAAATAGCACAAAATAATGGCACAGCTAGAAAGCACAAATACAAAACACGACACATACATAAACAAAGCAATGCAATACAATACAAGATGATTGTACTAACGCAAGTATAAAGCAAATTATAAAAACTACAGGATTCGACACAATTATAAATCATCTTATAAGATCAACAAAAATACAAAACCTTGAGTCAAAAGAGAGAATAAATACTTTAAATTTTAAAATTGAGCATGAATCATTGTATACATAATAAAATGCTATAATCTATCAAATTGTCCGTGTCTCAAAATAATAAACTGGGAATACCCGACACTATAATTGATTTATTTATACTGGTATAAAAAAAATAAAAGAAAAAAATTGTAAAATGAAACTAGGACTAGTATCATTCTCATAAACCAGGTGCATACTAGACAAACAAATTACGGATAAATCGTTAATTGAAGTAACTCAACCGTTAATTAAGTATGATAGTTAACATTTACCTGTGGAAAATACATGTTACTATGTCCAGTCTCCTTGAATTTCACATTCAAATAGTCCTACACGAACAAAAAATATATAAACTTAAAGAATAATTCAAACTGAAAATAAAATAGACGAGTGATGAAGAGAAAAAGAAGGAACCTGAATAGATTCCCAAATGGCGTAACCGTATGGACGAATGACCATTGTGCCACGAACCGGACCATAATCGGCTAGTTCAGCATTGGCTATGATGTCAAGATACCAAGCATTGAAGTCCTGTGACCTGGGCGTGATGACTCGGTCTGGGACTCGGTTCTTCGAGTTGTCGACACGGTCCTTGGTCTCCGCCGAAGTGTTTTTGGCGGAGAATCTAGCGGCGAGCGGGTGGTAGCGGAGAATAACTGGGGAACGGTATGAAATTGCAGTTGTTGAAGGTGAGGAGAAAAGGTGGGTGAAAGAGGATAGTTTGAGAGACACCATTTGTGTTGTGTGGCTTTGGAGAACAAGAGAGTGGGAGAATTATGGAAACTGAGAGATGAGGTTTTGTTTTGACCATTTTCTTATGTTCTCCTATTTATTTATTTGTAAAATGAAACTAGCGTGTAACACCTTATGACAAATTATATGATTTTGATAAATATATTATTCAATTAATCTATATGTATATTAATTCTCAATGATAATATATTTTTTTGTCTAAGTAATGTATATAACTTTTTTATAGAAATTATGTAATAAATTTTATAGAAATAATTTGAATTTCCTAAATCAAAACTGTGAATTCAATCTCATACATGAAAAATAAACAACTTATAATAAATAAAATTTAGCCGTAAAATAAATTTCGTTTACATTTTTATATAAACAACTTACAATAAAAACAAATCTAACTGTAAAATAAATTTCGTCTAGATTTTTATATAAACAACTTACAATAAAAATAAATCTAAGTGTAAAATAAATTTTGTCTACATGTTTACAAATTATTGAAAATTTTAACATTTGTGTGTCGGCACATTGCTCTTATAATATTTGTACTCAATTTATTTATGAGCAATCTTGTTCCGTTACATACTCCATTAATTTGATCAATGTTCCTCAAAAGCAAAACACTAATCCTTAATCGTAATCGGTGATTTAAAATTTCTGAACATTTCATGTCATTCAAAAATTCAGATGTGAACCAATCTCCCTGAACAACACAATTTTCATCAGGACAATTGAGTTTGAACTAATGTATTCATTTTCCTCACCGGGAATTTATGATAGAACATAATCATCAACATTACAATATCTACAATATCATGAGTCGGAGCAAGTATTTTCCTCTCTCCATAGTATTTCAAATTGTCCATGTTATGTAAAAGCAGTGAATATGTCAATTCAACCAAAAGATAATAAAAGGATTTTGGGAATTTGTTACCAATAAGTCTTCAAAAATATTAATAATACTCTCTCCTAACTCATTTGAGTCATATTTATCGTTTCCAATATCAAGCATCCAATTTGCAAAAATTTTAATGTCATTAGTATATGCATTGGATTCTGCAGCTGCTAAGCGCATGTTTCTTGACAATGTCAAAACCTTGCAGCACATAAACCATTTGATGGGAAGGTTGTTGTTTTTAGAATTGATTTTAGACAAATATTACCTATTGTTAGGAAAGGTTGTAGGCATGATATAGTGACAACTTCAATAAACTCATCTAAATTATGGATAGCCTCATCTACAGTCCTCATGATACCCCTAAAAGTACGATCTACAACACAATTTATTGAGCATTGGAGCTTCATCCCATATAATAAGCTTAGAATGCATGATAAGATTAGCTCTATTAGTGTGTTGTTTGATGTCACATGTAGATGTTTCGGTTGTAACCAAAGGAATCTTTAATGCGGAATGAGTTGTCTTTCCTCTGAAGTAGCAATATCGATTTACAAGAAATGGGGGTTTGAATTGTAAATCCGCCCTTTTAAAATTCAGATATATCCTGTTCACCCAACCCGGACTACGTCCAGTCCTCACAACGGTGGGATTTTCCACTAAGTGTTTAAAACAAGAACCTTCTTGGTTTTACAGCACCTAGTTCAGATCAGCCTTGATCTGTTACAGTTTGTCAATCCTTTCCACCCAGAAAGAATTACAATCAGATCACCTATCAACCCTTGATAGGATTTTACAACTTCACCTTTTAACCTTAAAAGGATTTTTCTAAAAATGACTCACTCAAGCTATAAACAAGCCTTATAATCTTGAGTGTTAAATGACAATGATAGGATTTAAAACAGAATCTGTTTTGACTCAACTCTTGTTTGAGTTTAGATTTTTTACAAATGGTTTCAGTAAACTAAAGATAGAGAATTTGATATAGAAGGTTACTGATTTCTTGAGAAGCTTTCAAGTGTGTAGATTTATGTGAGTGATGTTTTTCTCTGTACTTGAAGCTATGTTTTCTTCCTGAGCTTTGGCCTTCCTTTTATAGGCGTGAGAGCATTTAATGATGGTCAAATAGAGCCGTTGGTAGTGCTCTTGTCAGGCTTGACCAAAGGTGTAACACCCCGAGTTTAAAACACAGCGCGAGTGTATTTTTTTTCTTTTCACATAAAATAAATCAATAAAAGAATTTTCCGAATTAATTCAAGGGAATTAAAATAAGATTTTCATCGGTTCATTTCAAAAGAGAACACCCGGCCTGTAGCCACTAAATAGTTTCAGAGTGCGGAAGAATACAGCGGAAAAATCATTACATAAATTCCCAAAATAAAATTACATTTCCCAAAACATGAAGACCATATACAAAAGTCTAGACTGATCATGCACCAAGCTATAGTAGCACGGTCTCTACTGTATCCCCTACAAGTCTCTTCTTCAGCCAGTTGTTTGCCCCTCTACGTCGTCCACGAATACTCCGTATGTGAAAAATCAGGGGAAACTAACGACGTTTCCGTCGTTAGTTTATCCGTCGGTAGGACGGGTTTGGGTAACATCTGAGGGCAAAGCCCAAAGTGCACAATATAATAGCAAGGGTCACCGACCAAAATTAACAATTAATCACATAACATATATTTCACAACAACAAATATATCCATGATATAACATATGACGATGAGGAAAATAATAATGCTCATTTGAAATTTAATGACATGTATGTCTTTTCAAAAACAGCAGCCAATTATTATGAAATATGTGGTAAGTACAAACAACACCTCAACAAATCACAATTATTAAATCAGAAATTCAGATTCTGAACAGTACTCAAACACATTCAATTTCCACTCATTCATCATATAATCAAACGTGACCCACCGGTCAATCCCTCAATGCAATATGTATATGCTTATGTATACAATTTTCTTGGAATCACCAAGGTGTAGTCGCTCAACAGACCAACACAATATGTTTGACTTTAACGGCCCTCAAGACCTGGGTGCAATCGCTCAACAGATCAGCACCAGTGCAGACGCTCAACAGTCCAGCACTCGTATACCAAGGTACAATCGCTCAACAGATCAGTACCTAGTGCAGATGCTCAACAGTCCAGCACTCGTGCAATCGCTCAACAGATCAGCACGTGGTTGCGCATTTCAGGGTACAGACGCTCAACAATCCAGTACCAGCGCAGTCGCTTAACAGACCAGCACTTATATACCAAGGTACAATCGCTCAACAGATCAGTACCTAGTGCAGACGCTCAACAGTCCAGCACTCGTGCAATCGCTCAACAGATCAGCACGTGGTTGCGCATTTCAGGGTACAGACGCTCAACAGTCCAGTACCAGTGCAGTCGCTCAACAGACCAGCACTTATATACCAAGGTACAATCGCTCAACAGATCAGTACCTAGTGCAGACGCTCAACAGTCCAGCACTCGTGCAATCGCTCAACAGATCAGCATGTGGTTGCGCATTTCAAGGTACAGACGCTCAACAGTCCAGTACCAGTATAGTCGCTCAACAGACCAACACTTATATACCAAGGTACAATCGCTCAACAGATCAGTACCTAGTGCAGACGCTCAACAGTCCAGCACTCGTGCAATCGCTCAATAGATCAGCACGTGGTTGCGCATTACTCTGTGGCCCATCGCGGGTACCACTTGACTATGCAATGCATGAATATGCAGTGTTTCACTTCTCTAGAAACAGGATGCAAAATCAGAAAATTCATGCTTTTCATCATGTTTAAAATATCTCAGCACAGTCAGAATTATCATCATCACAATCATGATTAAACAGTCAAATAATCATTAACACTTTGAAATGTTTTCCCAAACTCTTAAAATTCAAACACAATGTTTAAAACTGGGATTTCTGGAACTTTTGGTGATATTTTGAAGTTGTGGTGATGAAGTTTTTAAGACTTTACTGATGTAATGAAAGATGTTGTTTTGTGCACTGAGACTGCCTCTGTATTCGAATACAGAGGCCAAAAACAGTGCAAAATTACACTATGTATTCGAATACAGAGGCAGTCTCAGTGCACAAAACAACATCTTTCATTACATCAGTAAAGTCTTAAAAACTTCATCACCACAACTTCAAAATATCACCAAAAGTTCCATTTTAATTCACCACAACAATCCCAACATTCCCCAAAAACTCAGGGTTTACAAAACACTCTTAAAAACTTGGAATTTCTGAAAACTCAAATCTGTATTCGAATATTGACCCCTTGTATTCGAATACAGAAGCATGAAACTGCAATTTTAACATTCTGTATTCGAATACAGCATGCCTGTAGTCGAATACAGAAGACAAAACCTTGAAAAATTCAACATTTTCTCCCATATCATTAAAGGTTTTCAATACTTCATCCTCTCCTCTTCAAAATATTTCAAGAACTCCATTTAAACTCACTTTAACCCTTCTCAAGGTTTCTCAATACTTTAAAATGTATATCACAGTGTTTAAAACTTGATTTTCTGGAAAACACGAATTTGTATTCGAATACAACTTCCTTGTATTCGAATTAGAAGCTAAAAACAGTGCTTCTGGAAAAACACGAATCTGTATTCGAATATAGACCCACTGTATTCGAATACAGAAACTGAAACTAGTGAAAATCTGCATTCTGTATTCGAATGCAGCATCCTGTAGTCGAATACAGATGCGAATACAGTGTTAAAATCCCACTTCTGTATTCGAATACGACATGGTCGTAGTCGAATACAGATGCTAAGTCAAAAGCAAAAATCCTTCCTCTGTATTCGAATACAAGGGCTCGTATTCGAATACAAGTTTGAAAACTTAAGTAAAACAGAAGCTTGACAGGTTGTAGTCGAATACACACATGTTGTATTCGAATACACCCTCGAAAACCAGTGAAATTTTCCTGAGATTTCAACACTTTTCAAAACTGTTTTCTTTTAAAAACAAACAACCAACATTAACACAGATTCAACACTTTTTCCAGACAATACTTTCCTCATTAAAAATCCCTTTTCTTTTTAAATCATCAACATCATCAGAATCACTCAAACAGAAACGGAATCAGAATCAGAGTCATCAACAACAAATCATCAGAAACAGAACCAGAAACAGAATGATTAACACCAAATCATCCAGACTTTCAAACCATCAGAATAACATGCAAGCATTTCAGCTTTCACAACGCACCAGAATAACATGCAAGCATTTCAGCTTTCACAACACATCATAATAATATGCAAGCATTTCAGCTTTCACAACACATCAGAATAACATGCAGCATCACAGAGCAGCAAAACACAAACAAAATGCATTTTTGCATTTACAAACCGTTTTCAAAACAGTTTTATGAACATGCATTTTTAAATCCTGTTTGAAATCACATTCAAGACATTTTCCACTTTCCCACATAAACAACACAACTTTAGTGCATTCAGCTTAAACAGCCATCATCACAGAGCTTTTAAAACGTCAAAAAGATGCATTTTTCATTTCTTTCAAGCATCAGGCAAACTGTAAGACCCTTAATTTTAAATATTAATTTTGGAATTATTGTCAAGGGCATTTTGGGAATTTTTGTAAATATTTAATATATGTATGATTAAAGTGAATATATATATATATAAATATTTATTTGGAAGATGAATTAAAATTATTGGGTGAAGAATTAAATTAATTTTATTTCAAGTAATTAAATTAATCAAACCATTAAGTAAAGATTAGTGGCTAATTGCAAGATAATTAAAAAGTTGGAAAATCAGACAAGTGGCAAGTGAGGTGGCACCATGAGAGTTTATAAATAGGAATGAGAAGGATGGTGAAATCAGAACATCATTCCTTCCTCCATATTGCCCATATTGCATGTACCAACTCCATCTCCCATTTCTGTCTCTGTTCTGCCATTCCCGAACTGAAATTTGAAGAGAGGGAAATTCCTTCAAACACCATTAACTGAGAATCCAAGCCTCAAACCTGAAAACCCCCAGTAGTAAAGTTAATCCCCACCTCAATACGAAGAGAAAGAACCCAGTTTTGCAGCAGCAAACTCAGGGAACAGCTTCACCATTTCTGGACGCAGAAAAGGGAACGCAGCAGGAACAAGAGAAATAGCAGAGCACGCTACAAGGGTAAGGGCACCTTCCATTTTTAGCTGCATTAGGGCCATGAATGAGTGTTATTTCAGTTCTGTTTTTAAATGAAAAGCTGTTTTCAAAAATGACATTTTGAGAGAAAATGCATTTTTTGAGAAGTGATTATTTTGATGAGTTGTTGTTGGCTGTTTTACTGGTAAAATATATTGTTTTACATTCTGTGTGAATGCTGGAAAACGTTTGCATGCCATTTTAGTTATGATTAAAATGCATGTCTTAAAACTGTTTTGAAAATGGCATTAAAATGCAAAATGCATCCTATTGGTGTTTAGTGTTCTGTGATGTTTGCTTGTCATTCTATGGTGTTTTGAGAAAATTGAATGCATGCATGTTTGCTCTGATGTTTTCTGAACACTGAAATGTTGCATGTTTGTTCTGATGAGTGTGAACACTGAAATGTTGCATGTTTGTTCTGATGAGTGAGAACACTGAAATGTTGCATGGTGTCCTGATGATTGATCATCTGTCTCTATTTTGGATAAACTGGTTCTGATTCTGTTTTATGTTGTGGGATTATGGTGATGAAAATGATTCTGAATCTGGTCTTGTTTGTGATGATTCTGGTTGTTCTGGGTGATCTTGATGATATTGATGATTTTGATTCTGGTTGTTTGTGATGATTCTGGTGGTGTTGATGATTTTTAAAGGAAAAGGGATTTTAAATGAGGAAACTTCTTGAAAAAGTGCAGAATCTGTTTGATGTTGGCTGTTTGTTTTAAAAGAATCAGTTTTGAAAAAGGGTTAAACTTTGACTGGTTTTGGAAGGTGTATTGGACTACAGCATGTGTGTATTCGAATACAACCTTCAAGGTTTCTGTTTTATTTTAAAGTTTTCAAACCTGTATTCGACTACGAGCCCCTGTAGTCGATTACAGAGGTAAGATTTTGCTTCTGACTAAGCAACTGTATTCGATTACGATCATGTCGTATTCGAATACAGAAGTGAAATTTTTAACACTGTATTTGCATCTGTAGTCGACTACAGGCATGCTGTATTCGACTACAGATTCGAGTTTTTCCAGAAACTCAGTTTTTAGCTTCTGTATTCGAATACAAGGAAGCTGTATTCGAATACAGATTCGTGTTTTCCAGAAAAACAAGTTTTAATCACTGTCATGTGAGTTTTGAAGTGTTGAGAAACTATGAGAAGGTTTTAATGATTTGAAAAGAAGTCTGTGAAATTGTTTTAAAGAGGAGAGAAAGATGTTTGAAAACCTTTAAGTGACATGGGAGAAAAGGTTGCATTTTCCAAACGTTGAACTCCTGTATTCGACTACAGTCAAGCTGTATTCGAATACAGAATGTTAAGTTGCAGTTTCCTGCTTCTGTATTCGAATACAGATTTGAATTTTCAGAAAATTTCAAGTTTTAAGAGTGTTTTGAAAACCCTGAGTGTTTGGGGAATACTGGGGATGTTGTGGTGAGTTAAAGTGGAACTTTTGATGAGATTTTGAAGTAGTGGTGATGACGTTTTAAAAACTTTACTGATGTAATGAAAGAGGTTGATTTATGCACTGAAATATGCCTCTGTATTCGAATACCAGAGGGCTGTATTCGAATACATAGAGTGATTCTATACTGTTTTTGGCTTCTGTATTCGAATACAGAAGAGCTGTATTCGAATACAGATTCGTAAATCCCAGAAAAATCTCAGTTTTAAACACTGTGTCTGAATTTTTAAGAGGTTGGGAAAACATTTCAAAATGTGAATGATTAATTTACTGTTTAATCATGCTTGTGATGATGATTTTTGACTATGCGAAGTTATTTTAAATTTGTTTGAGAGGCATGAATTTTCTGAACTTGCATTCTGTTTCTAGAGAAGTGAAACACTGCATATTCATGCATTGCATAGTCAAGTGGTACCCGCGATGGGCCACGGAGTAATGCGCAACCACGTGCTGATATGTGAGCGATTGCACGAGTGCTGATCTGTGAGCGATTGCACTAGGTACTGATCTGTGACCGATTGTACCTTGGTATATATGTGTTGGTCTGTGAGCGACTGCACTGGTACTGGACTGTGAGCGTCTGTACCCTGAAATGCGCAACCACGTGCTGATCTGTGAACGATTGCACGAGTGCTGGTCTGTGAGCGACTGCACTAGGTACTGATCGGTGAGCGATTGTACCTTGGTTTATGTCTAACGTGCTGGTCTGTGAGCAACTGCACGATGTGTTGGACTGTGAGCGTCTGCACTAGTGCTGATCTGTGAGCGATTGCACCCTGGTCATGAGGGCCGTTAATTTGTGCTGGTCTGTGAGCGACTGCACCTTGGTGATTACAAGAAAATTATGCATGAGCATATATGCATTACATTGAGGGATTTGACCGTTGTGTCACGATTGTTTATATGATGAATGTTGGAAATTAATGTGTGTGAGTGCTGTCCAGAATCTAAAATTCTGAATTAAAGATTGTGTTTTGTTGATGTGTGTTTGTACTTACTGCATACTTCATAATCATTAACTGCTGTTTTGAAAAGGCATGAAAGTCATAAATTTTCAAATGAGCATGATTATTTCCTCATCATCATATGTTATACCATGTTTATACATGTTGTTGTGCAATATATGCTATGTGAATATCTGTTATTTTCGGTCGGTGACCCCTTGCTTTATATTGTGGACTTTGGGCTTTGCCCTCAGATGCCTCCCAAACCCACGCCGCCCGTGGGTACCCGAACGACGGAAACGTCGTTGAATTTCCTTGACCGCTACTCGCGCACTGCTTGGGCTTTTGACCCCCTCTTAAGCAGAGCGACTTATACGGGGTGGCTGGAGCGGACAAGTAGGACGGATGGTGTGGAAGACTTCATAGAGCGCACTCACGCGAGCATAGATTTTCCCGTGCCTTCTCGCCTGGTGTTAGAGGCGCACAGAGTTTTTGACGACGCTGAGGAGTCGGATGAAAGGGTTGAGACGGAGGCCACTGTAGGAGTGGTGAGTCCGAATCCTGTGATTGGAAGAGAGATACATGAGTCTGATGCGGTAGAGAAGCGTGATGAGCTGAGACCAGTAGCGACTGAGATTCCGGGTCCATCTAGGATTTCCGATGACTGCTGCGAGATTCCGGCACCGCCAAAGCGGCCACGAGTGTGTATTGACTTGACTTCAGAGGAGACCGATCCCTCTATGTACGAGGAGGAGGGGGAGGTTACGTCGAAGCGAGCTGTGGAGTTAGAAGAGACTTGTGTGGGATGCGGAGAGAATCCGTGCTACTGCAGCTTCAGCGCATGATCAGTAGACTTAATGTATTAGGTTTTGGGTTGAAATTGTAATTTGTCTTATTTTGGAAATACTGTACTATTTTCCGCTGAATCATGTACTCTGATAATTATTGTTGATGTATTATGACAATGATATTTTGGAATGTATTAATGTTTAAAAAAACTAATTTCTAAGATAAGTACTTAGTGATAATCCGGATGAAGTATTTGGTTTACGTTCATCGATTAATCTATAACGTACTATTTTACGAAGAACTTTATTCTAATTCTTTTGAAATAAATTTGGGATAAATTTGGGAAAACTTATTTTAATTATTAATTTTAAAAATAAAATAAAAATGCACTCGCGCTGTGTTTTAAACTCGAGGTGTTACACAAACCAGATTTAAAACAATAATGAAAATACTAGATGTGAAGTTCTGCTCTTTCTCTGCCTCTTCACGTGTACTTATAGAGTTTACTCAAGTGCTACCTCCTCAAAATAATATTAAAATAATGCTGGATCTTCCAGCACTTAATCATTTTGCAATTAGCCACTAATTCTTAATTAATGCCCCGATTAATTTAATTACTCGAAATTAAATTAATTTAATCTTCATCCAATAATTTTAATTCATCTTCCAAGATAAATATTTATATATATATATATATTTACTCAAAACATACATATATTAAATATTTTACAAAAATTCCAAAATACCATTGACATTAATTCTATAAATTAATTCTAAATTTTAAGGGTCTTACAAAAGGCATTATTTCTAAATAAAAATAATCCAACTTTTGACTATTTTTATTTTCTGTTCAGACTGGGCTATGTGTTGCGTTTTGGATCAAATTTTCTTGAGTGATTATTGATCCTTTAACACTTTTGATAAGTGATAATATTGTAGGCTTGAACTGGAGCTTTTGAATCACTTAAAACACATTAAAAACGATCACAAAGCTTGTTGCAGAAAAACTGTAGTTGCTGGAGATTGATGATCAATCTGGAGCTTTAGCTTTTGGGTGTCCTGGAGATTGATAATCAATCTGGAGGTTCAGTTTTGATCATTCTGGATGTCTTCCTGATCTTTTCTTGGATTGTTTTGATGTAAACATACTTCAAGATCGTTCAACGTTCTTGGCAGTCAAGCTGGAGAATGATGTTCAGTATGCTGGAGAATGATTGTATCATTCTGGACTAATGGTACACTGTTGGAGAATGATGTTAAACATGCTAGAGATTTGATTGTTAACATGCTGGAGATTGATGTTTGTTCATTCTGAAGATAGTTGTTAATCATGCTGGAGAATGATAATCATTTTGGAGATTGAGGATCATTTATAGAGACTAATGATCATTCCTAGAGACTGATGATCATTCTTGATAGAAGATCATTCTGGAGACTGTTCTGATCATTCTGGACATTCTGATGTCCAAGAACAGACTTGGTTCTTCCTCTGAATGTATTTTCTGGAGGTATCCTCTGAATGTATTTTCTGGGGATATCCTCTGATATCGTTTTCTGGAGATATCCTCTGGTATCCTTTGGTTGAGGTATCCTCTGGTATTCTCTGGTTGAGGTATCCTCTGATATCCTCTGGTTGAGGTATCCTCTGATATCCTCTGGTTGAGGTATCCTCTGATATCCTCTTGTTGAGGTATCCTCTGATATCCTCTTGTTGAGGTATCCTCTGATATCCTCTGGTTGAGGTATCCTCTGATATCAGCTTGGTGAGGTATCCTCTGATGGCAGCTTGGTGATGTATCCTCTGATGGCAGCTTGGTGAGGTATCCTCTGATGTCAGCTTGGTGAGGTATCCTCTGATGACAGCTTGGTGAGGTATCCTCTGATGGCAGCTTGGTGAGGTATCCTCTTTGGCAGCTTGATTCATGGCCTTTTTTCTTTGCGATTAGAATGGTTCCTTTTGATTCTAATTGATCACATCTGTTCCTTGTCATGTACTCTCAGTATTGATATAAATTCCAGATGCAATAACTTTAATTAAGTGGTGGAGAAAGTTTGGTCTTTATGCTATCACAGTCTTGCGAACATTCTCTGTTTTCTATAATATGTCAAGAATGTTCTCTGCTGCTGTTTTCTTCGATTCTTGCTTTGTTCACTTATGCATTTATGTTCCTTAAACAAACTTAAGTGAAATCATTAGTAGATCACCATTCATAAGACTTAATCATTTAATTAAAAAGGTTTGTTGTCATTAAAACATATATCAAAAAGGTTTTTTTCTCAACATCCTCCAGGTAATAATAAAGCTGCAATCCCACTTGAAGCAACATTTAAAACAATTGAACCTTTGGATCTCAGTGCAGCTGATAAAGTTCTCCAGATAAATATTTTTCATGTGCCTTCATATCCATATAAGAAGTAAAACCCTCCCAAATTAGTCATCACAAAAGTAATAATTTGGTCATACACTAACATTTGTTATGCGGTTAAGGATGAAAATAATGAGATGTGAGTTGCAGCTAATCCATCTTTGTCATAGTTTAATTCATCAGCCAAGAACCTATTTTCCAATTTATTCATATTTGAATGTGTAGGGCATGGCATGGTCTTAAAGCTTTTAAGAGATTTATCACTCATGAAAAGTAGTTTGTCCAACTCAACCAAACAAATATTTTTTAATCCATCATCACTTATTTGAAGACCTGAATCAAAGAGAATGATTTTAATCATATAGTTTGTGTTGTAAAATATTAATAATGATAACACAAATTTAATATATATATACATATATATATATATATTATATTTAATATTTAATTGCATACTTGGGTTGTTTAACCTTTTCCTTGTTTCGTATAAAATCCCATCACATAAAAGTTTCCATGTAGCTTCCCAAACAACAAAAGGAATTGTCATTGAATTCATGAACAATAATATAAAAAACAATCTCTTCAACTGATGTCTAGAGGCCAACTGACTTGCTTTAGTAATAGCATACACAAATTCATTGTCATCCTGCAATAACCCAAGTGCAAAACATGCTTCCTTAAACGTTTTATGTGTTGTGCCATCCATTTTCTTAATATCATTGTAACTTGTGCACCCCTTTTATATTGTCAATAGGAGTCACAAAAAATAAACATCCCCAATTCTTGGGGGAATATAAGTAAGTCTTCCAATTGAATTACTTTGCTTCCTGGGCTGACATGTTTTACTATTTTTTATATAAACAAACCTTGTAGGAAATTTAGCATAAGTCAATTATCTTCCTCTAGGATACTTTTTGTTTGCCTCAAACCAAGCCAAAAACATTGTGTCAAGTTCTTCATTACGCGCCACAATAGATTGAATTAGATACTTTTCTGAATACAATACAAACTGCTCATTTTCAAGGTGAAATGAAAGCCTTATAATAGGAGGCCACCTTTGATGGATGTCGTACTCAAAAGTCCTCTAAACAGCCTTACACGGGGCCAAATATCTGCACTCATAGTATTGTTTTATCTTATCTAGTACCTGACCATTTTCAGTTTGGTTTGAAATCTCTATTGTGGCTCTATCTGGTCCTTTTATTAACATACTTAAACAAATACTTTATTGAGTTTCCCTTTTTGCAATACTCAACATTGACACGTGCTTGATATCTCATCAACAAATGTGGATTGTATGGAACTACAAACCTATAGTCCAAACTGCTTTTTTCAAAACAAACAAACCAGTATCTCGTCGCTTGTACTTTGGATAACCTTCATCGTCAACTATAGTTGAAGGTTGGTAATCCTTTGGGAAATACTTTGAGCACTTGCCATCTTTCATGCACAAAGATTTTGGATCGGAAGATCCACACGGACCATGTAGCATGAAACTATAAACAACATTTGCAAGTTTTGGATATAAATTACAATGAGGCATTTCTGCTGAAATGAACTTGTCGATGTCATTATCTGTCTTTAATGAATTTGAATCTTCAAGCCATAACAAAATGTGTGTGTGTGGCAATCCCCTATTCTAAAACTCTATGGTATATGTCCTTATTCAAGAAATTTTAAAATATATTAATTTGTAATATTCATAAGTTCATAAATATATATTTGTATAAAAGTAATAATAAAAGTAATATAAAATAGATAGCAAATATTACCTGCAACAATTTCACCAAATATTTTTTCCTTTTTAAAATCACTCATCATACTCACCAAGTTTTGCCTTAAATACTCTACAAACGTCATCTGAACGATCACTTGCTTTAAGGCCTCTATAGAGACAGTTTTTTATTTCTTTCCAATTAGCATTGCATGTGATGGTGATAAAAAAATTAGGATACCCAAACTTTTTGCAAATGGTCATTGCATCTTGATAGTTGTTAAACATGTATCGTGGACCTCCGGTAAAAGATGCAAGTAGTACTACACATTTTCCAACTGCAAATGGATGGGTTTCTCCACTATGAACAGTTTATTGTAAACCACTTAATATGTCACATCTAATTGTCGATTGGTTCATTCGTATCCAGTATAACCTTTGTGACTCTATCATAGAGAAACAATCAACAACAAACGGCTGAAATAGCCTACCAACATTTAAAATAATGCCATGTTTGAAATCTCTCTCTTGTATGCGGAATGCAATAAAGTCTCTCAATGTAACGTGTATCCTCTTTCGTTTTCCTTCTTTGATAACATCCTTTCTGATAGGAATTTCTCCAAGTAGCCGAATGTCTTTCTAATAATAATGTCTCGATCATGATCAAGGTTGTTCAAATCACCAACTATTAAAGTAGCAACCTCGTCACATGATGACATATTATGTGTTCTTGGATCCTTTGTTCTGTTTCGAAGCAACCTTAGGAACATATTGGAGGTGTTATTGTGTTGTAAGCGGTCACAAACTTTCCTAAAAGACTTAGCTAAGACATCGTGTTCATCCACCATTCTTGTGATGACTTCAACTAATGTTTTATCTAGACCTTTGTGTTGTTCATTTGATTTGGATAATATTAAAAAAAAAGATGGTCACATAAACAAAAAACAAAATATTCAAAATTATTGTATAAAATGTATCAAATAAGATTTATACCTAAAATGATTAAATATGTTAGATATCTCATTCACTGTGTCATAAATATATAATTTGGTAAATTTTTGAGCTGTTCATTCCTCTGGAATTAGACTGTCAATTATGTGGAAATTTTGTCCACTAAGAATAAATTGTGGTGGTCCTCCACCCCTACTCGAGTTTGATTGGATCTTTACACCAATGGGGGTGAAACAAAACATACTATTATATGCTTGAATATTTTCTTTAAAATTTTTACTCCTTGGATCTTGTTCATGTATTAAGCTCATTAGCAACTTTGGAGGCCTTTTTAAGTATGAAGTCAGTACTATTCCTTTCATACAACAAAGTGAAAACTTAGATAGGTTGCTATTAGCATTTTTCTCAACTCGCTCCTCATACCACATTAGAGCACCACATTCAGAGCATGTATAAGAGGGATCTCCAAAGTCTACTATTTCTATTGAAAAAAACGTACTCAAATTTTAGGCAATAAAGTCAATTATGATATTATTGATGTGTCGTTAATGAAAATAGGTTATTGAGGTGTGGATCTGACCTTGTGTTTCAACAAGTGCAAAAATTTCACAATGGAAAGTAGTCATTTGACCAGTTGTGCTTGTACTTGCTAAGTAAAATGATAGAGATACAAAGAGAAAATTAGGATTTTACAGTCAAAATTTTTGAAAATGGAACCTATTGATTATAGAAAATACATACATTCATTGTTCACATGTTGGAATAACGAATCACTTGGAAAACTAATTACGAACGAATGTATCAATTCAAGAACATGGTAAGGTTGAGATGTACGTTTTGTAACATGTAAAGAAGATGGATTTATTACTTCTCACATAGGAGTGTCATCCATCAATTGAGTAGTGCCTATACAATATAAATCGTCAACAAAAAAAAAAATTAAAATAAAGAAACATGTCATTTTAAATGTAATGAACCTTATAATTTGTAAATGCCAAAATGTAGTAGGTTAATAATTATCAAGAAAAAAATAAGAAACATACAATACGAAAATGGAATATTCTAACCAGAAACATGTTTTATTGGTTGTGTTGTCTTGCTTCTCATTATGTTTTTCCTACGAATTCTAGAGGAAGCTGAAATACATAGTTTTGTCATATATTATTTTGAATTGATTTTAATAAATGAATGTAAATATATATAAAGAAAACATTTTGAGTTGATTTTAGTAATAATGGATTTCCGAATCTGCATCAACTGTATGGTCACAAGAGGCTGTAGTCAAATCAGTAGGATTCTTACGTTTGTTGTTCAACGTGTGATTTTATGTCAATTGAAGTTGTGGCAATGGAATTAATGTGAGTTATTCCATTTGTTGCTGCAAAAAAAATTGTAAAATAGAAATCATTAAAGATTGATATGAATGATTAAATTCAATTAAGCATTGAAGATGAGATTATGTATGTCTATTTATCAATTGTTAACTCAGACAATGGAGTTCTTTTACATGTATGCACATGTGGCGTACCATTTTCATTTAACAAAGTCTATGTTAATTTTATAAACTTGATAGTTAAAAATTTAAGTCCATATATACATCATTTTTTTTGTATATATATAGTACATGGACGGGTTAACACACTATTAATACCTAATACCTTATTTTTTTTGTTTGAATGACTTGATTTTTATCAATAGTTTTCTCCTCAATCTTCCAGAAACTAAGTTGTTTGCATCCATGGTTAAGAGTTGGAGTTTTTGTAGATTCAATTTAACTTTGTGGCAACAACTATTTATTTAAGATAAAAATAAATGGTGGAGTATAGGCATATAGATTTTCAATATGTACGGTTGAAAGTGGCAAGTCACTCTCAATGTTGGAATATAATTACAATGATTAATATTTGAACTCTACAAGTAAGCCAAATAATGTATCAACTTGGATAACTCATACCCTGTCTTCAAATGAATGTATCAAATATTAGTAATTTCAACTTTATTCTAACATAAATAATTTAGACAGTTTGCTAACATAAAGAATAAAAAGATACGTATTTTTCAAAACTAAAATCTAAGCTAAAAATATATAACAAAGTAGAGATTGAGTTAAAATATAAGGTAATATATATATATATATATAGTTGTAGAAAAAAAATGAAATAATTTACCACTCTTCCATGCACAGTCCTCATGATTTATAGTTTTGAACTTAAGAAAAAAATAGAGGTTGAGTTTCAATTGTCAATAAAGATGGAAAGTGAAAATCAATCAATAGGCAAGGAAGGAGTTGCTGGTTGTGTGCAAAAATGAAGAGGTTAGATTAGACTTTGTTTTCCATCAAAATCTCATTAAAAAAATGAAGAGAGAAGTGAGAAATTGTGTAAATTAATTGTTTATTGAATTATGGAATTGGAAATAATAAAACAGAATGCTTTCATGCGACAATAATTATTAAGGGATAATGATAAGAGTCTTTTCTTTTTTCACCGTGTCTCTTTGAATCCTAGTCATTTTTTTAAACACGTCCCACACCTATTTAATATATAATTTTATAGATTTAAATAATCTATTTAATTAATTACAAATTATTACTAATTATAAAAGTTTAGTATAATCAACTATTTCATTGATCGATAAACGACAAATTTGTCAACTAAAAAACCTATAATATTAAGATTTATAAATTTAAAGAGGTGGTTGTGTGTGTGTGTTTTTTTTTTCTTTCAAAAAACTGCACAATGCCAATTACGATCCATTGGATGCCTTATTTTTTAATTATACAAGTAAGCTTTCAACTTTCAATAAATTTTTGTTTCTTCTAAAAATCTTATCATAAAACAATGCTTGTAATATTAAACAAATAAAAAATAATAATTATTGAAAAATTAAATAATTAGATTCAATGGAATATGAATTTTTAAAATAATAGACACAGACACATTAAGTAAATTAATAAATTTAAAGATGGGTAAGTAACTGAATAATGAATTTTTATTTTTATTACTCAACATAGTATATAGTATGTAACTGATAAGAACTACACGACACTTAAGAATTCATATAAATTTTGCTTTGTTGGATCAAGTGGCAAAATATCATGTCTTCTAGTACTACTTCTTGTAGCTTAAATACTATAGATAAATAAACTTTCCATTATAAAAAATAATTTCAATACACATAAAAACTATGATCTAATTTGATATTCATAGTCTTACAACCTATATCTTTTATTTTTGAATTTGCATATTAGTCTTCATGAATCCTTCAAAATTGTTGATTTTGGCAACTGTAGTGTCATCGTGTAAAATGAATCCTTGAAAATTGTTGATTTTGGAAATGTAGTCTTCATGAATCCTTTGAATTTGCAAGATATTTGACAATAAAATTAGAATGTAAAATGTATAATACATTGAAAATTTAAAAAATGGTAAAGCCATATTCATAGAAAGATAGTTATGAAGTCCAAACAAAATTGAAAGCAAACAAACATAACATTAAAATATTCATAAATGGAAATTGATAGAAATTTAAAGTATATTCATAAATGAAAATTGATAGAAATTTAAAGTATAGATGTAACATTGCAAAACTGACAAAGTTAAGCCAAAACAAAGGATAGTTTATTCAAAACAAAACAACAAAAGTCCTATATTTATATGAAATTTATGCTCAATCATCCTCAATTTTGATATTTTTCACATTTTTTGAATTGATTCCATCATTATCATCGACGACTTCCACGAACCCCCTTTTAAGGGGGCTGCAATCATCATAATCATGTTCAACTAGTATAGAGACAGAGTTTAGGACTTGACATTTCTGCTTGAGAGCTTCTTCTTCAAACTTGATTATCAAATCCTTAATTACACCACCTTCTATATCATTGTCAAGTCCAACAACAACCTTGCGAAAATACATGAAGAATGTTCGGTCTATTAATCATGATAGTTAACATTTACCTTAAAAATACATGTTATTATGTGCAGTCTCCTTGAGCTTCACATTCAAATAGTTCTACGGGAACAAAAAATATATAAATTGTGAAAATAAAATTGACAGCCAGCGAGTGATGAAGAGAAAAAAAAGAAGAAATGTGGATGGATTTTCAAATGGCATAACTGTAGGGACGAGTGAACATTGTGCCGCAAACCAAACCATAACTGTATTGAAGTCTTGTTACCTGAACCTGTGATGACTCGGTTCTTCGAATTGTCTAAAATAAAATAAACAATCTATTTGATACATAATAAACCATAGTATAAAGTGTACTATGTCAAAAAAATTTAATTAATAAAAAAGAGCTAAAGTGTATGTCGGATAGAAGTAAAAAAAAAAAAACTCAATATTACTTGTTTTGATTTCAATAAGTTTTATCTGTCTAATAATTTATAATTTGTTAAAAAAATTTAAAATTATGAGCATCAAATCTTTATATTGTTTTACACATATCTATAAAAACATCATTCAAAAAGTATAAATTGGCTTAATAATAGGGATCAATATGGATAAAAACTACTTAAAAAACGAAGAAAATCATTATAGAAACTAAATAATTTTTTTAAGATTTTAAAAAAACTAATTTTTTTTAACTCTTTATTTATTTATTTATTATAATATACTATAAGGGTTAGAATAGAAAATTTGGAGACAATGATAAAATCTGCGCAAGTGAGATTTTTACTTTGAAAAGTAAAGTAATAATATTAATCATTAATAAATAAATTGATGGTCGATAATATATAATAAATCACATACGGTGGAAATATCAATTCTTAATTTTCTCATTTAAATTGTGAGTCAATTCATTCACTTGTTACCTAGGAGTAGTAAATTTGATCAATAAATTAAGGTGAAAGTTAAGCATGTGAAGAAAGTCAATCACTATCGAGAGAATCCAACTCCATATGGTCTTTGGCGACATACTGTTGTATTGACGACTGATTTACAATCAAACTCAGAATGGTGTAATGTAAACTCAACTCCCCTAGCCAACCGAGAGAGTGGTCTAAATCAGTTTAATCAGTTGTTTCTCTTTCAAATACATTCAATGAAATAAAACTGAGATAATGCAGGTACCTGAGAAATGCAGGAAAGTCAATCAAAATTTGGTGGGGAAAAATAGAAAAAAGGTGGTTTATGTGCATGATGCAACTAAGAGCCAACAGCCACCAGAAGTACTTTATATTTAACACCAAAAAAAAAAAATCATCTATGGCTATTTCAGTATATATGATTTTCAGAATATCCATCATTGTACAAGCTGCATAGGATCCAAACTTCTACTTGCATAGACAACAATCTCCAAATTAAGGTTTGGTTGGGGGCAGACTTCAGCCAATGGCACAAAAAAGAAAGTAAAGAGTGTAGACAATCTGTTCATACACGGTTCCAACTTAATTCTCCTGAAACTGATGACCACATCGGGTGCATGTGTAGAAAGTAGTTTGCCCTTCATCTGCTGATCTCATCTGAAATTAGCAAGATTTAGATACATAAAATTGGATTACTAAATAAGCTTCAAATTAAATTGGCAAGACTTCGTTATGAAGTCTAGTAATACCTGTCTTGTATAAAAGGTAGCTTCACCATGACCACATTTCTCACATGTCTTGTTGACCTGTAAAGAAACATAACATTAAAAGATGTAAACATCTACTTAAAGATCATGTCATTATATATATATATATATATATATATATATATATATATATAATGTAGGATGCCATTACCTTAGACAATTGAACCTTCTGTTCTTCGATTAGATCGATTCCAAGTTCTCTTCTAATATCCTGTCGGAACATTTGTCATTAATCTATAATATGTGAATATGTGCTTAAAATCACATCACAAATTTTTCTATAATGATATCAAATCCTAAACCCAGGTTAATATTTCTAAGAGCCCAATTATTTATTCATACTTCTTAAACAGTGATCTTTTCACCATATCCAAGACAAAGTAAATCAAGGTACCATTTACTTGCATGAACAAAAAAACAGCTTATCATTATATGTGGCTAAGTCATAGTGGAGGCGGACATAAACAATTTATTACTCTACATACACTGGCATTGGACATAGATGATATACCTTCTACCAAAACACCTAGTCAGTAGTCACCCAACCATAAGAACTATAAGACTAAGTGACAGAACATAGTGATATAATCATATATTAGGTGATGGAGATAACATATTTTAAGCAAATCAATAAAAATAAGAAATACAAAAGCATACCTCAGCAGAAATTGTATAACTTATTTCCTTCCCTTTAATATCTGAAGACAATGTCATTAAATCATTTAAGCAACAATGTTACAATATTGAGACATGTAATCAAAGAAAAACAAACACACAAATTATTTTGAAGAAGGGGCATTACCCCTAATGTTTTTCCTGGTTTTGCACAAGGGGCATTGTGCATATTCAGTTGAGGGAACTGCAAGCATAGTCCCACACAAGTGACAGAATAAGAAATCACGACCTCGGGAATAAGACATCAGCTATTTCCAGAACACAGTTGTTTTCGTATCAGCGAGTGTAGAGAGTTTGAAGCAACTGCAAAAGACAAAACTAACAACTAAGCATCTTTCATCTTTGAACCAATGTTTTAAAAACCAGACCGGAAGTCGAACCGACAAAACTTTGGGTCATGGTTTAGTTGGTTCAACCATGGTTCAATTAGATAAATAAATAATTAATTGATTGATTGATTAAATAAATAAAAGAACAGATATAGTATTAAATACATACTTGAAAAGTAAAATCTATAAAAATATTTATGACATATATAAAATCCATAAGAAAGACCACCTGTCACGAGTATACAGAAACACAGTCACAATCAGAATAAAAAAAATAGGGAACAAAGTCACAAACATAACAATTACTGTTCCACCAAAAGAAAACAAGGAAACGAGGAATAGTATGTCTTGAAAGTTAAAAGAAAGAGTAAAAAGAAGAATGGCAATGACAAGAAGAAAACAAGGAAACAAGTTAAAAGAAACAAGGAACAGTATAACTGGAAGAAGATGATGTAAATTCTTTAACTACTATCGAGTTCAGGATACAAAGAGAAAGCATGGGATAAGGTACAAGCTAAGAAGTAGGCTGCCTGAGTTAGTTTCCACTCTTTTTATACTTCCAACATCAAAAGAATTGGGTATAATGAACATATCTTGAGTCTTAATTTAAAATTTTGAACCAATATAAGTAAACACATCTATGAAACATGGATACTTGATAAGAACTTGATACAGCGATTGAAGTAACCCGCAAAAACTCAAGCTATAAACACAAATAGTTTGTACATTTGATATATCTCATTAAAATACAACCATATCAGTAGATGACAGTCCCAGTTTAAAAAAAATATACTTGTGATCACAACAAAAAGGCATTGACACATCTTTCCTAATACCTATTTCCCCCCAACAAATGTTAGAATTACATAAAGCATCAGTAGTCTAATTTAAGAAAAGCCTTAGCTCTATTCAATTGCCTACTATTTACTATGTAATACTAATTGTACATATTCATCTATCCCATTATTTCCATTATCTAAAATAGCACAGCTTCTAAGTTTAGTTTATGAAGAGACCATTATTTCTATTCAATTCTTTAAAAATATGCACTTGAAACTATTTTCTATTCAATTCTATAAAAATAATAACAATAAACCCTATAGTATTAGAAAATAATAACCACATACAAATAAGTACTGCATGACAAATCAAAATGACAAGCAAAGGACTTGCATTCATTCAGTTTACCTTACAATGGTTCCACTGAGTCTGGTCACCGGTTTGGTAAGAAAGTGGGTCTGTGATGGATGCGTTGGGAAGGGTGTGGCCAAATGACGACGGAATCAAACGTGAGAGGGAGAATGGTTTTATCGCATGAGGAATTAGGTGGAAGAGGAAGGTCTCGTGAGAGGAATTAGGTAAGAAAGTCGCATGAGTTATGTACAATTAGATCAACAAAATTGGGGTGCAACAAGCAAACGCAAGGGGTGCGCCAGTAATAGCCCAAGGATAAGAGTAGAAGGATTTTACCCAAATTGTCAGTGAGTGTATAATTAATTAAGAGAAGTTAACTCAAAAAAAAATTAATTAAGAGAAACATACAAATAGAGGGTGTAGAAAGTACAAAGTTAAAGTATTCATTAAAATGTATTTGGAAATTGCATTTTAATTACTAAAATAAAAATTGTCCAGGGCTATAATACTAGGAAGTTCTCAAGCTATTTTATTCAAAATATGTATTTCGACTATGGATGAGAATAGGTCAGGCCGATCGACAAGAGTCTACGGTCTAGTTTATGTTAGACTCAATAACAAACTTTTTTCTTGAACAAATAAAATCAATGCTCCTAAAAAAATTTATTTAGTTAAAAAAGTCAGACTACATGTCACATAATAAGTTTTTTAGATATATTAGACCGACCTAATTAAATAAATATAAATAATATTTTTTTACTATTAGTATTATTATTAAATTTTTATTCTTTTTGTTATATATTCAATTTTTAGTAATTTATGCATATTAATCTCATTTTGTTTTTGACATATTTAAATGTTTTATTATAAAATATATTTTAAGTACAATATATATAAAGTGATATTCTTCAAAATGTGATGTTAAATGTCAAAATAGAACTCAATTTCATTAACATATTAACTAATTAATCTATTCAAATATATGTTTGATTATTTATTAAAAAATGTTAAGAATGCAATAGGCTTTTAAGTAAGATAACAAATCATACCATACTAGACTTCTATCAAAAGACATAAAAAGTAAGCTTATGATAAGCCACAAGTTAGGCTTAGGCCTTAAATTTTTTTTATTAGTTAGATTCAACTTATTCTCACCCCTAATTTTGACCGGTTAAAAATTGAGAACTTACCATTCTTCAGATGACCGTCACTATTTCATATTTTCGATTGCTTTTTAGTCTTTCTTACGATTTATAATTCTCGCAAAATTATGTTTTCCTTGTAGCGATGCTCTAGACGAGATGAGGAAAAAGTTTTTTGATTGTAAAACTTTTTTCATCTCTTGTGCAGGAAGAATAACTATCCCAATTTTCTTTGTGTGATATTATGGGATTATGTAATGCAAACTTTTGATATTAATGTTTTGGTATATGATGAGACTAAGAAGATATGAAAAGACTTCATTTAAGGATCTAGAGTTTCAAAAACTTAAATATTATATATCATGAAACTTGCCTGGAATATTATGGTCGAGTGTTCAAAGCTTTTGATCAAAATTATGAATGTCGAGTTCAAAACAAATTTCAAATTGTGTAGCTGTATCATAATTGAAATATTTGGAAGGCGATCACCAACATATTGGGGTGAGTTTGAAAAGAATGTTACCTACATTTTGAAAAATGACGATGACATTAGTTTTTCAAAGAAAAAAAAAATGAATTCAATGAATAAACAAATTAGAGGGAATACAAAATGACTTAATCCCACAAATGAAGCTAACCACTCTGTTTATTTCTATTCGGCTAATACAACTGGGAACTGGTAGAAAATCAGACTCCATGTTCATGCAGATTTGTGTAACAAAAGAGCAAAGAAAACACTTATTCATAAATTACAGAGAAATACATTTTCAACTGAAAATTAACAACTAATGATCAATTAACATATACTTATCTGTATTTATTATTTCACTTAAAATTTGTGTTGTTATTATTATTTGTATTGTAATTTTGATTATTTCATTATAAATTAATTTTTTACATAGATTTAAAAAATAAAATAAAATTGGACGTCCAAACAAAATACTTCATACCGGTAAAACACTAGTTACTACGCAAGATATTTTGTTTGGTTAAACAAGTTTGTTAATTTTTTTTCACATAGAAAGATAAAAGATTTTGATTAGGAAAAATTAACTAGTGTTTGCTGAGGTATTTGTTGAAAATTTATATATTAAAAAAAATAAATTTGTGGAATTCAAAATTAGACAAAATAAAAATTTTTGTTTAAAATTTATTTTTTATTTTCTTTTTTAATTCTTAACAAATGCCTAACACACTTATAAGCCTGATTTTTTTTATTAATAGAAAAGAAAAAAGAAAACAAAGATTTTGATTAGCCAAAAAGGTGAAGTGGAAGAAGTGGGCGTGTTGTGATTAACGTCTTGGCATTTGAATCAGAAAGAGAGAAATCGATGACGGTGTTTCACTTCTTTAACTGCGCGATTCTTACCTTCGGCCCTCACGCCGTTTACTATTCCGCCACTCCTTTGTAAGTTTTCATTCTAGATCTATTTTCTTCCACTCGTTAACAACTGCTTCATTTGATTAAACAATTCAACATTCAATTTCGCTTTTTCATCCCTGAATTCGATTATTTCGCATGATGAAAAAACTAGCTTTTATGAATGGTATCATTTGTTAGTAAAGTATAATAATGGTTTCAATATGCAGATCTGAGTATGATACACTCGGCACTTCTGTCAAAGCCGCAGTTGTTTATCTCGCAACAGCGTTAGTAAAGGTTGCTAATTACACTTCATTCGAAACTCTTTTTACATCTCAACCTAATTGCAGTAATATAACACTCAAAGTATTTTTCTCTACATTCGCTTGCAGCTTATTTGTCTAGCTACTTTTCTCAAGGTATCTGAGAGTGATAGCTTTGATCCATATCAGGTATGTAATATGTATTACTATTTCTCTAAATTGTTTTATCAATATTTTTCCGTTGATATATGTATAGTCTGTACATTTAGGGCTTCTAAAGCTGAAAGCTATCTATGAAGCACATATACTGATACGGAAAACAGGCACGACACCAGTAATGATTTGTGAAAATGAATTAATTGAATGTAAATTAATGTGTCGGTGTCATGTGTTCGAGTCTAGGACATTCTTCGATCAGAAGTATCTATGCTACAAAGAAAACTATTTCAAATGATTAGATAGCATAATTATTTTTGTGTAAATTATTGCTTAATTTTTAGTTTTTCCTAAATTATAAGGTGTACAGATAGTTAAATTGATTGGATGAGTTGAAGTCCGGGACACCTCTTCGATCAGAAGTGTCGGTGCTAAAGAGAAAGCTGCTATTGCAAATAATTAGATAGCATGATTATTTTTGTGTAAAAAAAATTATTGTTTAATTTTAGTGTTTCCTAAATTATAAGGTTTACAGATAGTTAAATTGCCCATTACTTGATAGAAGAACCACAAATGACCATTTTAACTAATGATGCACTGATTCTTTTCATTTTTGAGGGAAATAGATTCTTGTCTAGGCAGGCTTAGAAAGAAATGACCATTTCATGTCTATCTGTTCGCCAAACTGAGGGTATTCACTCCTGCATAATTGGTAGTTTGGTACTGAATAGCATGACCATTTATATACCAAAAGACCAAACTAAGGTGCCTCATTCCTGTGCAGTAGATACAGGAATAGAATGACCATGTTTCATACAAGATGTCCTCTAAGATTGAGCTTGTGAAGTATATGGTAATGATAGACACCCTCCAATTATTAGATCCTTTGTGTTGCTGATAAATAAAATCATAGGCAGTGGGTTGAAGACATGAGATACAAGGGAATATTTATGGGGGATTTTCTTGTAACTGGCTAGACATGTGGCAGCAGGAGTTAGGGAGAGGAGGAATGTAGGCAATTATCGAGTAAGAAAGTAGGGCCATATGAAGGGAGGAAACAAACCACTTGAACAGTCTGCAGTATCTCTACCAGTGTCATCTTCTGTTTATGTTAGAGATCTTAGATATAACATAAAATCGCTATCATGTCTTCACCTAAAAGCTTAAAGATTTTGTTATATTTTGTTTATAATATGATATTAGAACTTCCGTGACAAAGAAGTCTAGACTCTAGGATTTGATCCTTGCTGTTCCTTTTATTATAATAAAAAGTTTCAGCATAAGTAGGGGGGCACGAAATGAGATGGAAAGGATGCCATCACTTTTCATTCTATTCTACTCCCTCCGTCCCACAAAATAAGTGACTTTAGCAAATTATACACAGATTAAGAAATGCAGTTACCCATGCATAAAGCCCAAAGGGCTCTTGTGTGAGTGGGCATATTAGAGATAAAATAAAATTTATTAGTGTGTTTTCACCTAAAAGCTTGAGCTTATGGGGTAATAACTTCACTGCACTTTTCATTTTTCTTGTTTTGCTTTTGTTTTGAGAAATTACAATAGTCTTTATCTTCTTTTACGAGTTGATCTTCATACATTCTTTTAGAACTCCATATTTTATTAAGCTTGTTATCTTGAATAATAACAAATAGCTTTATTCTTCAGGAATTTTTAAAGGCCTTAATAGGTTTTATAGATGTTGCTGGGCTTTATTTTGCCTTAACCCAGTTGACTCACAGAAATATCTCTCAAAATCATAAATTTCAAGCAGTTGGACTTGGTATGTATATGACACAATATTTCATTTTAAACAAAAATTAGTTTTATATTTATGTGCGTCTTGGAAGTGATGTTCTCCTTCCTAGATCAGCCTCTGGTGTTTCTTGTGTTATTCTATTTCTCCAATCTTCACTTGTTGGTGTCACTTTTATTGTGGCAGGCTGGGCGTTTGCTGATTCCGTACTGCATAGGTTGGCTCCTCTTTGGGTGGGTGCTAGAGGATTAGAATTTACATGGGACTACATTTTGCAGGGCCTAGAGGCTAATGCCAATTTGGTACGTACTTGAGTTAAGAGTCCCTTTTTCTCTCAGATAATGTTTTGTGGCTGCCAAGTCAGACAGTCTTTAAGTCAAACTAAAGAGTTCGGTCTGTAACATTCTTTTAGAGTTTTGAACTTTTTATAATCCAACATTAATTGAAACGATGCAGCAGTTTGGCAATGTTGTTATCTGGTATAGGTGAAAATACTTAACAAATAACAATTTGTTTGCAGTTTGTATTATATGTATTATCTACAATTTTAAAGGATTCTGCACTTGTTTTGTACAGGTTTTGAGCATATCCCTTGCCGCACTGGGATCTTTGATGTGGCTCCGAAAGAATAAACCCAAGACCCTCATTCCTATCATATACTTGTGTGCTGTGATTGTAGCTACCATGCCATCAACCACAAGGTCTTTATTGAGTGACTCATTACACTTACTGTCATGATGTTGATGTGAAAATGATCTGATGCCATTTTAATTTTAACCGAATGATTTCTCTTCAAAATCAAGATTTTGAATGTAGACCAAGCACAAAGGCTTCAATTGAAAATGCCGACTTCTAGCTATCTTTCATCTTAGATTGTTGCTATCACATGTACATCATTTTTCTTTCTCAAGTTCCTACATAAATGGTCTATTATGATAAAAAGACCTGTCATTTTGGATAGAAGCACTGGTCTATATATTAGATATGTTGCTTGGTAGTAATTATTTTGTAAATCACAACCTGGACTTTTTATGGGCCATTTACTGTAGTGTAATGTTTGCTAAACTGTGTCTTCTGCAGCTATCTGAGGCGTGGATTAGGGTGGCATCTTCCCAAAGTGGTTGGTTTTGAGCTCTTCACATCCTTGGTGATGGCTTTTATAAGTTGGCAACTGTTTGCTGCATGTCAGAGACCTTCACTGTGAGAAAGCTGTTACTTAATTGTAGAATTCTACATAACTATTTTCTGACCAGAGTTCTGCTCCACTGTCTGCTTCTTTTGGCAGCTGCCATGCAGTTTCTTTAAACTTCATCAAGTTCAATGTTTTATCAATTGCAGTTTTTCAATATTTTGATTTTATTTAACACGTTTATTAATTTTTCTTGTAGTAGAATGTTGGCTGCAATTCATTAGAAAGTTTTGCCCTTCAGAAAATGAGATGCTATAATCTATCTTGTCTGCTTGAGACATGTAGTAATCAAATTCTCTTCTTTGAGACCTGGTGGATTCTCATTATTCATTAACCCTCGTAGTGTTCACTGACATGTTCATGCAAACTAGGCACTAAGTGCCTGTTTGAATACAAGCCAAATGGGTTTTTGACCTACGTTTTCATCCCATAATAATCTGGTTAGTGGGAAATCTCCAATAAAAATTATTTTTGGTTTGAGTAAAACTGATTTTAAGCAAAAATGTCTAGGATATATTTTACAAAATTTGCCATTCCCTTTACGAACTACTGCCTCCGTTCTATACTGTACTATTATATTTTAAAACCAATTTGTTTCAATTTTTAGCTGTTGATTTACATTTTCAATAAAACATCGGAAAAAAGAATATCGAGGAAGTATTAAGTTACTCTAGGAGTAATTTTGAGTTGTGTTATTCAACTTAATAACTCATTATAAATGTTTAAAATCACCAATTCAAATGTCAAACTGTCAAACGAAAAGTTAGTATTGTGTGAAAAATTCTACAAATTATAATAAAAATTTAAATCTATTTAATACATAATTAAATAATTTCAAACAATGTTTGATAAATTTTTTTTTAAAAATATAAGTAAATGTTTACCGTTAAATTACATAGTTATAAATTTTAAATTTATATGATATTTTGTATGTTCATCAATATAAAATGATAACTATTATCAATTAAATTGATGAAATTAATTTTTTATAATCGGAATAATTCAACTTACAGCCACTCGCCCACTCTTAATTCAATTTTAAGAAAGAATTGAACTTCATTTCATAGATACCTGCAGGTCACATTGCAACTTCCTTTCACACTCAAATGACATGCTCCATAAGATGAACAAAAATTATATTTACCATTCATAAAAGAAAAAACTTGTGAAAGATGGTGCGTGTACGAAATTCCTTCACCTTATGCTATAACCCAAATACATTTTGAGGTTCTTATGTTTAGTTGAGTATCAGTTTGGATTTTTTAACTTTTACTTTTACAATTTAATTATTTAAATTATATTTTGTTTTCACTATTAATTTTTAAATTATATTAAATTATGCATGTATATTAAATTTGATAATTTTCTTCAATTAAACATCGCAGTGACTTGACTATTCAAACTATTTTACAATGAATTAAGTTAATGGTATTAATTACATGAATATACCTTTATTACTAAGTATTTAGAGACTATATACATGTTAAAATGGTTGTCGAAAAATCAAGAAATATAGACCAATTATATAGAATGATGATTGTTTTATAAAATATTAATATGAGAGACTATTTTTTGTAACATTTGATAGAGTTTCTAATGATAAAATATTTTCAATTGCTTTAAGGTGAGACAAAACAATAACAATATAAAAATGATGTAATTTGAAGGAATAAATCGGAAAAGTAAAAACTTAAATGACCTAAATAAAAACTAAATTAAATTTAAATGAATTTTGTATTGCAAAAAAACATAAATGATCAAACTTTTACTTTTATAAAACATCAAGAATTTCATGATGTATTTTGTCATATATTTTTAAATTAGTCCTTTTTTTATCAATTTAACTTTGTACAGCGTGACAACAAAATAATCGTTATATAATGCATGCAACAAAATGAATGCATGCTCGCATAAGAATTTCTCAAGGAAAATGAACGATCGTTAGAGAGGAAACGGTGTTGACCAAAAAAAAAAAAAAAGAGAGGAAA
>JBBPBO010000004.1:72953049-73189486 GCA_037974295.1 Cicer cuneatum
GACAAAAAAAAAAAAAAAAGAGAGGAAATGGGAAAACAGAAGTTTTTGGAACACTCTTCCAAAGATAGAAAACTAAAACCATATTAACATGATGATTGGAACAAAATGAATGGAATCATATAGGTTTATTTTCCGCGTAGATATTAACCACTAACCAAACACGGTCGTTAACTTAAGTATACATTAGCAATATTACGTGAATCGCAAATTTAGGCAAGGAAACATTAATTGCCAAATTAAGCCAAGTAAAAGCCATGGTTGAAACCAATATCTAAAATTAGAGACACGAGAACGCGCAAGGAGTTGAGAACTTGAGACAAAGAAAACACCTTCTAATTTTATGTCACCAAACATTTTTGTATAAAGCTTGTTCCCAATCTCATTGTGTGTATTTAGAAATGATTGCATAGCCTCTCGTATAATGCTTAAAACACATGTTTATTTCTGTCTAATAAGATAATTTTAACCTTCTTTATATTTCACCTTTTACCTCTCTATAAACAACAACCTTGAGGATATTCCAAAGTGGCGTTATCACAAAATGCGTGCCTCCGACTACTTTCTATTACTTTCATTTTTCCTCTTTTCATCAACATCATTTTTCTCCCATGCTCTTTCCAATGAAGAAGTCTCTTTCATTGCACGGCGACAATTATTACACCTTCACGAAAATGAGGATTTACCCGAAAATTACATAGATAATTATACAACAGATTTAACTTTTCCTCATCCAGGATTAAAACGTGCTTATATTGCACTTCAAGCATGGAAAAAGGCAATGTATTCAGACCCATTAAATTCCACAGCTGATTGGGTAGGCCCTGATGTTTGTTCTTACCATGGAGTTTTCTGTGCACCTTCACTTAATGATTCAAACATTGAAGTTGTGGCTGGGATTGATCTTAATCATGCTGACATTGCTGGTTACATTCCTTCTGAGTTTGGTTTGTTAACCGATCTTGCTCTTTTGCACATTAACTCAAACAGATTTTGTGGTATCATACCAAAAAGTTTCTCTAAGCTAATAATTTTGTACGAGCTTGATATTAGTAACAACCGTTTTGTTGGAACATTCCCTACACCTGTTCTTTCAATTCCGGATATCAAATTCATTGACATTAGGTACAATGATTTTGAAGGAGAGATTCCCTCAGAGCTTTTCAACAAAAAATTGGATGCTATATTTTTGAACAACAACAGATTAACATCCACAATTCCTGAAAATTTGGGATCTTCTCCAGCTTCTGTTGTTGTTTTAGCCAATAACCACTTAAATGGTTGTATTCCTGCAAGTATTGGTGAAATGAAAAACACATTGAATGAGTTTGTTATACTCAACAACAACCTCACTGGTTGTTTACCCTCTGAAATCGAAAAGCTTGAAAACGTAACAGTTTTTGATGTGAGTGAAAATGTGTTTGTTGGTGTATTGCCAAGGACATTTAAGGGATTGAAAAATGTTGAAAGGTTGTCTATTGCACATAACAAACTCACAGGTTTTGTTCCAAAAAGTGTATGTACGTTGCCTAGTTTGGTGAATTTTACATTCTCTTATAATTATTTTAATGGCGAGGAAGAAGGTTGTGTGCCACCTAGAAAAGATATTTGGTTGAATGATAAGTATAATTGTATACCAGATAGACCTAGGCAGAAGGCAACAAATGATTGCAATGTGGTTATAAGTAAACCTGTTGATTGTAGTAAGGCACAATGTGGTGGAACTGGAAGTGGAACTGGAACTGGAACTGGAACAGGAAGTGGAACTGGAACTGGAACTGGAACTGGAAGTGGAACTGGAAGTGGAAACCCATCTCAATCAAATTCTCCCCCAAGTGATCAAAAGGAAACACCAACACCAAGTACTCCTTCTGTTCCAAAGCCAGATCCAAAATCTTCTCCTTCAAATCCTCCAAGTGAGAATCCAACACCTTCAGTGCCAAAGCCACAACCACAACCTACACCATCTCCTTCAAAGCCACAACCTAAACCTACACCTTCTTCACCTTCCAACCCTTCACCAAATCCAACACCAACCCCAACCCCAACCCCAACCCCATCAACACCAAAGCCAAAGCCTACCCCTTCTCCATCAAATCCTCCACCAAGTGAAAAGCCAACACCAACACCACAACCCAAACCAACCCCATCATCGCCTTCCAATCCACCACCAAGTGAGAAGTCAGATCCAGAGCCAACGCCACAACCTAAACCAACCCCATCATCACCTTCTAATCAACCACCAAGTGAGAAGCCACAACCAAAACCCACACCTTCACCTTCACCCTCACCCAAAGCAGAACCACCATCTGATGATGATCCTCATCATGAAGCACCAAAAAGAAGAATAAGGTCTCCACCACCTCCTGTTTATTCTCCTCCACCACCAGTTCACTCCCCACCGCCTCCAATTGTCCACTCTCCACCACCATCAGTTCACTCGCCTCCTCCACCAGTTCACTCTCCTCCTCCACCAGTGCATTCCCCACCACCTCCAGTTCACTCACCTCCTCCACCAGTCCATTCTCCACCACCTCCAGTTCACTCACCTCCTCCACCAGTTCACTCTCCACCACCTTCAGTCCACTCTCCACCGCCACCAGTTCATTCACCTCCTCCACCTGTTCATTCTCCACCACCCCTTGTACATTCTCCACCCCCACCAATTCATTCTCCCCCTCCACCACCAGTTAGCTCTCCACCACCGCCCGTGCACTCTCCCCCTCCACAAGTTCACTCCCCTCCGCCACCAGTTAGCTCTCCACCACCGCCCGTGCAGTCTCCTCCTCCACCAGTTCACTCCCCTCCACCACCAGTTAGCTCTCCACCACCGCCTGCACACTCTCCTCCTCCACCAGTTTACTCACCACCACCACCCGTTTTCTCACCACCTCCACCGGTCCATTCTCCACCTCCACCTACACCAACTGCATCACCTCCTCCTCCTGTTTATGCACCACCTCCAGAATTTGACGATATTGTTCTTCCCCCTAACTTTGGTTCTTCATATGCTTCACCCCCTCCACCAATCATTGCTGGATACTAAATCTAAATGGGATTCACAACTTACTTCTAATATTATTAGTTTCTAGTCTCAAAGTTGTTGCATCACAATGCAACAAAAAGTTTCTTTTTGTCTTGTGAAATATTCAAAATTCGCTTTAATCGAAAGTGCAAAATGAAGATTTTAATCATGCAGAAGAGTATTTTAAAATTATAATTTATCATTCCTTTTTTGTTGTTGCATCACATTAGACTATAAAAAATGATAACAATAACCATATATAATCTATGATATGTACAAACACATATATGACGTATATGTATATATAGAGGAACCACTATATGACCAAAAATGGTTCCATCCAAAATTTGAATTCGATTTCTTCTAAACAATTAATTTTTAATTGAAGTTTATTAACCACTTGTTATTAATGACTTAGTTTTATGTGTGAATGTGTTATAAGGAGGAGATTTTCCTTTAATTATAGTGCAATTCTATTATTTGGTTTCAACAAAAAGTAGAAGAAAAAAAATGACTTCCAGTGATGTACAATACTTGTCACTAAAATCTCTCATTTGGTTTTTGACGCCTACCCTTTTAACTTTGAGTGAAAATGGTGGGCGTCAAGTATAAAGGGGTGAACTGCGACCATTTTTATCCCTATGTCAAAACACTATAGAATATGACTGAGATTTGATTCATCTAAAGTGAATAATTCATCTTAGAGAATACAAGTAAATGATTATAATTTTTTACAAATGTGTGACCAATTATAAGTGGTTATAATATTCACTCACTTTACTAACTTCTCACTTTATAGTAGCCAAATCCATAAATATGACTTTTTCCTATGATTTTGAATCAACCAATACATCCCTTCTCAAGCAAAGAGTTTAGCTTCACACCATCACTCAAACATAGTACAAAACGATACTTTCTCAAATAACAATGCTTAAACTTCACAATATTTGAGTGTTTATGCCTCGTAATGAATATCAACATGGGAAATTAGATATCATACATTATAAAAAAAATCTATAACACCTTTACTCATCTCAGGTTTACACACCACTCATGAGAAATTTGCAGAGTGTGATTTCTAAAATGTAGAGATTGCCACTCTCATTTGATATCTGATTAGGGAAAACAAACAAATAAATGTGAGGTTAATAGCATTACAATTGCAAAAATAAATGCAATTGCACAACACACAACTACATCTTATTCAGCTCCAAATGAATAAAGAGTCTGTGTGAAAACACTTCAATAGATTAGGGTATAATAAGTTTTTGGTCCCTTTAAATATGTTATATTTTGTTTTTAGTCAATAAAATTTTTCTTCAAATAATGATCTATCAAATATTTTCTATTAAGAATTTTGATCACTGCTTTTAATTAAACTCATGTGTATCGTTAAAATTTTTTAATTTTTTTTCATGCATGTTTAAAATATTATAAGATCTTTTTTTACAAAAATTTATAATTTTTTAACAAAAAATAAATTAAATATAATTTTTTAAGCTTTTAAAGATTAAAAATTTAAATTTAATTTATCTTTTATTAAAAAAGTTATAAATTTTTGTCAAAACCAAATAAGCTTCCACTATATAAATACTGCATACAACTAAAAACCTCGTAAATACTAAAGAATAATTATTATTATCTAACGTAGCACATTCGCAAAAATAGGTAGAACAAATTGATTGAAAGAGAAAACAAAGTTACTAATAAACATATTAAAATATTAAATTTAGTGGTAGAAAAACATACTCAAATTTTTATTTAAACAAATTTACGTTTACATTTACATTTACATTTGCAATCATAAAACAGTGTTGGCCCTTAAAATTTAGAGAGAGAGAGGCTATGTTTTCTTTCTAAATTTCATCTCTCCTTGAATATTTTCTCTCTTCTATATTTATGGATCTTTCTTCCTCCGCCATGAAGGTCCTCTCCTCCACCATGGAGGTTCTATTTTCCCACATGGAAGTTTTTTTCTCTTCCTCTCTTATGGAGGTTTTTCTCCCTTTCACTAGTAAAGTTTGGTCTCTAACCTCTACTTTATTTCTCCATCTCCATCATCTTTGGTTCTTTGTGCCTCCACTTCTCCACCACCATTATCCCTCATCCTTCCCATTTCACCATGACTCCTCCTCTAACATCCTACATGACTCCTCCTCGGGGCCTAGCTTGGCGAATCAGCCCCACCAGAGCCACCTCTAGTAGAGTAACGCGATTCAATGAAAATCTAAGAACATGATATTTTAGTATTTTTTTTTTCTTTTAAAATAAAGTATTTTTTTAAAAAGAATATTAAAGAAAAATATCCTAAGCCAAAACCATTTCATAAATTATGATTTTTTTCTTTGAATTGGTGTGGGCCGGAGAGATCCACCCAGCATATTCATCGTAACATAATTATATATTAATATTATTTGTTGAATGAAAATAAGCTTACTATTATTCTCTTGTTACACGAACCAGCTTGTAAGCTTCGGTTTTATTTATATATATTTTTTTCTTTTCTTTTCCGAAAGTTTGTAAGCTTCATTGTTAAGACTAGACTACTATTTGTGTTTATAAAGAAATATCTGACTTGTTGAGTGACGCAGGCACTTATGTCACTCATGACATGGGCAATATGGATCAACTTAATCTGACCAAACATGTAATTTTTATATAGAATTAATTTTTTTTTTCATTTTTGAATCAAATATGTAGGAATTATATTTATATATAAGTAGAGTCGATATATATTAATATTAAAATGATAAACACGATTCCTTTATATTTAGCTTAAATACGAGATAATTCAATTTTTATTTTTATTTTTATGATAATAAATTAAAATCATTTAGCGCACACATTAAAATGCATATTATTTAACTTTTTTTTTATAATAATAATAATAATAAAATAAAATTTATACTTCATCTTTATATTTTTCATTTGTGTGTAATATTTTTTAATAAAAAAAATAAAAATAGAGATAAATATTTTTAAATTTTTATATTTAATTTAATTTTTAAAAGGAAAAATAAAGATGACAAGAAATGAGTCAAAATATATTTTATACTCCTTCCATCCCTCCATTTTGGGACAATTTGGAGGAGAGAGAATAAAAAACATAAAGATTATTTAAAACTCATTTTCTTTCTTTGATCAAATATAAAACTATTAAAAAAAATTATCATCTCTTTTTCTTCTCTTTTGAATGAAACATAAATTTATTTTTTCTTTTTTTCCTATTCTATTCGTTAAATCAAATGGATACTTAAGATAACTCTGGTATAAATCTATTATCTTTTTAACTATTTAACAAAGATTCTAAAATATTTTTTTCCTCTACAAATATACTATATTTTTATCTTTATTATTTTGTTTTTCTTGCAAAATCTTTCATATTGATCGTTGTCCCTATAATATCCTAAAATATACAATTATACTCCCTCCAATATAAATTACACAAAAACTAAATAAATTTTTTACACGTGTAACAAAAATTAATTTTATTAAATTAAATTTATAAAGACTAAAATAAAATAACAATTATAAAAAAAATGATATATAAATGTAAGAAAACATTATTTTACAAAAACTAAAAAAACAAAACATTTTTTTTGTATGAACCAAATTCATATTTAAACCAACTCATTAAATTCAAATAATTTATTTTTTTAAAACAAAATGTAAAATATGGAAAATGGTTCGTGTACAGGCAATATCGTAAATAGAGGAATGATACATGTCGGATAATGAAAAGCAACGATAGTACTAGTAGTTAGCAGTCGCCGTCTTCTTGTTTTTTTAAAACCTAAATTCAATACTCTGTTCCCAAATCCTAATTCTGTTCAATTTTTTTACTCTCTCTCTCTCTCTCTCTCTCTCAAACAAAGCAACTCAGCTTTTTCTCTGCACAACTCTCTCTCCCGGCGTTCCGGGGGATCGCATCGGCGGCGGTTCCCTTCCCTGATTACGTCATTGCCCTTCAATTCAACCCATCCGTGTTCGCTTCACTGTTTTCTTCTCACAAAATGGCTTACCACACTTGCTAGGGTTTCATCCCTCTCAAATCTTTCTCTCTGATACCACCCTGTACCTTTTCTTCCTCAACCTAATTAACTTTCTACTTATGGCTATCCGTGTTACCTTCTCCTTTTCCGGTTATGTCGCACAGAATCTAGTCTCCTCCGCCGGCGTTCGAGTCGCCAATTCTCGTTGTGTCCAAGAGTGTTGCATCCTCTCTCGCTTTTTTGGACACAACCAGAAACGCGATCTCGATCGTTCCGGCGGCGGCGCACGCAATTTCTACCCCGGTAGACCTAAAAACTCTGCCTCCGTCTCTGCTTATTCTACCCTCGCCGGAGAGATTATCAACGAAGGATGTAAGAATCCGATCATCTTAGGTTTGATTTCGATGATGAAGTCAACGGCTTATGTTTCTGGGTCATCAACGGCGGCTATGGGTATTATGGGTATTTCACCTTTTAAGACTTCTTCGATTATACCCTTTTTGCAGGGTTCGAAGTGGCTTCCTTGTAATGAATCTATTCCTGATCCTACAACGTGGGAGGTTGATAAAGGCGGAACGCAGTGTGTTCAAATTTCTAAAAAAGAATCGAGTTTGAATCAAAGAGAGACTAGTGGTTGGATTTCGCGGTTGTTGAATGTTTGTTCTGAAGATGCTAAAGCTGTTTTCACTGCTGTTACTGTTAGTTTATTGTTTAAATCGTTTTTGGCTGAACCTAAATCTATTCCTTCAGCTTCTATGTACCCAACTCTTGATGTTGGTGACCGTGTTTTAACAGAAAAGGTTTGTTTCAATAATTTGTCTCGTGTTTTTGTTTGTTTGTGTGTTTTTTTTTTGGGACAGTCAATGTTAGTAATTAGTATCCATAATATTGTTAGTATTTTGTCTGTTTGTATGTTTATTTATGGATCTTTTGAACTAATTAAGGTTCTTAATGTTGTGTTACAGTTTTCTTTCTTCTTTAGAAAGCCTGATGTTTCTGATATTGTGATATTCAAAGCGCCACCTTGGTTGCAGGTATCTTTTACAGTCCAATTATTGCAATTGCTTGTAGGTTTTTCGTGTTTGATGAATTATGATGTTAATTGTTTGATTTCTCTTGCGTAGAAGTATGGTTTTAGTGCATCTGATGTGTTTATAAAAAGGGTTGTGGCTAAGGCTGGTGATGTTGTTGAAGTAAGTTTATTTTTGTTAGTAATGAATTGATCATATATTCATATTTAAGTATTGTGCCATAATCTCTGATATCTTACATGTTTTGGGTTTTATGGCAGGTTCGTGACGGGAAATTACTGGTGAATGCTGTTGCTGAAGAAGAGGAATTTGTATTAGAACCTCTTGCTTATGAGATGGATCCAATGGTAATAATATTTCGCGATGGTGCTTTGTTTATGGATTGTGGTACTTGGCAACATGGTTAATAGTAGTTTTTTGTTCTTTTAATGTTTGCAGGTTGTGCCGGAAGGACATGTTTTTGTGATGGGAGACAATCGTAACAAAAGTTTTGATTCTCATAACTGGTAAGTTTTCTGTTCCTTTCCTACTGACTTTACTCTGTTGTTTCTATTGGAAAATATAGTGCTTTTAGGTGGATGACATTTTGGCCTATTTGTTGATGCTGTTCTCAAAACTTCTAGCTTATGTAAACATGCTCTCAGATCTTTAGAAGTTAAGACATATTTGTATATGCACTTAATCGTGATGACCGACTTCAATAATAACATAATTGCTTCTCTTGTGTCCATCAGGGGTCCACTGCCGATTGAGAACATTGTTGGTAGGTCCATGTTTCGCTACTGGCCTCCATCCAAAGCAGCCGACACTGTCACGGTTCATAACCCCCCACCCAGAAATAATTCTGTGGCAGTTTCTTGACATGATTTCCACTACATTCTGAAGGTGATGAAAGATTCCTGATATATATTCATTTATTCTGAAAGAATCTCCACTCCGGTTTTTGACTAGGAGTGAGCTGTTATTCAACAATTCGCTGAGACAAATCTGCTTGTCTTGATTAAAGTTTGGGGTGAATATCTTATTCATTGATGCAAATTTGTCAATGACCTAATAATTATGTCATGTGTTCTTTAGTGCTATCCTGAGATGTATATCCCCTTGCAAAAGTTGGGGGGGAAAAGAAAAATTAATGAAACATGATGATTAGAAGAAGAAAAAAAAGGAAGCATGATGGTTGATTTGTGTTGTATTCCTTCATATGTTGTTTCTAGATGCTAGAAACTTGAGGAAGGCTTCGACATGGAGCTATTTGACTCCTTGTAAGTTTCATAATAATGAAGCCGCCTCATTGTTTGTGGTTAATCTATATGGCGATTCTATACATGAAATTTCTGGGAAAGGTTTTGTTTTCAAATTTCAGAAAACTTTCCATTTCCATATCTTTTTGTAGTAATGCATACGGATTATTAATTGAGAAATAAAATAGAGAGAAAAGGGATACGCCCTAGGCTTCAGAATGAGTGATTCATTGGACCTTTATATTATGAAAAATGTATATGAATAAAACAAAGAATAATAGTATTAGATTACCTTTATCAAACTCTAATTTTTAATTGTTATAAATATATCGAGCATTATAGACATCTTGTATTTAATGTTTATACAAATTCTTGTGTTGAGTGTATTAGGAGATAAGTCAATGAATTTGCTAATTTTTTTCTCGGGAGGTCACATCTCTAGTTAGTTTTCATGTCTGTATTGGCGTCTTTGATTGTATTCAATATATTATCATGAATGAAATACTATAAGCTCTTTCTAGTCCAAAATAAAAGTCTTAATGTATTCACATTTATCATAAACAAGTGAAATATGTTGACTCAATAGAGATGCAATTAATATTAATTAGATGATATAATTGTAAAAAAGTAATTAATGTTACATTGAAAATTGAAAGAGTAATTTATTTTTGGGCATTTTTTTACCTACCCTCATTGTGGGATGGATGTAAAACTAAATTGTGGGATCGATGTAAAACTAAACGTAACAAGAGTGAGAAAAGCAAGAACTAATTTTTTTTTTTTTTTAAATTAAAGTTCTAGATCAGGTAACAGAACAAGTAACAGAATATTACCCAACCAAGTTTAAACCCAACTTTATTTGCTATCCCAACCAAACTGTGAGCTTCAACAATACATTCATTTGCCTCCTAGTGTGAATGACAAACATTATCAAGCTGATATAGCAAGGCCCTTTCTGCTCAATGGCAGCAACAAACACAATCAGAATTTATGCAGTTCACTACTACTGCTGCATCAGGCTTATAGTAATTTACATTGTGGAGTTGCAATTCCTTTGCTACACTGATACACCATCTCACACTCTTCTTCAGCCAAGACTGGAGCTACTGAATCTATTCCTTCTTACAAACTGTAAGCACCGATGCCTTGGTTTGTGTCCATGACAGTCACCTGACGAGTATCCAAGCACTTGGACTGTTGGACGCCCCATAATACCCAAGTTTCCTACCATCATCCCCACCCAAATATATACTCCCTTAAAGCAGCTTGCATTAACAATGGTAATAAAATCAAGTTTATTGTGAAGGGAGTTAAGTTTATCAAATCAAGTTTATTTATAATTCTTTTTATGCAGGTTTAGCTAGTTTCCACAAGAAGAGATGCATGAATACAATTTATAAATTACATGTTGATTATGTAGGCCTAGTAGTCTAAATCAAACCTTAACTATGTCAACAGTAACACCCTCTTTTGAATCACCCTGTTTGTCTTCCACTGTTTTGTATCTATACCAAGAGGCACAAATCAAGTAAAATCCAAAGTTCACAACACTTATGACAGACAAAAGCCAGTAAAAATAGTTAAGCTTGTCTCTATTCAAGTTATTACTTGCCAACCACCCTCCACTCACTTTGTTAACAACCTCAACAACCACAGTGCTTGTAAAATAACCAAATGCAACAGAACACCAAGAAATTGCTGTGCTAAGTGATTTCATTCCAGCTGAACTCTCTGCATAGAAAAACTCTAGTAGCCCAACAAGTGTAAACATGTCGGCAGCTCCAAAAATAGCATATTGAAAACCCAACCAAAACACAGTCATTGGTAAAGGCTCTATGCTATCCACCATGTTGTGTTTGACGGCGACAGATTTGCGGCGCGTTTCAATAAAACCAGCAATTGCCATGGATGCAGCTGAGAGAACCAATCCAATTCCGATTCTTTGAAGGTGTCGAATTCCGGTTGGTATACCTGTAATTCTTCGAGCGAGTGGGACAAAAAACCGGTCGTATAAAGGGATTAGGACAAACATGAACAATAGAGGGATCACTGGAAGAGAGGGTCCTGGCATTTTGAATCCCATGATGTTTGTGTTCAATGTGGTGCTTTGTTGTATGCTGAATGTTTGAAGCTGTGCTAAACATGTGTTCATAAATATTGTGCTTAATATTATTGGTAGCATTCGGATTAGGATTTTTGTTTCTTCTACTTGTGTAACTGTGCAAAGATTCCAGGACCCTGTGGATGCTGTACTAACTCTACCAATTGCTGCCCTGTCCAAGAATCTGCAATACATTTTTGCAGAAAAGATAGAAACAAATTAGTAATTCCAGTTTTAGATAAATAGTACTATTTCTAAGCGGTCATATGGAATTAATTAGTCTGTGTTTGGTTCTGTGCAGACTGAAATATTCTGAATAAATTGGTTTTGTGAAATTGTTCCAGACTAAAAAAGTGATTTGAAGAATAAGGGGTGGTTTACTTTGGGAAAACATTTTCTAAAATTTGTTAGTTTTACTCGTCAAGAAGAAAGCAAGAGACTTTGAAATAAACAATTGTTTATATATATATATAAAAACAATAAAAATATCAAAAAATTATTTTCAAAATTGTATTTTTATTAACTAGCATTTCATTTTATTTCTTTGATAATTGTTCAGGTCAAGAGTATCTCGTCAAGGTAAAAAGAATACACATTTTAAAAATTAAAAACAAAAAATATTTTCACAAAGTAAATGACACTTAAATTTGAGGCTAAAATTAATTCGGCACTTCTAAAACAATTTTAACTCTTTTAAATTTCAAACCAAACATACTCATGAAGGATTCAAATATGTTTCACTGTATATTTTATAACCTGAATTGATCAGTCCTTTTAAGGATTTCATAATTCTCCCCTCTTTCTTTTTCATGAATCTCATGCATTTCATCTGCATCCTCTGGAATGTGGAGTTTTCTGTTTCTAAAGGCTGCCACAAACACCTAAAAGTTCAACAAATTAAATAAATACACTAGTCCAATTAATATGCAGCATAAACATTCTTTTCAATATTATTTTACAGAAACCAAAACTGCTGACGAAAAAGTACTGTGAGACTAAAAGTCTAAGAAAATTTTCATTGGAATTAAAAAAAAAATTGAAACTTTATAGAAACTTAAAACATATTTAACAAAAAAGAAAAACGAATATAATGTTATTCACCTGTATGATTCTAATTAGAGGACTTCCCTTTGGAGTATTGTTTCTGTATAATGACTTTCCCATGCAAATGGAAAGAATTGAGAATAAAACAGCTATAGTGCAAACGGTTAAACTCCAATACCATCCTTGGTTAGCACTAATCCAAACAATGAAAGTAACACCAAGTATTGCTCCTGATGTAAGACTAAACAAGAACCAGTTAAAAAAGCTTGATAATTGAGCTGCTTCTTTTGGATCTTTATCATCAAATTGATCAGCTCCTAAAGCTGGTAAAGCTGCTTTAACACCACTTGTTCCTAATGCAATAAGGTATAGGCCTGTATAGAGTATAGCAACTTGGCCTCCAGTAGCAGCTTCACATTGGTTTGTATGATTTGATGCTACATTTTTGCAAGGAATGGGTCTTAATTGTTGGAAACGTGCTTGAAATGTTAGGAGACCATATCCCTGCAATTAAATCACTTCATTGTATGAGGATCAGTTCATTTTTAATATTCGTTTTAATTTTATTTGTACATATCAATAAAACCAATATTTATTTTTATTTTTATTGTAATTATTTGTCTTTTTCTAAATTAGCAACAAATTTTCAAATATAATCCATTAACAAAATTTTAACTATACATAAATAATAAAAAATAGTATATATATATATATATATCACGTTAATAAATTGAGTTCACGTACTCAAAACTCAAAACGTTAAATTCAATACTCGAACTAAATATAATTAGGTTTAAATAAATTAATTAGAGTTAAATCTAAACTTAAAAAAATTATATTAAAATACGAGTTAAATTGACCATATTCATAAATTTACTCGAAAATATATATAAAAATCACTATTTTTAATTAATGACAAATGAAGTATATCTTTATTTTAGAAAGAAGTATATTTTTTAGGTGCGCCAAATGCCAGTAATTATGTAATGAAATATGCCACTCAAAGAAGTATATACTTTGTTTATTACGAGCATTCATAATAATGGAGGCTATGGTTACAGAGGCTCGTTAATGCTTTGATTGGTTGAGGTGATTAAGTAACAAGAGAAGTTGTAAAGAAATAACACATCTCTTTTTATTGGTATGAGAAGCTGTACCATTTGACGATGCAAAAACCAATTGAAATTAACACCCGTTTCGTTCATGAGTTTAAAATGAATAAATTTAATTTAAAAAATATAATTAAACAATCAATTGTTTAATTAAATCAATTTAAATATTAATCTAATTAAATTTAAATTATTGGATTAATATATCAAATCAATGAAATTAATCAAGTTAAATTTATAAAATTTATTTGATCATTTAAATTATTTAATTTAGTTATTTAAATAAAACAGTTTTTTGACTAAATTAAAATAAAACAATTGTATGTTGATTTTTTTTATTTAAGGGTATTTTGGTCTTTCTAAATATAATAATAATAATAATAATAATAATATCATTTTTTATTCAATCAAACAAAAGAAGTGGGAGACAGAACATTTTCTCTCTTATTTTTTTTCTACTAAACAATACTTCAAATCCATTATTATTATTTTTTTTTTTGTCTATTTCTCTCTTTATCTTCTTTATCACTTATTTCTCTCTTCACAGCCAAACACTTTAAATTATTCATCAAGAAGTTCACAAGATTGTTCCTCATGTATCACTATAAAACGTATTATTTTTTGGAAGCGAAACTAACACTTAGCGATACACCAAGAAAACGTATTATTAATCGTTATAAAATAATAAACTTATAATCAGGACGACTTGATCATGCTGAAAGGACAATACTACTAATATTATTATACTAATATAATTATGTAAGAATCAATTCACTCGGAGTTCTGATCAAATTTTTTACTCTGATTAATAACTTAATATAAATAATTATTTTTATTAATTTAAAAGATTGATTATTGACATAATATATTATCGGTAAAACTTATAAAATTATAAATAAATTCAATATTCGTAGCTATGTAGTTATTAATATTCACTTATATTTTTTAAAAGTTTCTTATTCGTCTATTTAAAATTATTTAATAAAATATCAAATAGTTTTAAAATTTTATAAAAATTTACAGAATTGATCTACTCGATAAGAACTTTTAATTTGACGGTTGGATTAGTAAAATTTATCATTTATATTGAGTTATTAAACGGAATAACTTATCACATAATTCAATGGATCTCGTGTCACTCCAGCACACTTGGAAACCTAAATAGAATTTTAATATGAGGCATAAAATGGATTTTCTAAATTTTAATATGACACTACTAAATTAATATAATTGATGTCATGTAATATTTGTTTTTCAATTGATTTAATATTGTTGAGACAATATTAAATTTAAAATTTTTTTATATGTTTTAATTTAGAAAATATTAAAATATGAAGTCTTTTTATTAAGTAAATTTTTTTTTTTGAAACATTTTGATAAAATAAATTTTTTATTTTTCATGGAGGCCCAAAACAGTTATTTTAGTGGCTTTATCCTCGAGCTAGCCCTGAACTAGGAGTATACATGGGTACGGGTAAACCCACGAACCTGATCACCCAATTCAATCCAACTTGTATATATCTCAACCCATCAAGTTTGGATATAACCCGAACCAACCAATTGAAATCCAAATATGTTCGGTTCTAGTATCGGATTCAACTTTTTGAATCCATGAACTCGCGAACCCAACCTATTGACGTGACATATATATTTTTTACTATTGATGTATAGTTAAAATTTAGTTGTTGGACTATGATTAAATATTTGTTACTAATTTAATCAATTTAAGTGTTTTGTTGTGTTTATGGATCTATTTTAAATATTAAATGATATGTTGCGATATAATTTTATTATTTTTTAGATGTTCAAGTATTTAAATTTAATTACATTTTTTTAAAATAAAAAAATATTTTTTTTATTATCCGTGAACTCAACCCAACCCACTCATAATTGAATTGTTTGGTTTGAGTTTGATGGAAAAATCATGGGTAGAGAGATCAATCCAACCAAATAAAATTGATCGAGTATTAGATTTGGCAAAAAAGGAGTCAACTCAACTCACAACTCATGTACACTACTACCTTGAAGGGATCCCTATCATAGTATTATTATTATGAGTAAGTATACTTGTACATCCTTAAATTTCTTATACCAATTTAACACCTCATTTTCTCTCTATCTTTATTTGTATTGCATCACCAACATATCACATTTATTATATCACTTTTTTATTTTTAATTTTCGGAATTTGTAGATTCAATACATGGATGTCCATCGATAATTTTTCTAATTATTATTTTCCCACCCATATTCCTGCATTACCAATTACTAAATCTAAAACAGTGTAACGAGGGAGGGCATTTGTTGAAACAACAGTTTTTAAAATTAATAATTGATAAAATGCAGTGATTGGTTAACGAATTCATTTGCTGCTATCTACTAGTAATAAGATAAATTGATTAAACTTACCAACAATTCCATGGATGCAAACAGAACACAAGTTTTGAACCTAGACAAATAGGTATCACAAATGAATCCACCTATGAGTGGTAGTAAAAATGCAGTTCCCATAAAGTTGGTAAGTGTTGTGGCTGATTTTGTTAAGCTGAAGTTCATGTATCCAAGGAAGTAAGTTATTAGGCTCACAGCATTTGCAACAAAAGCCATGTTCTCTAACCCTTCCATAGCTGCATGCACAAATTAGATTTTTAATTTACTAAAAATACAAACAAAACACTTTTGTTTGACATATAAAAAGAAGAGTTTTTTTTGCATTTCCAAAGTCGTACACATTCAAAAAACACAATTTTTATGATGTCGTTCGAAAATCTACTTTCAAAACATGTGTGATTTTTTAAAAACCTAAAGTTTTATTTTTTTTGACAGTTTTAAAAATCTAAAGTTAGAAAAGAAGCTTTTATGAAAAAAGACAAACACCGAATTTATGTGTTACCATATACAAAAATTGCAGCTCTGTTTCCTCCTAGACTTCTTTGTACCATTGGTTGGGTACCCATATTTCTGCATATTCCCTAGCAAGTTATAAAAAAAATTCAATTAATCAATTTAAGTTAAGAAGTGTATTAAACAGACAACTCTATTGGTAAGTTGAAGAAGAAAATATACATAATAAAAGTGATATAATTATTAATTTACTAAGGTAAATTGTTATAATAAACTAAACCAGGTTCAAGATCACTATGAATAAGTGTCTTGAACTTTGAATGTTGAATCCTCAACATGTTTAAGTCTCTATTTAGATTCAAGTTTGAATTCACTTTCCCGCGTACTAAGATTAAACTCACCTTAAATATTAAAAGTTAGGAATTATAGTGTAACAAAATGTGCAGCATCAACTTTTTTTTCCTTTCCAAACACACTTTAAGAAAGTGATTCATTCTTTTTGTCCATTTAGAAGAACATAAAAAATCTCTAGCAAGAAGAAAGGATTAGTTAACACTTACCATCTTTAATTAGTGTCTTCTTTGATTAGAAGGTCAGAATTAGCTTCTTTACTATTAGTAATTCATTCACCATAAATTTATATAAGTATTTGTGCCGCAAGTTGTGGATGAAGTGAGCTATAAGAAAATCATATGTCAACTTGACATTATAAAAGAAAATTTAATTACATTTTGTAAGGGGAACTCTGTTTTTGTTCTTCTCCTCACTACCACCACCCATATAATGTGGATGTTTTGAATTTATTAGCCGACTTAATAAATTTTTTATGACTAGAACGAATCAATAATTAAATAATTATATACTACACGATGTTAGTTAAGGGGATTGATTGACATGTCTGAACTACTTTGTTCATGAATGTATATATGTGTATATAATATAGTTCATGTCACCTAATAAGATTCAATTATTTTGTGTAGTTAGTCAACAATGCATGTGTTGGAGTATGTTAGTATGTATGAGGAGAGATAGGGTGGTCAACACATATGATTAAATCTCAAGTGTTTGTACCAATGACATATTATTTTTTTGTGAATAGTTAGGGGCTTTCCCAATGACATATATTCATAGATACGTAGATTCACACATACAATCTGTCAAATATTCATCCTAACAAAAACTGCATTGATTGAAAAAATTGGTTGCCCTCACAAAAAAAAAGAAAAATGGTTACAATTCACACATGTCAATAAATTCATATATATAGTATAAGGACGTGACATGACGATCCTCTAACCAGAAAATTTTAAAATGAATATCTCCATAACCATATTTACACATAAATAAAAATAGACCTAAATAATTAGGTTGTCGTTTTATTCCGAATTTCTACAGTTGAATCAACATCATTCCACATATTCAAGTAACTTTTGTCTTTGGTTTTATTGTGGGGAATCAAAAAACAATATACAATTATTAAGGATAGACATTTTAGCATAGGGCACTGTCCTTAGATATAAATACATTTCTTTTTTTAAAAAAATATTCTTAAATATAAATCTTATTTTAAATAATCAAATATATTATTTTATTTATTTTAAATATACCCTTAATTAATGTTACTAATTTATTTTTCTGTCAGATGTGAATTATTTCAACTATAATATTTCTAAAGTTTATAATTAGTCCAATAACTATTGGTTAATGGTAAATTAGTAAGTTTTACATCATATGTTAACATGTTTATTTCAATATACTATGTTTCAATACAAAATATGTGGATTCGATCGAATTCAAATAAGTTAAAACCCGTTTTCAACCTTTCACACATCATTATCCTAAGCATGACTTATAAAAAACAAAGTATAATAAAGTGTAAAATGAGTTTGTTAAGTTTTCCCCTATAATTTAAAACTCGATTTCTTGTTGAATGTTTACATCAGTACACTCACCATTGTGAGTGTCTCCACTAGCATCCTGTCAGACTCTTTAATGAGTTTTTTTAAGGGAGAATTTGTTGTTCTTTTTGAAATTAAACAAGGTATAAACATTTTTAAAAATGATTGAAATATAATATGATAATAAAATATGTTAATTTTTTTAACTATAAAAATCTCAAATATATATCAAAATATTAATTTAATCCTTCAAAAAATTTCAAATTCTCTTTCGTGTAGATCTTTAGGTTCTATTTGAGAGTTTAAAGAAGAGAGAAGAAGACAAAGACTTTGTGTGTGTGTGTGTGGTGGAAGGGGGTGGGAGGATAGAAGAAAATAGAGAAAAAACTATACCTTATTTGAAATTTAAAAGAGTAATTTTGTAGAAAATAATAATTTGTTTTTTATAATTCACATATTTATTATAATAACATTGAAATAATTTAAAAAATTCATCTAAATCTTCTAAAATTATTCTCCAATACATTTTTTGAGTTCCTCAAATTAAGAGAATTTTCTATTATAAAGAAAGACAAACTCTTCATTTCTTTTATTTCCTTCTTCCTATTTCACAAAGTCATTCCCTTTCCTCGGCTTATAAACTCCAAAACATAGCCTTACGGTTTGAAATTAAAAAAAAAATTACATAATATAAGATCATATAATATTTCAACTACATTACACTTTTTTTTAGAAATATTTTACAACATGCTTAATTTCAAAATGACAAATAAGTCTTGTCCTCTACTCTCCGCCCCTCTCAAATTGGCCGTCGAGTAAAAGTCTCGAGAAAACATTCAATTTTTTCGTTCTATTTTGCCTATTACTGCATTGATTAACGATTTTGAACAATTTTATAAGCCTGTACATATAAGGATTTTTTTGCCACATCAATGGCCTATTTCAAAAAAATCAATTCAGAGTTGGAAACTGGAATCTATAAAATATGGGCTTTGTTTTGTGCAAAGCATGCAAACCGGGTCTGAAAGCCCAAAAATAGCAGATGCATCAAATTCCAAACTTAATGTGTAAGCATTGGAATGAAAAGTGAAAGCGAGAAAGCAACGCAATTACAAAAGTATAAAAACTAGTAATTAGAAAGCGAGAAAATCATTATTGTTTGTTGTCTCTGAAGAAAAATATGAATAGTGTTTGAGTGTTTACACTTTAGTTAGATAGAAAATCGGAAGAAGAAGAATATGGACCTTTCTGAATCTATCAGTAAGCAAACAAACGTTTCCCTAACAATCGCAAAGCATTTACTCTCTAAACACAAAAACAAGAACATCGTATTTTCACCGTTGTCTCTCCAAGTTGTACTAAGCATAATCGCTGCTGGCTCTGAGGGTCCCACACAACATCAGCTTCTCTCCTTACTCCAATCCAAATCCACCGATCATCTCTATTCCTTATCCTCTCACCTTCTTTCCGTCGTGCTCACCGACGCTGCTCCCGCCGGCGGACCTCATATCTCTTTCGTCGACGGTGTATGGGTTGAAAAATCCCTTTCTCTTCAACCTTCTTTCAAACAAATCGTAACCACTCATTTTAAAGCGACTTTAGCTTCCGTTGATTTCGAAACCAAGGTATGAATGTAAATCCCCTCTTTTCACTGCAATACATTAATTCTATTAATTAATTAATTTGTAATTTGATGAAAGCTATTCCATGACCTTTATGTTATTTAGATGCATCACTCTAAACCTGTTAGCCTTTTGAATAGAACGCGACTTGAAATTGAATAACTCATATTTAAATTTGATATGGTTTTGAAGGCTGTTGAAGTTACCAAAGAAGTGAATTTATGGGCGGATAAAGAGACAAATGGCCTTATTAAACAACTTCTTCCTCTAGCTTCATTATCTTTGTTGTACAACTGCTCAATCCTCTTGCTGGGTGATCTTAGCGACCCACACTGGATTGGATTGCCAATAGATAGTCAAGGAACATGTTTTCTTATAGAAATGCATTTCTTATTAAAATAGTATATTGTTATCTATATGATCCATGTGTGACTCGCATATATTCAGGGTTAGTTCAAAATATAGTTTATTTGAATTTATTTTATAACATATAAGTACTTTTGTTAATGTTTCTAAAAGTATGAAAATAGGCTATGATATTTTTAGCTTATTTTTCTTAATACTACCATGTTGATAAAACGAGAATGTAAAGAAATGATTAATCTATGTTTCCATAATAGGAATATTATAATTCTTGTAATGAAAGTTTCCCTTTTTTTCCAATGAGGTCTTATTTGTCTATTTTAAGAAATTTTGACAGATTTTCTCTGATTTCTTTGGCAACTTATGATATAAACTCATCTAAATGTATTAAGTATTTATATGTCATGGACCCAAGATCAAATGGGTATCTAAAGTTAATGCAACATTTTAGGCAAGTTAGATTTCAAAATGTCAAAGGTTATTTTCAAATCCAACTTATGTGAAATTAGAAAAACTAAATCTGGTGAAATCCTCTTTTTGGGAACCCGAAAGAAAAATCTATATGTTTTATATCTTGAAGAATTACCCGATGAATCATGCTTCATATCCATAAATAAAGACAAATGGATTTGACACAAGCGGATATGACACATCAATATGAAAACAATTTCAAAGATTTCAAAATTAGAACTTGTTAGAGGACTGCTAAAACTAAATTTTGATAAAGATAAAGTATGTGAAGCATGTGCTAAAGGAAAACAAGTTAAAAACAGTTTTCATCCAAAAGATTTTATTTCCACAAACATAATCCTTGTGCTACTTCACATAGATTTTTTTGGTCATATTAAAACAAGTTTAGGAGGAATGAAGTATGGTTTTGTTATTGTTGATGACTTTTCACGATACACTTGGGTTTTATTTTTGAAACAAAATGATGATGCATTTGATGCATTAAAAAACTTTTGCAAAAAGGTACAAAATGAAAAAAAATTCCAACGTCATTTCTATAAGAAGTGATCATGGAGGAGAATTCATAAATGCCTCTTTTAAAACCTTCTTTGATGAACTTGGCATTTTCCATAATCTATCTTGTGCAAGAGCTCCTCAACAAAATGGAGTTGTTGAAAGATAAAACAGAACCTTACAAGAAATGGCAAGAACAATCTTGAAAGCGTCTAATGTTGAAAAATATTTTTGGGCTGAAGCTATCAATACTTCATACTACATTCTAAACCATGCATCAATAAGAAAGATTATCAACAAAACACCATATGAAATCTGGAAAAACAGAAAGCCAAACATCTCATATTTTCATATTTTTGGATGTTATTGTTACATTTTAAACAACAAAGGAAACATTGGAAAGTTTGATGCAAAATCGGACAAAGCTATATTCTTGGGTTATTCAACTGATTCTAAAGGATATTGTGTCTTCAATCTAAAAACTAAAATTGTTGAAAACAACATGCATATATTGTTTGATGAATTTGATGATATTGATATGAGTAAAAGATATGATGAAGAAGTACATTATGGGCAGCAACAGCAAAATGTTCCCCAGGAAACTCTGATTAATAAACAATCTCCATTTCATTCTCCTTCTAAAAGCTGGAGAACGATTAGTGATCATCCTCAAAATCAAATCGTTGGAGATACAACTGATGGAATTAGAACAAGAATGTCATTCAAGGATGATGTCAACAACAACATGGCAATGATCTCCCAAATTGAACCAAAATCAACCAAAGAAGCCACAGTTGATCAATCTTCGATAGATACGACGAAGGAAGAACTTCTTTAGTTTGAAAAGAATGAAGTCTGGGATGTTGTTCCAGATCCACATAATCAAACCATAATTGGAACAAGATGGGTATTCAGAAACAAGCTAGATGAAGAAGGTAAGGTTGTAAGAAACAAAGCAAGGTTGGTTGCTTAAGGTTATAATCTACAAGAAGGTATAGACCATAATAAAACTTTTGCCCCAGTCGCAATGTTAGAAGCTATACAAATTCTTCTTGCATATGCATCTCATAAACATATCAAACTTTTTCAAGTGGATGTTAAAATTGTATTCTTAAATGGTTTCTTAAATGAACAAGTTTATGTGCGTCAACCTCCCGGTTTTGAAGATCAATCAAAACCAAATCATGTTTTCAAACTTACCAAAGCTCTATACGGTTTAAAACAAGCATCAAGACATTGGTATGAAAGATTAAGTTCTTTTTTTAATCAAAAATGGATTTTCTAGAGAAAAAATCGACATTACACTGTTCAAGAAAATTGATAAAAATGATTTACTTATAGTTTAAGTGCATGTCGATGATATTAGCTTTGGCTCAACTAATGAGAAAATGTATGATGTTTTTTTAAAACTCATGCAAAGTGAATTTGAAATGAGCATGATGGGAAAATTAAGGTTTTTTTCTTGGCTTGCAAATTAAGCAACATGAAGTGACATTTTTATTTGTCAAGAAAAATATATAAAAGATCTCGTAACAAAATATAAAATCAATGAAGCCAAAATCATGACTACTCCCATGCATCCATCTTCTTCATTAGACAAAGATGAAAATGCAAAATCTATTTCTAAAAAAGAATATAGGGGCATGATAGGATATTTGCTTTATATAACTACCAATAGACCTGACATTGTGTTTGCAGTAGGATTATGTGCTAAATTTCAATCTGCACCTAACGAATCTCATTTAACAGCTGTAAAAAGAATCTTCAGATATCTTGTTGGTACTATGGATCTTGGCCATTGGTATAGAAAAAGTTCTCATTTTGATCTTGTAGCTTAATGCGATACTGATTATGCGGGAGATAAAATTGAACAAAAAAACACAAGTGACGCATGTCAGTTTTTTGGAGAAGCTTTAATAAGCTGGTCATGCAGAAAACAAAACACAATTGCATTATCAACTACTGAAGCTAAATATGTCTCAGCAACAAATTGTTGCTCTCAAGTCATTTGGATAAGAAATCAACTTGAAGACTTCTCTGTAAGTTATTCAAATATTCCAATTTATTGTGATAATACTAGTGCAATGAATCTGTCTAACAACCCCATTCATCATTCTAGATCCAAACATATTGAAATAAAACATCATTTCATTTGTGATCATGTTAATAAAAGAGAAGTTGAATTAATCTTTGTTGATACTCAAAAATAACTTGCTGATATCTTTACAGAGCCTCTGGTAGAGCAAAGTTTCAACTTCATCAAAGAGAAATTGAAAATCATTAAAAATCCAATATTTGTGCATTAAGAAAATTTATGCTTCTGCAAAACCAAGAACGTTTTTTGGTTTTACGATCATTCTCCGTTTTTCGCGAAATCATTCTCCGTTTTCCCTCACTTAAAACTAAAAAAGTGCTTTTTGCGTGACATTTATTACATGTGTTTGCTTGTCTGGGAAAGCAACCTGCCACGATGTCACATTCTTCACCTTCCTGCGTCCAATCTTCTCCCTTTCCAACAAACCATTATTTCAACTTCCCTCCAAAAAATCAAAAGTTTTCTGCAACATCTCTTCTCCCAAAAACTCTATGCATCTAACTTTTTGACTTTCTGCATCTTCAACTTCCCAAAATCCCTTTTGCCTCTCTGTAGCAAACCTTCTCCCGATTCAGAAAATGGCAAGAACCAAAATGTCAGCACGAAAAAATCCTTGCCCTAACACACCTTCATCATCATCATCTCATTCATCCTCGTCTTTCCAAAATCGTTCACCATCACCTCCGCCTAGACCATCTTCTCCAGATGTATCCTCAGAGAAGACATTTTCAGACTACATGTCTCCTTCCTTCAAAGAATCAAGTCCCATCGTTCTTCCCTTACGACCCCTAGCCACCGTTCTTCCACTTTATACACGCTCTCCTCCGAACATCTCTTAAGCTTCTCCTCACTTGAGAAAGCCAATGGCTAAACCCATTGAAGCTCAATGACGTTCCATGCGTGTTCTTGCCGGAATAGGTACTTCAAAAACAAAAACCACTGATCCCATTGTTCTGATCATTTTTTACAGTGATGACTCTGAAATTGATGTTTCTCCAAAACCCCCTCAAACATTAGTTCCATCTCAACCGTCTCCACCCTCCAAATCCACTCAACAAACTGCGTTGTCTCAATCCTCCATCCCTTATGAAACTTCTCAAGCCACTCCCCCCAACCAGAAACGAAGATCTATCAACAAGATTTTTTCTTCTACCAAACCCGCATCTCATCTCCTCAAAAATCAAATGCTAAAACGCAAACCCTAAAGGTTAAAACAATCCCCACACTAGCCCAGTTTCTGGCTAAGAACAAGCTAAGAAACCCCCAATCAAAATCAAAAACCAATGCTCCAAAGCAAAAACCTAGAGAACATTCTCTTTCTCAACGATCTCCACCTGCTTCTCTAGAACGTTCTGCTCCCAACACTAACCAACCAAAACATTCTCCATCAGTCTCTCCTCCCATTAAATTTTTTGAGAAGGTGGCTTTTGAATCTGAGCTACTAAAACAGAAACTTCCATGTGTGAGTGACATGTAGTGTATTTGAAGCAATAAAGAGAGTGTTACCGACATTTCTCTAAATTAATTCATTAATTTACCGTCACAAGCATTTACACCTACAACAGAACCCTTGCCTCTTCTAAATTTAATAGATAGCCATCAAATTTTCTAGCACTAAAATGTAACGATATACTTCATTGTACTGTATCTAACCGATTTAACAATAAAAGATGTGAAAAGAGAATAATATTAGAAAAATTAAATTCTTCTATTGAAATTCTAATCACAAGAATTCAATTGATCTTTTTTACGGTATTAATTTTATATATATTCGATATTGTTTTAAAGGCCTTTGAAACGAGAGAAGAAGTAAATTTATGGGTAGAAAAAGAGACCAAAGGTCTTATAAAAAGTCTTCTATCACTTGGATAAGTTGATACTTCAATTTGTCTTATTTTTACAAATGCACTGTATTTTGTTTGGGATTAGAAGTTTAAAGCTTTGAAAACAAAAAACTATGATTTTCATCTTCTCAATTGTAGTTCGATCAAGGTTCCCTTCATGACAATAGGGATATGCAGTATATCGGTCTTTTTTATTATTTTAAAGTTTTTGGTTTTTTTAATAGGAATATTTTTTTTTTTTATGAAAATAGTTTCTAGTTTTTGATATGATAAAAGTGATCGAATAAATTAAGATTGTCTTAGTGGTCATTATTTATAAAGTCACATATATAACTGATTATTATTTATTGATTATATAAAATTTTTTACGCCGATAGCGTATGAAAATTAAACTCTTTAAAAAAATAAAAAGATAGAAGAATCTATTAGTTTTTTATTAATTTTAGTCGGGTCAGGAAAGATTAAGACAATTTTTGCTTATGAAAAAAAAAATCAAGACATTTATACTTGCAATTTTGTATTAATAATGATAAATAAATTCATAAATTTATTATAATTAATCCCCCATGTGACGCGACTGCGTCCACTAGTTTTCTCACTTAAAATTTTAATGTTTAGAGATGTGCTTAATGTTAGAGATGTGCTACAACTCCGTGCATTGCTTTCGTTATTTGAAAAATTGAAATTACTTCATATGAATCTAGAAGGACTTATACAGAGATTGAAATGTTTTCCACATTTTCCATTACAAATTTTGTTTATTTATTTAAAGATCATGCAAACAAGTGACTTAAAGATTCAAAAAAAATGGACATAACCCAAGTACAGTAATAGTATATCAACATATATAGAATATCAGGAACATCTGTTTCCATATGGTCCATATATCATTTACTTGTCTAAATTACTTTAATATCCCGCTAGATTGTGCGCAAAACAAAATTAATTAGTTTGTAAAAACAACGACCAAATTTAATTAGGGATTTTTAACAAGACTTTTTTTTAAGCAAAAGAATGTCAGAGCGTATAAACATCAAACTGTAGCACTCCAATAAAATATATTAAATTAAAATAAGATAAAAGAAAAAAAGTAAGGAAAATTAGGTCAAAATCCAATAAAAAAATAGTACAATTTATTTAATGAGTAATGTTATTGAAATACAAAATTTAACATAAAATGAGACTTATATACAATATTTTGATATTTTATAAAAAACAAAATGTGATCCACTTTATTTTGTATGTGTTCATGTCAAATTTTGTATTATAATAACATTTCTATTATTGAAAACTAAATTTGAAAAGACCAAACCTATTTCAACCACAATTATCTCAAATTAAGGAGGAAATAATGTTTCACCACTTAAAACAACTAATAGTCAAACCATGAGAAACAAATTTGTCAGCACAATGATTTTCTATAAATATGAGAAGAATAGAAGGAACATACGACGAATCAAAATCAAACAATTTTGCCATCGATTACAAAGATGACAAGAAACAATGTTGGTGTTGCATAAAGCCTAAATGAACAACTGAGAGTCGCACTCCAACCAAAGTTTGTTTCATCTTTTCTAATGGATTATCTTGATAACAATTATAATATCAATAAATTCAGCATGTAAGCAAGGGAGTTGTGAATATTAACCATAAAACCATTTGTTGGGAACTCAAAAATTTGTCTTTGATTTTTATTGATCGAAAGAAAATGATACACAAGAGCAGATACGCTCCTACAATGGTTTATACAACTCAATTTCTAAAATTGACCAAAAGATGATTTATAAAGAGCTGAAAGCTTCTATTTCAAGACTTCCAATTTATTAGCATAGAGATTAGATCTAAGTAACTAACTAATAACAAATACCAAAACAGTTACACCTATATAACTACTAACAACCTAGTAACACCACCACTAACAAACTCCTATTATCCCAGTTTCTATATCCTAACACCATCTATGAAACCTGCACTATAATCTCAAAAGAAACCACCAAAAGTGGCATCATCAATGCTGCACTTAACTCAGCCAAAAGATGGAGTGAGTCACCGAACCTACTTTAATAGGAGTTAGTTAGGAGTGGTTTTACCTTTCTCTAGAGGTTTAACAAAAATGGTGGACTCTCCTATGAGTCAAGACCTCTGTTTCCAACATATTTCACAAGTCTTTTATTGAAGAAGGCACTTTCTTATTTTTTATTAGAGAAGATTGATTGTGGAGCAATACTCTTTATTGGGAAAGTGCTCAATCCTCTTACTAGCTGATCTTAACTTCCCATACCGGAATCAATTGGATCACCCGTAAATAAAGCGTGAAACTGTGTGTTTTTTTTTATGAAGATGGTTTACTGTTTTTGATATGATCGTAGTATTGGTCGAATGGATTAAGTTTGTCTTATTGCTTGTTTTTTTTAGACTAACTTGGCAATGATTGGATTTTATTTGAGGTTATTATTTATTAGTATAATATAGAATTAGATCATAAATTAGTCAAACAAATGTTTTACAGGTTATCAAACTTGCACTACAATAATTTTGTCTTATAATAACTACGAACGCTTTTAGTTATAGTCATTCAAATGGTGGGCATGGCAGGACTGTTAGGAAAATAAAAAATTAAATTCTGACTGTTGAGCCGAACTGAACTGTGTCAAAAAAATCAAACTACGATGAATTGAACTGAACTAAACCGGTGTTTTATTGCACAGTTCATTAACTTTAACTCTATCGCCGGTGTTTTATTGCACAGTTCACTAACTTTAACTCTATCGGCGCACCACAATTCACTGATGATAACTGAAATATCAAACACAGTATTGATTAATTATTTTATTGATTAATTATTCTCCTTGCATTAGTTAGTGACTGATTTCTTGGAAGAGGGTAAGTATGAGATAGAATTCAAAACAAGTTCTATTTAAAATGAAAGAGCTCTCTAATTAAATAATTTGATGAAGCAACATATTGGTGAAGTGGCAATTTTCTATCTTGTTGATAACTCTTGTAACTTTGCACCTACTAAAATTTTCCTATAGGACTAAATTTTTTCAAATGATTGATAATCCTAACAAAATGTCACTGCTAATTGTTATTTTATATGCTAAGTTTGTATGAATTTATCAATTTGATTTGTTAAAAAATATATTTGCCTCCTATGACATAAATACTCGTGAATATTTTACTCTAATAATTAAAAATGATGTATACAAAATTAAGGGTAACATGATTTTGGAGGTTTACTTAGCATTGGGATAATGCTGCTGGGTTTTTAGATTGGGTGCAGAGGAAGACCACATTTGAAAGGCTATTTGCATCTTTGACTATGTTTTTTTTTTATCTTCACAGTTAACATGATTATATATCTAATATTTTTTGTTCTTTTTTGTTTTGGAACCAAAGTAATTACACAATTTTCCTGTTATTTGTTAATTAATGTGTAAAAATTCAAGTATTTTGTTAAACCAAACTATTGATCATTTTTGCATATTCAATTGGTTGAATCATTCCAAAACTCAGATGCAGATAATTCAAATGTAGTTCTAGGCGCAGAACCTTATGGAACAATTAATGCAGGGGAAGTAAGTGGAATTGGAAATACATGGAAGTTGATGGAAATAAGTGAAGGAAAAGAAGTTGGGTCGTTTCTCTCTGAACATTGGTATTACTAATGCTTTTCAAGCAAAAATAATTGGTGCAATGCATGTGATTGAACTTGCTAATAATAGAGGTTGGCGTGAGTTCTAGTAGTGTGGTTCAAAATTAGTTATGCATGCATTCACTAACTAAAATTTGGTTCTTTGACATTTTCGAAATAGATGGAATAATTGTTTAGGTTTGATAACTTAGTTTATGTTCCCTCATGTTTCTTTTGATTTTGTTTTTCTTTTTGGAATATTTTTTTTGGTATTTTATCCTTTGTTAGTGTTTATGGTGTCATTCAATAATTTTATAATATGAAGATATGTAGAGAAATATAATTCACATATGTTTAATTGTCTTTTTTTCTTATAAAATAATATAGTTTTTGTAAATACCCCCATTCAATTTCATAAAAGAAATACTCCCCATTAAAAAATAAATGGAAAGTAATTTAGGAAGAAATGATAAATTTATTGTCATCGACTAAATTGATAAAATATTAACGGTTTATTTGGTTAAAAAAATAGATTATAAATTTCCATATTCTATTTTTAACTAAAAATTCCCATATCAAAAAAGAGAAAAAAAATTTGAGTAAAAAATAAAAAGATAGAAATATTATAAATCCCACCCCCATGATATCTCTCTACCAATATTTTTTCAGTTTACTCTAAATTGTATTCCCATTTATATTAAGGATTTAAAGGGCGTTGTTATCCATTTCAAACATCCTTAAGTCAGTTAAAAAACTTGAATGAGCTGCATTTGTTCTCGAAACAAGAATTTCAGCAAGAACATCGTATTTTCAACCCTGTCGCTCCACGTTGTGTTCAGCTTCATGGCTCTGAGAGTCCCACACAACATCAAATACTCCGCCGCATATCTTGAAAGTTTGACAAAAATGAGATACTCTCCTATAGATTAAAACTTTTATGTTTCTAAAATATTTCACAAGTCTTTTGTTGAAGTAAATGAAGAAGGCATGTTGTAGGACCGGTTATATAACTACTAATGAGGTGTTGTTTGCATGATATCGCTCCACCTCAAATAGACTTCATAGTTGACACCCTTTCTTTGTTTTTGATCAGTGAAGATTTTTCTAAAATAATATTCTTTATTTGAGATGTGCTCAAACGACCTCTTGTTGGGTGATAGGAAACGACTCATATTGAACTACTATTCGTCAACAAATAAATAAACATGTGGACTCTTTTTTAATAATAAATAAAACATATGTTTGATAAATGGACAAATAACATCCAAGTTAGCTTATAAATGGGCAAATAGAAAATAAATGACAGAATCTTGTACAAATAACATATAAATCCATCACTAACAATATATGATATTTTATTTATTGCATGTTTGTGTTTAAGGTTAATTTTTGTCTTGTATTTTATTTTTAAAGCACGCTTAAAAATATTTATTTTAATATATTTCTTTAAAAAGAAAAACTTGTTTATATGATAATTAAATTTTAAATAAAAAACTAATCATGGACATTTATGACACTAAATTGTAACATGGAAGAACCTTAAGTATTAGTCACTATAGTTTGTCATTAGGTTGTTAGTTAACTGTATTTCAATTTAGTTAGTTATATATTGTACCTTACTATCAGTTTGGATTCTATATATATATATATATATAAACTCATTCTTTTGTATTTTGGTTCATTCCAATAATAATAATAATAATAATCAAGATGTTATTTAATAAACTCTCCTTTTGATTACCAAGTAATATGATTCTCAACAAGAACCTGCATTCAATCCTTCTCCTCCCAATCCTACTATTTTCAATGTGAATTCTAGAAATACCAATTATTAATACACAACAAGCTGGACATGGTAGAGGACGTGGTCAACCAAAGTCTCAAATGTTTTGCACCAATTGCCATAAAACCAATCACACAGTGGATTCTTGTTACTTCAAACATGACTTTCCACCTAGGTATCGTTCAAATAAAAACCATAATCCTAATTCATTTCCTACTCTTGACACCAAGTCTACTCCATCATCCAATTCAATTCTAGAAGACCATTCTCCTTCAATGTTAAAGGAAGATTATCATTACTTGGTTAATCTTCTTCAGTCATCGAAAAATGAGACTTCAACCACTTCTTCAACACAAAAACAATCTACTAAAGCAGCCAATACTGACTTGATTTAGTGTTTCCAATACATATTCTATTTATCACAATCATTCTATTTGCTTCTAACAAACTGATTATAACAATGACTATCACCCTATAAGAAAAACGCTTAGAAAATATTTCTTATTCGAACAAGTGTTTATCTCTTTGAACTCTAAGATGAATTTGGAAAATTTGAGATTGAGTTCTTCTACTCTTTTATGATTCTTTTATGATCTTCTTCTTCAGCCTTGAGTATCTATTTATAGATAAAATTTGAGCTTCAATTTATTCTTTGTTTAATTATGAATTGTATCTTCATTCATAGGTTGGTCAAAATCGATCTTATTCAAAAATAATTCTAAACAAGATTCTTTTTGATAATATGTTCTTTAGCCAATTCTTTATTTTTAAATCTTATATGAACAGTTCTTCTAGATTGATTATGTTCGTATTATGTTCATCTTGAGTTTGTAAATTCTTCAGAGTGATATTGTTCGTATTTTGTTAAGATTGAGTTTGTAAATTCTTCAGATTGATATTATTCGTATTTTGTTTAAGATTGAGTTTGCAAATTCTTCATATTGATATTGTCTGTATTTTGTTAAGATTGCTTTCGCAAATTCTTCAGATGAAACTTCCTTTTAATTGTTTGCTTTGATCTAGGCGGGAACATAGTGTTTGATCGGTTCTTGAACTTTCACAAGTAGGAACATGATTAAGTCCAATTCAGTATTTTATCCTTTTGTCAAAATTTGAATCGTATCTATGCAAATAATAAATGTATCTTCTTGTGAGTATTTCTTCTTGTAAACAATTCTTGATCATATCGTCTTGTAATAATTCATATATTCTTGTAGATAAATCTTGATCAAATCTTCTTGTAAATAAATCTTGATCAAATCTTCTTGTAATTAATTCATATCTTGTGATAAATCTTGATCAAATCTTCTTGTAAATAATTTATATCTTCTTGTGGATAAATCATGATCAAATCTTCTTATAAATAATTCATATCTTCTTGTGATAAAATGTTGATCACATCTTCTTAAAATATTGATCATATCTTCTTTTTAATTTGGTCAAAAAATTTGTTCAATTATAAATCTAAATCAAATCTTATTTTAGATAATCTTCAAAATCATGAATCTTCTTTCATACTCAGTGAAGTTAAATATATTGTTCTCATAAAATATTTTTGTTAACATCAAAACTCTAAGTATAAAACCAACTTGGTTCCAACAATAATGGTGCTGAGTTTAATACGCCTCAGTTTAATTCTGACTTGGGAATCTTGCATCAAAATTCTTGCGTCGAGACTCCTCAACAAAATTGCATTGTTGAGAGAAAGCATAGACATTTATTGAATGTCACTAGAACTTTACTTTTTCATTCAAAACTTCCCAAAGCTTTTTTGTCTTTTGCTTTATGTCATGCTGTTTTTCCCATAAATAGATTAATTACCCTTATTTTGAAGTTCAAAAATCCTTTTGAATTGCTTTATAACATGCCACCCACTTTTACTAATTTAAAGGTTTTTGGTTGCTTACCTTTCTTAATCAAAGATCCAGACTAGACCCTTAGACTCGAAAGTGTATTTTTCTTGGTTTTAAGTTGGGTACTAAAGGCTATGTTTTATTTGATTTGCATACTCGTGATGTTTTTACTTCAAGAAATGCTGTTTTTTAGGAACATATAGTTCCTTATATCTCTCTTCATTCTTCTACTACTAATACTTCTTCTTATGATTTTAATGATTATGATTCTCTGAGTATTGATGATGTATTCCTTTATAGTAATGTTAGTCATCATCAAAGACAATCATGTTTTCCACATTCTCCTATCCATAATAATGTTAGTATTGATTCTCCTATCCACAATAATATGGAAATTACATTTGCCACCAGCCATGCCTCTGCTAGTACAGACCCTTTTCATATAAGAAAATCTTCAAGACCTCAAAAACGTCTTGCTTACCTACAGGATTTTCAATGCAATGTTGTTGTAACAAATACAATGTCCAACCCCTTATATTCGATTTATTTTATTTTGTCTTACAATAGTTAATCTGCTTCACATTTTACCTTTGTTGCTACCATGTCCTCTGTTCAACATCCTACCACTTATAAGCATGCTGCTAAACATCCACGTTAGGTTACTGTAATGGAATCTGAAATTGCAGCACTCAATCAGAATAAAACTTGGAATTTAACACCTCTCCCACATGGTAAGAAACCCATTGGGTGCAAATGGGTATATAAGGTTAAGTATAAAGCTGATGGTTCCATAGAACGATATAAATCACGTTTAGTAGCTAAGGGTTTTATTCACATCGAAGGTATTGATTATTTTGACAAATATTCTCCGGTTGCAAAACTCAATATGGTAAGATTACGCCTCTTAATTGCATCATCTCAACATTGGCATATTCATCAACTAGATATCAATAATGCATTCTTACATGGTAATTTAGATGAATGTCACGGCCTAAATTTTGAGTGTTTCTCGAAATTCAATGGAGTCGCCACCAAGGTGTATTTAAAATAGGAAAAACATTGGAAAACCTTTAAAAAAGAAAAATGGTCTTTGAAACTAAATTTTGAATTCGGGAGTTGATTATGCGTATGGAAGGTTTTAGTATCCTACGACATCCGTTAAAATATGGTTACCTATAATTAATTTTGCAAAATTAATATTAATTTAAATATATTTATTTATCCTTATTATTAAATATGAATATCAATTGTTTTTTTAATGTGATTTTGAAATAAATGTGTGCTTAAGATAGAGAAAAAAAAAAGAAATCTATTATTAATGTATTTGACGAGAGTGTGATATTACTCCTACGTATCTCCCGGTGCGATAGAGAAATCAAAGCTAGGTAGTTCTTGGTTATAAAATGTGGAATTTGACGAAATAAAATAAGTTTGTTTGATTTAAATAAAAAAAATTTGAAAAAAAAAAGAGTTTTAAGACTATCAAGTTGTTCAACTTGTATCGTAAAAAAAACTCAAGGACTAAAAAGATGGCACGTCTAGTTAATCCGTTTAACAATAATTTTATTATTTTTGTTATCAAAATAAGCTTTAAAATCCCTAACTTATACAACTTGTGTTATAACCACTCAATGATTAAAAATATGCCACATCTAACTAACCACTTGAAAATAATTTTTGTATAATTATTTTATAGAAAAAAATAAAATAAAAACGAGTTCTAAAACGGTCAAGTTATCACAATATATAACGTATTTTGAAGCAATATTTTGTTGGCTTTATTTTTTGAAAAAAAAAATATATCAAATAAATAATGATTTAATAAACTAAAATCATTTCATAATAGCCAATAGTAACCATTCAGAATAGTACAATATGCTATGTCGGCTATGCATACTTTCAGAACAGCTTGGTCACGCATGATTTCAAAACAGTATGCTATATTTCCAAATATCTAGGCATGATTTCAAAACAGAAGATACGATTTCAAAACAGTCTAGCATCATTTCAAAATTGAAGGCACAATTTCAAAACAGCCCAGCATCATTTCAAAGATTCAATAAATCCTAAACCAAGCTAACTTCATTTCAAAAACAACTCAAAGTTTCAATAAATCAATCTAACCAATATCTCATTTTAATTTTAATATAAGCTTCATATAACTCATTATTTCATTTTAAAAGTGAACTTAATAACTAACTCAAGACAAGCAAACCAAATGAAGTGATGTAGTAAAAGGACAGAGAACAAAACAATAAACATGGGAGTGACATTGATCTTATGCCGCGAAGAAGAAGGTGACGATGGTGCACAGTAGTGGACAATGGTCGGTGGCGGTTATTGGTGGAAGTTGAAATGATGGTGATGTCATTTGTTTCTCGTTTTCTAATTTTCTTTTAATTTTGAAATATATGATTTTGAGAATGGAGTTGGTTGTTGTTTTTTCCCTTGCTGAACTTTGTTTTAGAATCTCTTTTTTATACATAAACATTTCACAATGAAAAAAAAAACTCTTTTCTATATTTTGATTCTTTTCTTTTGAAAAATAAAATTCTCCTTTTTGAGTGTTTGTTTTTTTTTATAATAACTAATATAAGATCTCTACCAAAAAATTGTCTCGTGATTGATTTTTCTGTCTCAATTTATAGACCAAAGTGGTGAATCTTTGTGATTATGAGATAAAATTAAGTTATGGATTTTTTATTGTTTTGCAGCAAAAACAAACAACGTTAGATGCTTAAAGAAATATGTGACTGATCTTTTTGATTGAATGTATGAACGGTGAAGATATAACCTTATTGGGATAAAAAAAATTATATACATGGTCTCCACTATTTGTGAGATTCAATGGCTCGCATAGCTTCTCAATGACGTTCAAGTTACGTACATCAAACCAACTTTTCTATTTTGTGATAATCAACTAACAAGATATATTGCCTCCAATTCTTCATTCCACGAATGCACAAAACACATTGAGCTCGATTGCCAGATCGTTTGAGAGAAACTTCAGCAACAATTATTCCATATCCTTCTAGTATCTTCTTCTCTTCAACTGGCAAATTTATTTACCAAGGCTTTGGATCCAAAACCATTTAACACTTTTCTTTTCAAGCTTGGCTTCACTTCCATATGTTCATCAGGTTGAGGGACGATATTAGTCACTATAGTTTGTTAGTTGTTAGCTATATTTCAGTTTAGTTAGTTATATATTCTATTAGTTTGGGTTCTCTATATATATAAACCCACTCTTTTGTGTGTTAATTCATTCCAATAATAATAATCAAGATATTATTCAATTAACTCTCCTATTGATTACCAAGTAATACATGACGGAGTGCACTTGAAGTGCATTTTATGTTAGCATCTCACATGTCAAATTAAGAAAGCACACTAATGTTACCAAAAAAATCATCACAATTGACGTTATGGATAAAAACGATAAACAAAAATATAATTTTAAGAGTTTTAAATAACTTTTTTTCTCTTTAAAATACCATTATAACACCACATATTATTTTGAGAGACTAAAATAACAATTATTTCAAGTATCCTAGTCAAATAGTATAAAGTAGTATTGAGATAAGGTAAATGTGTGGAATTAGGCCTTAGTTTAGACCCAAAACCCCAAGTGGACAGTTTAATTTCCTTACAGAAACATTTAATTTAAAGCAAAAGTCAACATTTGACCACGTAAAATGAAAATAAGAGTATTCTTTATTCAACACAAGAACAAAAGGCAGAGTTTGAATTGGAAAATTGGTGTGTGTTTCCTTCGTGGGAGTTTCTGGCTTTCCAATTTCCATGGCAAAACAAACAACAACTCTAACAAAATAATAACCACCACTCTCTCTCACGTCACATGAGGACTTCAACAATAATAATCACCATTCACCAATGACTCCCGCTACTAACAAACCTTCTTCGAACAAAGCCAACGGAGAATCGATTCAGCAGCGCAGGCTCACCAGACAGAGTAGGTTGCGATACCGTATAGAACAAGACGGTGATGCTTTTCATTCAAACGACGCCGTTGTCTCTTCTTTACCGGCTTCTCCTCTTCGCTCTAGTTGCGATCGTTGGTCTTCTTCTGCTATCCCTCAACCGCTTCCACTTCCTGAGTCACCGTTGACTCGACGACCTGATCATCATCATGCCTTACCATTTTCCAGGTAATCAAATAGTACTAATAATATCATTTTTGCTTCATTTAACATGTTTATGTATTATGTTATTCTTTTATTTAATTTGACACGGTCAAAGCTCTATGCTTAATTTAGTTATTCCAAACATACCGCTAATTAATTAAGTCAGATCATTTAATTAATTTTCTTATCAAACTAGTAAATACTATCATGTGCAAGATATAATGGTGTGCGGAGAAAACTAATATAAATATGACTCAAAACATAGGAAATCAGATTTTGTGCCCTCAATCGAAGCTGCATTCACGGAGTCGACACTTTCAGAACCGTTGGATTGAGATTGAATGGCATAGGTTTCAATAGAGATTTTAATTTTTTAAAAATTAAAATGTCATTATTAGCGAGCAAACTTTGCTTAGTTTGCTAAGAATAGCTAGATTGATGCTCTTAATTTCCGAGTTGTGTTATTTTTACACAAATTTGAAAACAAGTAAGTAGACAACAATATTCAAATATATCATTAACTGTTTCTAAAAAAAATATATTATATATCATTAATTACATTTTTTGTGGATGATTAATGAATATAATAAAGTAACTCAACCACATATATTTGAATAAAAATTATTGTTAATTTATATATTTTTTAAACACTAAAAATCACGTATATTTAAATACAATTTGAATAGTTAGTAGATATCATATTATATTTGAACACCACAAGATCATTTTTTTTTATAAGCACCTAAAAATTGAGTTAAGGAAGTTCAAAATACTTGACACCTTGTTATATTCATTAATCACCCATCATCTATTAAACTTAATTAAACATATATTTGAATTGGGTTAACCATCCAAATTATTGTCAAATTTGTGTCAAAATATCATTTATCCAATTTCCTTATTCTAGCTTTAAATAGAAATAGTTACTGCTTGAGCATAAATGGGACATAAACTATGAGTTGGGTTGGGATGTAGTTTCCTTGTAGTATTCATTTTGTTTTTCAATCTCAAAATTATCAGAAAGACGGTGGATCATGGTGCTGTGAAAACTTCAAGGTCTTCCAGCAATTTGGGTAGACCCTCTTTTGACACAGTGATTGGAAATGCAAACTGTGATTTGAGGGTGAATATTCCTCCTGCAAGAGGCTTGGTGGCAAGTGAGTTCTTCTTCTTCACTTTTGTTGCAAAATCTCTTAAATTATGTATAGAATATATTTTTTATACCTTTCTCGAGTTGTTGTTAATTGATACAGGCAATAATTCTTGTAAAGATCATAGAAAACACTCTCATGATAATGACTCTGAAGGTATTTGCAACTTGAAATCGCAATTTGCTGCCAAGAGTGCCCCAACAAGCATATTCTCCAGTCCTGTTACTAGTCCACGCAGATTAAGCAATGTAGATGTGTTTGATCCTTTCACCAATTTTCCTCAAGATTTTAATGACATTTTGAGAGTTTTGCCTACTAAAACTGCTCATTGTCCAGACTTGTCTCCTCATCGTAGCCTTGGGAACCACGGCCCTGACCTCAACCACACTATTCATGGGGGTTTTCAGCACTCTAAATTTTCTTCCAGAGTATGGCCTGAAAATAACCATGTCGATGCACATCCATTGCCCCTTCCACCAAGGGCTTCACCACCACCACAATCACCTGCACGACATCAATTAAGTGTCACGACACATCACACAACAGAAAATTTTCATTCAATGAAGGGTCAATGGCTGAAAGGAAAACTTATTGGGCGGGGATCGTTTGGAAGTGTTTATCATGCCACAAACCTGTATGGAGACATTTTTCTGTTCATTGAGTCTTTAAAGTTTTCCCTTTCTGCAGTTACTCACGTGCATTCCTGTTTTTCTAACAGAGAGACCGGAGCTTCATGTGCAATGAAAGAGGTGGATCTTTTTCTTGATGATCCTAAATCTGCTGACTGCATAAAGCAGCTAGACCAGGTTCTTCTTCCAATTTCTAAATATTCTGATTTTGCTTTGTCCAAAAACAAGAATACCTCTACTAGAGAAAACAATATTATGCCGATATTAAAATTATATATACATGATGGCCAACTCCATTACACTGTTGGTGCAGTTTCTGAAGAGCTTTGAGTTACAGTTCGTTTTTGTTTTTGTAGAATTTTGTCCCTTTTTCTCACTGCAATGATAAATTTCTTATGTAGCCTATAGTAGTTTGTACTTTGTGTTTTTAGTTTTGTACACATTTGTCAACTGATGACGTTGTCTGTTATTCTGAATTGTCCCTACTTTCAGGAAATCAGAATTCTTGGTCAACTACACCACCCCAACATTGTGAAATATTATGGCAGTGAAGTAGTGAGTTGTTATTGTCTTTTCCCCCCAAGTATGCTCACACAACAATCGTTATGATTTGTAAATAAGATTGAATTTGTGAATCGTCTTTGTTTTCAGGTTGGTGATCAATTGTGCATATATATGGAATATGTCCATCCTGGATCGCTTCATAAGTTTATGCATGAACATTGTGGGGCTATGACTGAATCTGTGGTTCGTAATTTTACATGGCATATTCTCTCTGGATTGGCGTACTTACATAGTACCAAGACTATCCACAGGTAACAACCATGTCTGATGAATTGAACTAATATACCTCATTTTATTTCTTTGAATGATGACTCGTTATATCTCATGTGAACTATATACATTTACATCTGGTGAACAAGCTGATACTAACTTAAATCATGTCTTACAACCACATAAGCCACCAAAGTATTTTCAAACTAGGTGAGTCGATTACATAGATTAAATAATACCGTAGCATCCTACAATGAAAAAATGCCCGATAACTAACTAACCATTTCAATTCCAATTCCTCTTAATAACGTGTCCTATAGTTTTCTCGATCCATTGTTATCTCTAATTATCATTCTATGCTTCACTTGATCTACCCTCATTGTTGTAGCACCTACGGGTCTCCTCCACACATGGTCAAACCACCTAAAGTGATATTCTACTTTCTTTTTTCATAATAGCTGCTACTTCAACTTTTTTCTGTTGATTTATTCTTAATCTTATCTTTTAGCTTGACTTTTGTGATCTCTTATTCATCATAACATTCCCATCTTTACAAAATGGAGCTTATTTTCTCGTTATTTCTTTACCCTAAACCCTTGAATCATAACTCCTAAAAAAAATAAAAAGATCACATGAAGTTTGTTCCTCATCTGGTAAAAGAACATTTGTTTGGTCTGTATTTTGGTAATAAAGTCCTATTTCCATTGCTGTATATGGTTCTTTAGGGACATTAAAGGTGCAAACTTGCTGGTTGATGCATCAGGCATTGTCAAGCTTGCAGATTTTGGGGTGTCGAAAATTGTGAGTTTCAAGTTATATTCTTCTACTTATATTTTAATTATGTATGAATATATATAAATTGTCTTCTAGTTTTTCAACTTAGAAGTGTTAACCTGTCACCATAGCTGTAATAGTTAGACTATCATTGAAGCCTGAGTCTTCTTCTTTTGTTTTCTTGAATTTTCTGGTGGTCTTATTATTTGAACATTGTGCTCCGTTTAGCTGACAGAGAAATCATATGAAGTTTCGCTGAAAGGAAGTCCCTACTGGATGGCTCCAGAGGTATTTTGTTACTCTAACTCCTATTGCCCTACATTGTGCTCCCTTTTACATGTGCCATTTTAACTTTAATTTGTTGATTGAAGCTCATGATGGCTGCCATGAAGAAAGAATCCAATCCTGATGTCGCAATGGCTGTTGATATCTGGAGCTTAGGATGCACCATCATTGAAATGCTGACAACAAAACCTCCTTGGAGCAAGTTAACAGGGGTGAGCACGCTAATTATGCTTGTTAACTCATTTTAGTTAAGGATTGCGCATATCAGTTCTTTGGTTTAATTTAAGATCAAAATGAGAAAGAGAACTGCTTGTGTTTTACATCATTTTTTTTCTCCTCTTAGATTGAATTGCTTGCTTGTTTTACCTTTCTTTTATATTATTAATATGCATCTTTTCTTTCACGTGTCTAAGAAGGCATTTAAATTCCTTGCATCCCTTAAATGAAATTTTGTCTCATGATAATTTAACAGCTTGTTTGTATTCTGTCTACTAGTATCAAGCCATGTTCAAAGTACTGCACAGATCCCCGGACATACCCAAAACTTTATCTCCAGAAGGACAGGATTTCCTTCAGCAGTGTTTCCGAAGGAATCCTGCAGATCGACCATCCGCAGCTGTGCTTCTAACACATGCTTTTGTAAAAAATTTGCATGATCAAGATGTAATAGTTCATTCACAAGTCTATCCTAAAGAAGACACCGGACCCAGAGTAAGTGCTAGTTATATTAGCTCCTTGATCGTGGACTATTGACGATCATTATGAATAAATTAATGATCAGCTGATTAGTTGCCTAATGGTTTCTTTTATAGGATGATTCACGTAAATATAGTCCAGGACACGGTTCGAAAAATAGCCGTAGTATAGTACCAGCCACTTTCCGTGCACGATTTTTTTATAAAGTTCAAAGTTTAATTGGGTAATTTTGGTCACTTCTTTTGCTGCTAGTATTTCACAGGATGATATAAATGTTAAATTTGCAATAATCTGGGTACTGAATTGGCATCATTCTCTTTGCTGTTTTGTTTATGACAGTGATACTTCCAAAAAAGTTGATACCGAGGAAACTACTAATCACGTTAGATCTTCTCCTGCCTCTCCTTGCTCGTTGACAGAAGATAACAGTCCTCAATCTCCCTTTAAGGCTAATACCCGCAATTGCATGACAACTACCAAATCATCCAACATACCGTTCGCTGTTATGAGAATCGTGAAGCACCTATGAAGCATGTGTCATTAGCAGAGATTTCACCTAAAGTTACATCGAGATGAGAACTGTTGCATGAATTTATTGTGGACCTCAGTTCTATCACGGGCTTACTGGATTATTGGTAGTTACCATTGCAGGGATGTAGAAAGTAGAAATTCATGAAAATAAATGGAAGAGGTGAATCACATTCATTTGCAGTTGTTATTATGTTTGTAAATGAAAAGGCTAGGTTAGACTGGTTCGTACTTAGTTGCACCTATTCCACGAGAGAAATTCACTTGTAAAATTTAATTTATTATTATATATATTTTTTAAACACAACCATGAATGGCAAAACGTTAACTAGTTCATTACTCTTGCATGTAATTTGCACTCCGTCCTTTTATTTTTCAGCAAATTAATTGCACTCTACCACTATATGGTTTGGGAGAAAAAAATCGAAGGAGGTTATTGTCTAAAAACCAAGAAGAATTCTATCATGAGTTGAAAACCCACTTTGTTCCCCAAGAAGTTTAATTACTAAGCCTCATTCCATGGATTACAAAGATAATATTAATGGAACATCCTATCCTATCTCTGATAAGTTTTTTGGAAGCATTCTAATAGGTCATCTACAATAATGAGATCCATCTTCTCTCAGCTATGGATTAGAATTTTCTCTCATCCCCATTTGTTTATTATAATTTTATATATTCTCTCTCTTACACATAATTACTGCTGTAGATGCTGCATGACAACATGTGATCCAATTTTGTGTGGGTCTTTTGAGAGTTTGGAGGGAATAGATTTTACCATTTGGGAAGAGGGAAGAGAGGAAATGAAAGAAATATTTTACCCTGTAATTCTCCAAAAACTCTATTTTAATTTTTTAGGATTTAAAAATTAAAAAATTTGTTTGGATTACTTGTTTGTAAATTTTGTTTTGTAAAATTATTTTTAATTTATACTTTTTAAAACTAAAAAAATCAAAACAGTTAAATAAAACATTATTTTAAAAATTCTATTTAAAACATTTTTGTATTTTAGTTTTTAAAAATTATTTTATAAATTTGATTTTAAATTTTTTTTTAAAGAATAGAATTAAAAAAAAAACTTGTTTGAGATATTTGTTTTAAAAAACAGTTTTAGAGATGAGAAAAAGAGAAAACTTATTTGAAAATTTAAGGGCTTGTTTGATTCTTCTCCCAAAAACACTATTTTAGTTTTTTAAAATTTAAAAACTAAAAAATTTGTCTGAATTAGGTGTGTTTTAAAAACTCTTTTGTAAAACTATTTTTAATATTATACTTTTTAAAATTAAAAAAGCAAAACAAATAAATAATGTTTTAGGGCCTGTTTGAAACACTTTTGCATTTTAATTTTTAAAAAATGATTTATAAATTTGATTTTAAAAATTGTTTTAAAGAATAGAATTAAAGAAAAAACTTGTTTGAGATAAGTATTTTTAAAAACAGTTTTAGAGATCAGAAAACGAGAAAACCTATTTAGGGTCTGTTTGATTCTCTTATCAAAAACTCTATTTTAGAACGAAAAATAGACCCCATCACAAACAGATCATCTAAACCATTCATACAACCAAATGAAGTCCAGCCCGATGGAAAACTTAAACCTTTAACCCAAGATGAGGAAGTTTTAAATTGGCAGTCTGAGAATATGGTTGCTCAAAACGATATTCTCCAAAATCTTGACAAAAGAATGGACAAAATCACAGAAAAGATGGATGAGACAGATGATAATCTCAAGGTCTTGTCCCAAAAGATGCAAAAGCATTATAAAAACCTCAAGGCTCAAGTGTCACAACTAGACCGAGACTTGAGAAATATGCTAGAAGAAAGAGCTTTTGGCAAAGATTTTGACCACAAGGAAAAAGAAATCAGAAAACTGCAAGGCCAAGTGAAAGAAATTGATGATTTCTTAAAAGCTTCCAAGGAACAAAAACCTAAACTTGCTGAAGATTCCTTTTTTAATCCTCCAACCTTTCCTACATATTTTACGCAACCCAAAAAACCCTCTCCTTTTTATTCCTCACATGCCTCGTCACCTCCAGACTATGCCAAATATATACCTTATGCTTATAGACCGAAATCCTTTTGAACTACCTCTTCAACACATAAATCAAAAGGATTCCCAAGACGTTTTAAATACAAAACGTTTTAAATAGAGTGTATCAGAACTGCATGTATGAGTGACGTCCAGAACCCTAAACCATGAATGGCCAGAACTGCATGTATGAGTGTATCATCCTCTGATTCCCAAGACGTTCCTGAGTCACCTCCTCCAATATCCCAAAAAGAAGAAATTCTGGACAAGAGTTTTCAAGCCATGGCTATCACAGAAAATAGGGAGTATTCTCAAGGAAATTGCTCCTCTGCAGAATCTTCCGCAGAAAATAATGAAGATTCCTCATCGGGAAACTATTCCTCTCAAAATACATCCACCACTGATGTCTCAGGATCTTCCTCATCAGATTCAGAATCTGAAAAAAATCACATGAATATTTCTAGACTTTTTATGGTGAATGTAAAAGAAGAAGGGTCATTTTATGAAGAGTCATTTGAAGAAACTCCAGCTACTGAAAAAACTAAGATAAATAGTGGTCACTGGTTCACACTTGATGATATACCTCCTAATTGTTAGAGGAAAAGACTCCTTGAATTTGGTGCATGGCTGGATACACACCTAATGAAGACATGCGTGGATCCTTACAAAATCATTGAAGAATTTTGCTGCAGAATGACAGGAACATTAAAAGAATGGTATCATAATCTTGGTACATTCAAGTAGGATGAATTCCACATATTAGAAAATACTGATGCTGTCCTTGGTGTTCTTCACAATGAATTCATTGGTGAGATGGAAATATTTGATAGAAAGAGCAGGCAAGAATTCTTTGAAATGAAAAGTTGTTCACTCAAAGTAAAAGACCTTGAAAAACATTTTCAGAGAATGTCACAGAGGTACTATGTTCTCAACGGGTTCAACGACCCTAGTCTCAAAGGTACCTATGTGTCCTCACTACCACAAGAACTCCAGCCTGAAATCCACAGGATGATAGCAACGGCACAAAAGGATGTCCAAACCATGAGTCTTGGTCAAATTCATCAGATAACTTTGGAGGCACTTGAAAAATTGTGCAGACTGCATCAATATTTCTCAGAGATCGTCGAGCAGAAATCCAAGTTCACAAAGGCATGTCAAAAACCTTACCTGGAAATAAAATGTAAAAGTAATAAATGCACCTGTTCAAAAAAGAAGAAACATCAGCAAAAGTACATCAAACCTTCAAGAACCATCAACAGAACGAAGAAGGGAAAAAACTTGAAGTTTTTTAAAAGGAAAAAATTTAGAGGAAAAAGAAAAGGTCAGAGATGCTTTGTTTGTGGTGAAAAAGGACATTTTTCAAAAAATTGTCCCAATAAGGCCAACAAAGTGGCAAAGTTGATTAACTCTCTCCAACCTCGAGAATGTGATCTAGAATCTCTGTACTCAGAACAAAATGCTGCTGATGAAGAAACAATTTTTGCACTACAAGACTCCTCAACTGAGAAAGGATCCCTTACTGAGTCAGGAGATGATGAATACTTCCCTATTTACTCGTTCAAAGAAATAGGAAGTACTCTGCCTACTCCTCCTTTCCCTTGCGTTGAAGTCCAAGTCCTTGCGTCAAAGTTTTCTCATCCTAAGAAGGCCATAGCTTATATGGACACTGGTGCCCAAATAACAATGATAAATCCAAACATACTTCCCAACAACGCATGGGTAAAATGTAACACCCCGAGTTTAAAACACAGCGCGGGTGCATTTTTTTTTTAAATTAATAATTAAAATAAGTTTTCCCAAAATTATTTCAAAAGAATTAAAATAAAGTTCTTCGTAAAATAGTACGTTATAGATAAATCGATGAACGTAAACTCAATACTTCATCAGGATTATCACTAAGTACTTATCTTGGAAATTAGTTTTTAAACATTAATACATCCCAAAATATCATTATCATAATACATCAACAACAAATATCATAGTACATGGTTCAGCGGAAAATAGTACAGTGTTCCCAAAATAAAACAAATTACAATTTCAGCCCAAAACCTAATACATTAAGTCTAACTGATCATGCGCTGAAGCTGCAGTAGCACGGATTCCCTCCGCATCCCACGTAAGTCTCTTATGACTCTGCAGCTTGCTTCGACGTAACCTCCTCCTCCTCCTCGTACATAGAGGGATCGGTCTCCTCAGAAGTCAAGTCAATACACACTCGTGGCTGCTTCGGCGGTGTCGGAATCTCGCAGCAATCATCGGAGATCCTAGATGGACCCGGAATCTCAATCGCTACTGGTCTCAGCTCTTCACGCTTCTCTACTGCATCAGACCCATGTATCTCTCCTCCAATCATAGGGTTGGGAGTCACCACCCCTACAGTGGCCTCCGTCTCAACCCTCTCAGCAGACTCCTCAGCGTCGTCGAAAACGCCGTGCGCCTCTAGCACCAGGCGAGAAGGCACAGGAAACTCTATGCTCACATGAGTACGCTCTACGAAGTCCTCCACACCGTCGGTCCTACTTGTCCGCTCCAGCCACCCCGTATAAGTCGCTCTGCTTGAGAGGGGGTCAAAAGCCCAAGCAGTGCGCGAGTAGCGATCAAGGAAATTCAACGATGTTTCCGTCGTTCGGGTACCCACGGGCGGCGTGGGTTTGGGAGGCATCTGAGGGCAAAGCCCAAAGTCCACAATATAATAGCAAGGGGGTCACCGACCAAAAATAACAGATAATCACATAGCCTATATTGCACAACAACATGTATAATCATGGTATAACATATGATGATGAGGAAATAATTACGCTCATTTGAAAATTTATGACTTACATGTCTTTTCAAAACAGCAATCAATGATTATGAAGTATGCGGTAAGTACAAACAACACATCAACAAAACACAATCATTAATCCAGAATTTCAGAATCTGAACAGCACTCACACACATTAATTTCCAACATTCATCATATAACAATCGTGACACGCCGGTCAAGTCCCTCAATGTAATGCATATATGCTCATGCATAATTTTCTTGGAATCACCAAGGTGCAGTCACTCACAGACCAGCACAATCTAACGCCCCTCATGACTAGGGTGCAATCGCTCACAGATCAGCACCAGTGCAGTCGCTCACAGACTAGCACTTGTGCAGTCGCTCACAGACCAGCACGTTTGACATAAACCAAGGTACAATCGCTCACAGATCAGTACCTAGTGCAATCGCTCACAGATCAGCACGTGGTTGAGCATTTCAGGGTACAAACGCTCACAGTCCAGTACCAGTGCAATCGCTCACAGACCAGCACTTATATACCAAAGTACAATCGCTCACAGATCAGTACTTAGTGCAATCGCTCACAAATCAGCACTCGTGCAATCGCTCACATATCAGCACGTGGTTGCGCATTACTCCGTGGCTCATCGCGGGTACCACTTGACTATGCAATGCATGCATATGCATGCATATGCAATGTTTCACTTCTCTAGAAACAGAATGCAACTCAGAAATTCATGCTTTCCATCATGTTAAAATATAACAGCACAGTCAGAATTAACATCATCACAATCATGATTAAACAGTCAATTAATCATTCACATTTTGAAATGTTTTCCCAACCTCTCAAAAATTCAGACACAGTGTTTAAAATTGGGATTTTTCTGAGATTTACGAATCTGTATTCGAATACAACTCTTCTGTATTCGAATACCAGAGGGCTGTATTCGAATATAGAGAGTGATTCTATATTGTTTTTGGTGGTATTCAAATACAGAGGCAGATTTCAGTGCATAAATCAACCTCTTTCATTACATCAGTAAAGTTTTTAAAACTTCATCACAACATTCCCAGTATTCCCCAGACACCCAGGGTTTACAAAACACTCTTGAAAACTTGGAATTTTCTGCAAACTCGAATCTGTATTCGAATACAGAAGTATGAACTGCAGTTTTAACATTCTGTATTCGAATACAGCATGCCTGTAGTCGAATACAAAAGACCAAACCTTGAAAATTTCAGCATTTCTCCCATGTCCTTAAAGGTTTTTCAAAACATCATCCCCTCCACTTTAAAACCATTTCACATACCTCATTGAAATCATTTAAATCCTTCTCAAAGTTTCTCAATACTTTAAAACTCACATGACAGTGATTAAAATTGATTTTTCTGGAAAACACAAATCTGTATTCGAATACAGCTTCCTTGTATTCGAATACAGAAGCTGAAAATGGAGTTTCTGGAAATACTCGAATCTGTAGTCAAATACAGCATGCCTGTAGTCGACTACAGATGCAAATACAGTGTTAAAATTTCACTTTTGTATTCGAATACGACATGGTCGTAGTCGAATACAGAGGTTTAGTCATAAGCAAAATCCTTCTTCTGTATTCGACTACAGGGGCTCGTAGTCAAATACAGGTTTTGAAAACTTAGGCAAAACAGAACTTGACATGTTGTATTCGAATATACTCATGTTGTATTCGAATACACCTTCGAAAAACTAGTGAAATACTTCCTGAAACATCAACACTTTTCAAACTATGTATTTAAAGACAACAACCACTTATCAAAACAGATTTTGCATTTTTCTAGAAAACACTTCCCTCATTTAAAATCCCTTTTCCTTTTAAATCATCAACACCACCAGAATCACACAAAACAACCAGAATCAGAATCATCAATGTCACCAGAATCACACAAACAACCAGAATCAGAATCATCAATGTCACCAGAACCACACAAAACAACCAGAATCAGAATCATCCAGATTCTCAAACCATTAGAACCTCATGCAACATTTCAGTTTTCTCACTCAACAGAACAAACATGCATGCATTCAGTTTTCCCAAAACACCAAAACAAACATGCAAGCATTCAGTTTTCTCAAAACACGACAGAATAACAAGCAAACATCACAGGACAACTAAGCACCAACAGCATGCATTCCACATTTTTAATGCCATTTTCAAAACAGTTTTATGACATGCGTTTTTAATCATAACTAAAATGGCATGCAAACATTTTCTAGCATTCACACAGAAGTAAAACAACATATTTTACCAGTAAAACAGCCAACAACAACTACCAGGAACAATCACTTATCAACAAAATGCATTTTCTTTCAAAATGTCATTTTCGAAAATAGCTTTTCTCTTACAGACAGAACTGAAATAGCACAAATTTATGGCCCTAATGCAGCTAAAAGATGGAAGGTGCCCTTACCCTTGTAGCGTGCTCTGCTATTTCTCTTGTTCCTGCTGCGTTCCCTTTTCTGCGTCTAAAAACGGCGAAACTGTTCCCTGAGTTTGCTGCTGGAAAACTGGGTTCTTTGGCTTCATAACGGGGTGGGGATTAACTTTTGTACTGAGGTTTTGGTGTTCCAGTGCTTGGATGTTTCAGTAGTGATACTTTGAAGAGTTCCCTCTCTTCCTTTTTTATAACCGTGACTGGAAATGGGAAGGCAGAAAACAGGGGCAGAGTGCGAGGGAAAAATGAGTTACTATTACATGCAGTATGGCAGCAAGGAAAGGAGGGATGGTGTTCTAGTCTTTGCTCAGTCCCCTTGCCGTGTACTCATAGAACTACTTGAGTGCATTCCTTCTTAAAATACTAATAAAATAATGTTGTATCATTTCAGCACTTAATCCTTTAATTAACCACTAATCCTTAATTAATGGTCCAATTAATTTAATTACTTGAAATTAAATTAATTTAATTCTTCATCCAATAAATTTAATTCCTCTTCCAAAATAAATATTTATATATATATATATTCACTCAAAACATACATATATTAAATATTTACAAAAATTCCCAAAATACCCTTGACAATAATTCCAAAAATTAATATTTCAAAGTAAGGGTCTTACATAAAACATGTTGCATATTTTGTGGCAGCAGATGGAAAAGTTTTCAGGATAGACCTGATGACAAAAGAAAAAATAGGAATCAGATTCTTCCCTGAATGCATAGTCTGGACTAAGGTTATTGGTAGCAATCTCCCAAACAAGGACATCGTTGTAGGAATGGATGTGTATTCAGCTGCAGAAAGACTCCAAATTCTTCCAAGAGGAATTAAATTCAAGAAAGAATTTAAACCATATTCTGAAATGTTAAAGTTGTATTCTCTCGCAAAGGTTCTTGTTGGATATGAAAGAATTAAGACTAATTTGCTCAAACTTTGTGCAGATAGTCACGAGAATTTTTCTCATCCAAAACCCCTGTGGAAGAATGAAGAATTCTTTGTCCAACTTCCATTTAAACTCAACGAGGACATCAACCCAACTAAGGCTACTCATCCAGGAATGAGTCCATCATATTTTGCATTAGCCAGAGAAGAGTGCAATCAGTTACTCAAACAAGGATTGATAGAACCTACTAAGTCTGAGTGGGCTTGTCAAGCATTTTATGTTGAAAAAAGATCTGAAAAATCAGGGGGGAAAAAGAGGTTAGTAATTGATTATAAGCCTCTTAATCATTTTCTCAAGGATGATAAATTTCTCATTCCAAAAGCCTCCTCATTAAATGTTTTCATCAAGGATGCTCAGATCTATTCCAAATTTGACATGAAATCGGGGTTTTGGCAACTAGGGGTTGATCCTAAAGACCGTTACAAAACGGCATTTTGTATTCCTAATGCACAATATCAATGGACAATATTACCATTTGGGCTTAAGGTGGCTCCATCACTATTCCAAAAGGCCATGACCAGAATTTTTGAGCCCATTTTAAATAGTATTCTCATCTATATAGATGATGTACTATTATTCTCAAAGGATGAAAAACTCACAAACAATTATTGGACCAATTTTTTCAATTAGCCCAAAAGTATGGAATGATGCTTTCAGAGAAGAATAGCCAATTAGCCCAAACTGAGATTGATTTTTTGGGAATGCACTTCTCACAAGGAAAATATCAACCTCAACCTCATATTGCTCAAGAGTTACTAAATTTTCCAGATGAAAACCTTACAGTCAAACAAATACAACAATTTATTGGTATAATTAATTATATCAAAGATTTCATACCCAAGCTTGCCAGATATACAAGTCCATTGGCACAGTTACTCAGGAAGAATCCTCCACTATGGGGAACAAAACAAACTGAGGCAGTCAAAGTCTTGAAAAAGATTGCTCAAACTCCACCTGCCTTAAAAATTCCAGGAGATGGAAAAAGAATTTTATAGACTGATGCCAGTGATCACTATTGGGGAGCAGTCTTAATAGAGGAAATCAATGGGGTAAAACACTACTGTGGCCATGCCAGTGGACAGTTCAAAGAAGTTGAAAAACATTATGATACTACTTATAAGGAAGCACTGGCTGTCAAGTTGGGGATTCAAAAGTTTAACTTTCATTTAAGGGGTTATCATTTTGAAGTTCAGATGGATAATTCTTCTTTTTCGAGGATTCTCGAATTCAATAATAAAATGCCACCAGATCCTCAAACTCTTCGTCTCAAAGACTAGTTTTCTAGGTATGATTTCACTGTAAAACATATCAAAGGAAATCAAAACTTAATCCCTGATTTACTTTTCAGGCCAATGAAACTTGTCCAGATTATTACCAACACCCACACATTTCCTTTAATCCTCATGGTAAAACCACTACCAGCCCATGCCTCTATAAAAAATTTTCCTCCTGGAATAAATTCTTCCTGCTCACTGACACTGTCCTAACTCAAAGAATATGCCAGAAACAACCTTATTTATTTTATGGCAAAAATCATAAAAAAGGAAAAAGGATTTCCAGAACATTCACCTTTCCTCCCAGATACACCTTTTTATTTACCATTTATGTTAAATCCAAATGCAAAGTTTACTGAAGATCATCTTTGGTATATTTGGTGTGCCACCATTTTATATGTTATGCCTATCTTTGTCCCAACTAAAGCAATGTGTCAACACCTGATGGATCCTAAAAATCACAAGTCATTAATTTGGACTGCACTCGAATGGTATTCTCCTCTAGAATGGTGGAGAAATCAGATTGAACCAGTCTTAAAAGAGGTAAAAGAAAGGAAAATGGCACCAGAAGCTATTAGCAAACTCAAGACAGTTTTCATTGTGCACAAGCCATATCAGATAGATCCCAGGACTAAAATCCTCATTTACAAAAATTATGCTGACTTATGGAAAACTATTGATGATTATCCTCCAAGCTTAAAAGTTACCAAAGATTTAATGGATTATATCAGTTTTATTAATCTCCATGACAGAGGAAACACTCAAACAGATACTACATGCATAAGTCATGGGAATCTTCCACCACAATTCCAACCAGTCAATTCACAGGAAGTTGGAGAAAGCTCTAGAAAGGCCTCTCAACAAGAACAAAATTTTCAGATAAATATTGAACAACAATTCACAAAAATGAATTTTGAAGACACCTGGCAACATGAGTCACACCAGTCAATAAGCTACTTCACAGGGGATTATTATTCAGAAAAATATCGTCTGATCTGAACATGTCTCCGAGTCACAAGCCTATTATTAAAGACTAATATAATGTTTGAGTCCAATAAGTCATTACTAGGGTGGCATAAGTGTCAAAAAACGTGCTTTTCATGATGGCAATATGTATAATTATATCTTTGTCTTTATTATGAGGTGTAAAGAATAATGTGACATTTTAGTCAAAAGTGTCATAATGGTTGTGACATTTTAGTCAAAAGGTATCATTATGGTTAGGGCTGGACAACGGGTCGGGTTGGGCGGGTTCGGGCCCAAAAACGCCAACCGGCCCAATCCACGGTTGCCAAATAGAGGCCCAATTTCGTCCAATAAATAACTCGGGTTTGCGGGTCGCGGGTCACGGGTAGCGCGGGTTACGGAATCACCATCATCTTCTTCATTTCTTCATTACGGAACTGTTGGCCGGCGCAGATCCCTCACTTGCTCTGCCTCAAATTATGTAAACAACAAGAACATACAACCAAATGAGAATAACCTCGTAAAAAAAAAGTTTCTCTGTTTAGCCATTTTCTCAAACACCTAGTGTGCATAACAAAAGCTTCAAAATTTTATACTCCATAGAAAAATACAACTACCGCCACCAATAATTCCCAGCAAAACAGAGTTCTTCTTCGATTCTTCCGCCGCCGATTCTGTTTCTGTATTTCTCTAAACCCAGCCCTCCCCTTCTGATCCAGTCATTGCTGCATGCGTCACTCCGCCCAGTCCAGTGGAGTAAGATCCACACTTCATCTTCAATTCTTCATCATCGATTTTTCATCATCTTCTACACCGACTCATCACTTCATCATCTTCGATTCTTCAGCCGCCGATTCTGTTTCTGTATTTTTCTGTTCTGTGCGAGCCTGGTACTAGTTGTTACCAACAAAAGCCATTCGGGCGGGTCGGTCACCGTCGGTCCAAAAACCGTGACTCGAACCCGCTAGTATCTACCCTTATGGACCCTACAGTGTTACCCGTATGACCCGTTGGGCCCGATCTAACCCGCCCAACTCACCTCACCCGTTGCCGGCCGGGCGGTACACGGCGGGTACATCTGCTTTGTCCAGCCCTAATTATGGTAATGTTTAGTGGCATGTGAATGAATAGTCCTATCTTTGTTTTTAGTGCTCCTCCTTAGCTATAAAAGGAGAAGAGTTGTATCATGAAGAACAACTTAGAAAGAAATAAAAAATCTTAGTGTGTTTTAATAAAACATGTTCTTCTAAATTTATAGTAATTTTTTATTTATGTCTCTAAAACCAATAAAAATGTCAATCTTTTTTTAATAAAAAATGTCAAAATGTGTTTCATTATTTTTAAAAATACATATTTATTAGTTAACATTTTATTTTATCTCTCAACAATAAATTACTTCAAGAATCTCCCATAAAAATAAAATAAACATATATTTAAAAAATAAAAAATATTTTCACAAATGGATTGAAAAGGGGCATTTAAAGAAACAAAAAGGAAATCAGGAAGCATAGGTAGAAAAAGAATATAATTTATTCTGGAAAGTCCAGCCCAACCAATATTAAAAATTGGCTCCGCCATTTTTATTTAATTTTAATTACTTTTTAATCTCCACTGTCTTCACTTTCCTTTCTTCACTGTTCTTGTTTGGTCTTCCCGCGGAAACAAATTTCTCTGCCCAAAGATGGGGGCAGAGGCACAGCATTCCCGAAGAAGCTTAATCAACAGAATCTACGCTCCGTTATCCAACGAATTTCCCTTCGCAACTCCCCTTCCTTCCCTCCGAACAAACGAACTCGAACTCGTATTCTTCTATCTCTCAATTCGCTAATTTCCACTATATTTTATTCTTATGTTTCTAATAATACTCACTATTCTAATTTGATGAAAGGTGCGATGCGTTTTACGAATGCTTCAAGGGTTTTCCACTTCCTTGTTCTCTTGGGATCACAGTGGAAACTGTTTTTGTATCAATAGCAGAGTGCACGTGACTCATCTTTCCCTAAAAAGTCTACATTCACTCCTCAATCAATTTATTCACGCTGCAACGTGTCTTCAATTGGTAGAGATTACAGTTAAGAAGATTGAAACTGCAGTTCCAAGACCTCCCTCCACTTTGAAAGCATTTGTTACCTCTGCTTCAGCGTGGCTTAAGGTTTTTCTTTTGCGATTCAACTTTAGGTTTTTTGTTATCTACCCATTTTTTTTATCTCTTTTAGTAATTTAATTACATTGAGTTAAATTATGGTGATGTAGCGGTTACGGAATATTGCTTTAAAGGAGGAAATGTCTACGAACAATGCAGATGGCATATCCACTCCAACTTTGTTAGGATTCAAAAATTCTTTATCAAGGTTTCTTGTTTTATTTTATTTTTTTAAATCTAGCAGAATTAAGATTTTATTTGTGTATTCTAGCGGGTTACTGTTAACAATCAATAAGAATCACATGTTTCACAGTTATTTTTGAAATGCGGTTACAAATTAGTCTTATGGGGTAGAATGGTGCATTATCATTGGATGGATATCATGTTAAATAGTTTTATCGACTATGCACCACAATGCACCTCCATTAAACTCTTTCTTCTACTGTCTCACTGCAATTTGATTTTTGGAAAGCTAGGTTACATTTGGATTAATTTTCTAAATTTTTCTATTAGATCATATATTTCTCCAAATTTAATTCAATTCAGCGATTGCGAGTTTGTGAATGTATCTGATGGTCATTTGTTGAATTTAGTCTTTGCTCGGGTGCTGAGTTTCTATTGCGAATAGTTCACGAGGCCATCCCTGATGTGTATTTTGAGTTTGGGGCATCTCTACCTGCAGCAGACGTGGCTGTTCATGTTCTTGATTATCTTCATAAGAAGCTTGAAGAAATGTGTCTTGTACAAGGTGGCGAGGTAGTAACTCTTTTTCCTGCAGCATATTATGCATTTTTAAACATTTTTCTTGGTTCATGATTTCAAGTTTTTAAAACCTATACTGATCACAGGAGGAAGCTTATCACATGGTGCTTTACATGTATGTGGGCAGCTTATTGCCATACGTCGAGGGTCTTGATTCCTGGCTTTTTGAAGGAATACTTGATGATCCTTCTGCTGAGGTAATCGTTATTGAATCTCTCAACTGCTAGGGGATGAAGAGGTTATTTCTCAATCTTGTGCTAAAGAGTATCACAGACATAACCCATGTTATATTGTTTAACTTAGAAATACTCTCTTCATGTTTTCATTTGGTGCAAAAATTGCTAAAAAGTGTCTTTCTGCCCACCTGTTGCATTCTTCTAGTGGTTATGTTGGATTGGTGTAGCTCGACACTCACTTTAGCGAATCATTTGCATGTATATTTTGTAATACACATAACTTAAAATAACATTTAATCTTTAGGTCATATTGATAATGCAATTTCTTTTGTTTGTTGTTTTTGTGACCTATACTGGTTAAGAACAGACGGGGTTTTATTTAATCTTTACAGAAAATTGCAATCCAGCCAATAGCTTTCTGTGGCGTGTTTGTTATAACTTTTTCTAAACAGAAAATAAGTTAATCTAAAAACACAATAAAGTGTTGTATTTATCAGGTTTTCCATCTTTTCAGATATTCTTTTTTGCTAATAAAGATGTCTCAGTTGCTGAGGCTGAGTTCTGGGAGAAGAGCTATCTAATAAGAAAGGTACAACATGACAAGTTTGATACCAAGTTGTCTTCCACAAATTATGCAGGTGATTCCATGCCAACATCAAATGAGAAGAAGGAAATGGGCATGAGGGAATCCATCTCTTTATCTAGTACAATTAAAGGAAAAGAGCAGAGCATTAGAGACTGTCCAGCTTGTCCTTTGTTTATTAAGGATTTAGCCAAGTCAATTGTTTCTGCTGGAAAATCTTTGCAGCTGATGCGCCATGTCCCAGATTTCTTAGCAGCATGTAGTAAAGGAAGTAATTTTGAGTTTGGAAGTACCAAATCCTTAAACTATGGTTTGTCACCTTCTCATAGAGTGGCTGGTCTAACACTGTCCGAAATCTTTTCTGTATCACTAGCTGGACTTATTGGTCATGGTGACCATGTATGTAAATTCTTTTGGCAAAATGATTGGCATGAACCTGTGTCAGTTAACTCCTTTGTATCTTATTTAAATTTAACTGGGGGAAAAATAGACAATGAAAACTCAACTGCTCCACCATACTCGGAGAAAATTTGGTACAAGTTCTTAATTGATACATTATTTCAAAAAGGATCAGCTGATTTGAAGCCAAAATATGAAGAGATAAATAATGACAATGGAGATTCAACAGGGGATAAAGTTGTTGATGACGAATTGCTTCTTTTGAGATCATGCTTACAAAATCCAGTCATTTCTGTTTGTCGGAAAACTATTCGAAACAATGAGGATGCCTTGAAAACATTGAATTTATCTCAAAATTTCGGCTTGCCTTCTTTAAATGATGTGGGTTTAAGAAAGGCTATATTTGGTGGAGAAAGTACACCATTTTCTGATAGTGAAGGAACAAACTATGCTTTTGGTTTTCAGTTTGATGAATCCAAATACCTTCACACACAGGATAATAGAAAGCTGTTAGAAATGCTGTTTCCTTTTCCCACCATTTTGCCTTCGGTTCAGGTATTTCTACTTAGTAGCATGAGCAGCTTTCGATGAAGTATGCTGTACACTATTGTGTTAAACAAATATTTAATTTGAAACAGGATGATCTTCCTGTGTCAGAGCTCTTGCCTTTTCAGAGAAACAGCACTCTTCCTTCCAGAGTTCTTCACTGGATGCAAAATGTTGACCTAAGAACAACTCCACTACCTCTGGTTATTATGCAGTACTGTCTAACCGCCTATATTCAGAAACAGGTGAACAAAGATAAACATTTGACAATTCCAGGATTAACTCTATGATAAGATATATTTGCTTTATTTTGAATAGAACAGGTGGATTATATTGGAGTGAATATGTTGTTAAAGTTGATGAATGAATGGAGGTTGATGGATGAGCTTGCAGTACTGCGAGCTATATATTTGTTAGGTTCAGGTATTTGCTTATTATATTTGTATTTTTTGTTCTATATAGGATGCCAATGATACACTTTGAGCCACAGGTCACACAATATAACAAAGAACAAACCCGAGTCACGTAACTTTTGTCTTATATATTGTTCAGTGGAGAGTGAACATCACAACTCACCAAGCAAATATAATACCCTTTGTAATATATTATATATATGTGTATATGTATATCATAATTTGTAGGAACTAAAATGGGTATTTTTGTAAATTACATAATTTTTTCTTGGGACAAAAAGTCGTCCTTTGGTTTTTAGTGCAACAGGATTTTGGGTCGTTGTGTTTTCCCCCTCAATCATTGTTTTGTTCGGATATATGATCGTTTTTAAAATCACATATGTGACAATTACTTTTGTGTTGGTCTCTTACTTTTTTTGTTCGGTCTCTTACTTTCTTGTAAATCTAATGGCCGATTGTATATGGCACTTCAATATATTTTGTAACTTTAGGTTGGGTAGGAGTCATATTCGTATCATTTTCTTCTGTTTGATATTTTATCTTGTGCAGGTGATTTGCTACAACACTTTTCCACTGTAATTTTTAATAAGTTGGATAAGGGTGAAACTTGGGATGATGATTTTGAATTAAACACAATATTGCAGGTAGAGTTTCTTGATTATGTTTAATTGTTTACTTTGGTATACTTTTTGGTTCTGGTCTTAGAATTAGGGTCGAGCCTAATTTAAACCCTAATGCTATCTAAAGAGATGAGGATTGTGCAAATCCTATTATTTAAGTTGTGAGATTTTAGATAAAAGAAGAAGAGAAAATAATAAGGGTTTGAATATTATTGATAATAGTTTTATGTTGACTTGATTACAAAAGACTCAATACTAATCTCTATTTATAGAGAAACATAGACTCAATCCTAAATCAAAAACAAATCATAATAATAATGAGAAATATTCTAAGATATCTCTATGATTATAAATTGATCTTAGGAAATAACTCAAGATACTCTAATATAATGTAATAGATATTATAATATATTTTCTAATATTCTAACACATATAAATACTTTTTTGGCCATACCTCTTGTTAAAATAAGATCTCCACACCCTCTCACACTTGAGAATGGATATCTGGAGTGTGAAATTTGTAGGAATGGATATCTATAGGTGGCCCAATATCTTAGAATTTGAGTTAAACCCAACTCAATTTTTTAAGTTAGCTCAAGAGGCGCGGATTGCTCAAGACTTGTATGAAATTCTTTGCCCACGTTGATTATTGAAGATGGACCGGGGAATTACTTCTAAGTTCTAGTTTCTTGTATCAAATTTTATTTAAATTGATTCCTAGGTTTGAGAATTAAAGAAATGGATCGTAATTGATAAATCAAATGCTTCTGATAGAAACTGGCATCTATGTTGATAAATTTAGCAGAAACAATTTATTTATAACGATCTCTGGACTGTTATCTCAGAACAGAGAATGGGTTCTTTTACAATGCAACAAATTAGGAAATAACACATAAACTAAGGAAAGAGATAGTCTACTATTGCAAGACAATTCCCATCGAAGAAATTTGAGACTCTTGGTCTCTCCCTTCCAAGAGTTAGAGAGTTTGGCCTCTCCTTCCTTCCCATTCATCACTTCCCAAAAGTAAACGACATAATTTACAAATAATAAAAACATAATTGCCGATAATTGTCATAATTAATTTCTACCCTCAGCTCTTTTATTGTTCTTTAATAAGAGGTCTAATAGCTTTGTAAGTGACAAAAAGGCCATGCTGATGCCACCCTAGTTCATTGGCTAGCTGCACAAGGACAGTAAATTTTATAGTGTTTAAGACAACTAGAAAATACCTCAGCACTTAATCTATGTTTAGCCAACTTCATTAAGATATGGGATTTTTTTAATGACTAAATTTACTCCCCATGGATGTGTGACTTTGTCTTATAGAAATACTATCCCTTTAAAAGATTACCACTGGGAATTGCACGCTTTGTGATAGACTACATGAAAAATAAGTCATCATATTTGGGTTGTTTCTTAGAGTAACTTAGTATATATTATATTATCCCTTAGAAGTTAGGATTTAGAGTCTAGTTTTTGTCATGACTACTTTCCTTGTTTAATTAGAATCATGAGTCAAGTATTATCACGAATAAGGGTTAGTACTAAGTCCTTTATATTATAAAACAATAATCACAGTCCAAAGTCTTTATTCTTTCTCTTTCTTAATTTCTTATATAAAACCCTATAACTTGAACATGGAATCAAAGCAGTGTCATCTTCAATGACTTGGCTTGCCACTTTTCTGTTGTCTGAGTTCTTTAAAATCAGGAAATTAACTCCATGATTCTTTTGTTATCAATCTTGCACAAATTTCTGCCAACATTTATTTCTGAAGTTCTTTGTCATTGGTTTTTTCTGCCTATCATTTTCACAACCTGCCTCAAAACCTTATATCAATTTATCTCACAATCGCGTCCTCTTTCTAGCAGCCTCCAGCTATGTCCTTGACTATTCCATATGAAAATTGGCCTTAAATGATGGAATTGAAGAATTTTTAATTCTTGGTTGTGTGACATTTTTTTGTGAGGAAATTTGTGTCAATGATTATTCCGATGAAGTCTCCTCATCCATGATCAAGCAATGGCCCAACTAGCTCTTCAAAGATCATTCCAACTATCTTGTTGAATTTTCTCTCTCTGAGTTGCCTTACCCACCATGTTTTGTAGAGTCCATATTATTATTTTATTAATCGTTTTTTGTAACAACCTTTAGCGTTAAGGGGAGTAATTTATACTATATATTATATTATCTCTTAGGATTGGTAATTGGTATTTCAATTACACTTCATGGTTTGTTTCCTTAGATAATTAGGATTATGATTTATGAGCCTAGTATTAGCATAAATAAAGTTTAGTGGTTAGTATTGTATATAATCCAGAAATGATTTATGAGTCTAGTATTAGAATAAGAAAGGTTTAGTGCTAAGTAATTTATTTATATAACAAAACAATATTGAAAATTCCAAGTTTTTCGTATTTTTCTCTTCCTCCTTCCCTGTCTGAAATTCTATAGCATAGACATGTTTATTGTCTAATTATACACTTTGCTTCCTTTAGTCTCTGACGTGATTTTGAGTAGTGATATTTGGCTGTGTTGCTCTGTTAAGCATGTTTATGGTTATTATCCTATAATGTTTTCTTCTATGTTCCTAATTTTTCTCTATCATTACTGTGCACATGCTGTCTACTGGTTTGGAATTTATTGCAATCCTATAATTTTTAGATTCAAATTCTGCCTAGCATTCAAATATTGAACCACAGGAAACCATTTCTATATGTAACGGTTTATTCTTCTAGAATTTCTTATGGTAGCTTTCGTTTGACAAGTTAAAACAAGACAAACCAATACATGAATTATGTTTTAGATTTGGTACATATTAAAACTGAAACAGAACTGGACATAAAACAAAATAGTGATGCATTTTGGTTTGGATTTAATTTGTATACACCGACAGTATAAAGATTTTGTACACTGTCAGTCGATCTCAGCCGTCGACTCATTAAACAACTTTGACTTTTATGGTAACTACATCAAAAGTCACACCTATGAATGGTTGTGATGTGCTGACAGTGTAAAACTTTTTACGCTGTCAGTGTATAGTAATTAAACTCTTTTGGTTTTACTGAAAATGGTAGAACCAAAACAAACAAAATAGAATAGGCTTTACTGTTCCTTTCTTTGCATGTGCCAAATGCTACTTACCTATATAAAGCCCATTTTGTTATTGGTGTTATCAAGACATGTTGAATCAATGAAAAATTTACGAGTCTGTTTGTCACATTTCACTGCATTAAATTTTTTAAAATAGACTATGGAGATGTTAATTATGGTTGCTACCTCCTAGAATAGTTTGGCAAAGTGGCAGTGTATAAATGATTGTAATCATGTGGTATGACTATTGTGCTGTATATACTTCAAAAGAAATTAGCATTTAGCAATATTATAATGATGGACTCTGTTGCGTGCATGGGTTTATTTAATCAATTAGGGATCCTTTTATGCCTTTGGTTTTGAATCCTATTTTCTATTAATAATCTATCTATGCATATTAATTACAGGAGTCAATCAGAAATTCTGCTGATTGTATGCTGTTAAGTGCTCCAGATTCTTTGGTAGTGTCGATAACCAAAAATATTGTTGATGATTTTGAGGAAGCTAGCTCAACTGGTTCTGTTTTGGGTACTCCTCGTAAAAGTCATGTTAATAACTTCGGGATAAATGGCCTTGATATGCTAAAATTCACATATAAGGTTGTTCTTCAGTCAATTTATTTTTCCTTTCTATCTATATGACTAACACTTCTTTAGTAAGAATATTGGTTTTCATAGATACATTTTTGTGCAAGGATTATTAAAAAGTTGGCACTGGCAGGTACCTTGGCCTCTGGAACTCATTGCAAACACAGAGGCTATTAAGAAGTACAACCAGGTATCTGACTTGTCTTTAAAACCTTCTCTTTTTTCGTTGGCCTTTTAGTTCTTTTTATCTATCAGATGATGATGTTTCTTCCTTCTCTCTGGTTGATAATATTTACTTATGTTATTCTGGTCCTTTATATATACACAAATGTATATTAGGTGATGCGGTTTTTGCTGAAGGTCAAGCGTGCAAAATTTGTATTAGATAAAGTGCGGAGATGGATGTGGAAGGTGGCTGTATATATTATCACTCCCCATTTCTCTTAAGTGGAGCATGTGCTCTCAGCTAATTTTTTTCCAGAATAATATTGACAAACTAGTTCTACATTTTACTTAATTCTTGATACTCACTCTAACGTTTGAAACTGCAATCACCCTTTGCAGGGTAGGGGATCTACTACAAATAAAAAACATCATTGGTTAGTGGAGCAGAAACTCCTGCATTTTGTCGATGCTTTTCACCAATATGTGATGGACCGGGTATGCACATTGCTTTAAGATAATTACCAAAAAAAGTTCTCCAATAAAATGCATCGGATATGGTTAATTGGTGTTGAAATCATAATCCATCGTAAACACACATAACTGTAGGAGTTCCTATTTCTAATATAACCCTTTTTGCTAGATTTTGGAGGAAGAAGGGAGTAATATTAATATTACACTTTTTGCTAGATTTTGGAAAGAGAAGGGGATAATGTTAATATAACATGGAGCTACCAATAGAATGGCTAGTTGTCAATGGAATCTTCACATTAGTCGTACACTCATTTATATGGTTCTGGATTTTGGCAACAGAACCATAGCGTTTTACCTGTCACTACAATTTTTATGCAGGTATATCACAGTGCATGGCGTGAATTATGTGAAGGTATGACTGTGGCTAAATCATTGGATGAGGTCATTGAAGCCCATGAGGCTTACATGCTGTCGATTCAGCGACAGTGTTTTGTGGTTCCTGATAAACTGGTGATTTGAGTGTTTGTGTTCTCCTTGTATTGTGTTTTGACTGCTGTATTTATAATGGAGTAAAGCTTGAGTAGTTTCAAATTTCTTTATTGTGTTCAGGGGGCTTTGATTGCCAGCCGCATTAATGTCATCCTTAGTTTAGCATTAGACTTCTATAACATACAACAAACATTAAGCAGCGGTGGAGCTGTTTCTTCAATCAAGGCAAGGTGTGAGATGGAAGTTGACCGGATAGAGAAACAGTTTGATGATTGCATTGCTTTCTTACTGAGGGTATTCTTCTTTAGAATTTATTCTAACTTGCTACTTTGTGAAGCTAGCTCTACTTTATGGTCTGGATGAAAATGATGGATTTTTTATTAAGATGCTCTGAAATTGAAGGGAAAATTATTATGACCAATAGAATCCCCGATTTGAAGGGTTGATAACACAATAATTGGAGTTAGAGAAAGAATAAGATAAACTCTAAGTGAAACCATTAAAAAGATTTTGGTCTGAATTGCCTATTTGAATAATTAAGTTTTAGGGTTTAGAGGAAGTTTTAGATCTGAATTGTCTACTTGCAAATACTTTATATGTGAGTACTTGATAATATAATTCTTATCCTGGCTTTTCAGGTCCTATCTTTCAAACTAAATGTAGGGCATTTTCCTCATTTGGCTGATTTGGTCACCAGAATTAACTACAACTATTTCTATATGTCTGCTAATGGAAATTTAATGACCGCCTTTGGCCCTGGAAGTGTTACTTCAAGATTGGGGAAAGCCTCTGAGTAGAATTGTTCGATCTATAAGGTGAATTGTCTTGAAATTTATCTCAATATCGGAATAGATCGGTGCCTGCTTTATGGTCTTTGAGCTCAGTGAAGGGCAGAAAAATTTGAAGGTTGTTTGTTACTGGTGTGCCTATAATTGCAGGGCCGCTTTTGTTGCAGGATGCATGAGTGCACAGAGTAAGTTGTATCGAGTATTGTCTCTTTTTTTGTATATGCAACCACGGAGGATAGGTAATCCTAATCCCTGTATATGATTATTAATGTTAAAGCCTGTACTAGTTTTTTTCCCCTCCTTGTTTACTTTTGCACAGTATTACAATATTAGTCTATGTCTGGAGTGGAATCGAGCACTTGACCTCTTCTCACTCTACAACTCTGTATTCTCACTCTCAACTACCAATAAATTAATTTATTGATACAATAAATTGGTTGGCATGCCATATTAGATGTGGTTATAAATCTAAAAGTCTGTTTCATTGGTGGGATTTAAGGGGGGGAGATTATTTTAAAATTTAATTATTTAGTTAATTTGTTTTGGAGGAATGAGAAAATATTAGCTCCCCCATTCAGAAGTGCAGATTTGGAGAGAAGATATTTATTTAAATTTTCTATTTAAATATCTTTTTTATGTGACATTAAATATTAGATGAGTATTTCGTCAAAAAAAATTTGCATTTTTCCTCCATTAAAAACTCTACACCCGTAGAACCAAAAACAAAATTCTTCTTCCCTCTCTTTGAACCTAACCACAGACTACTGTATCATTAAGCAAAACCTTGTTAGTTGGGTTTACTTTCACTCCTAACGATGTGACACTAAATAATCAGTACTATTTAAGATTTATCAATGCTTACAAAGGAGAGGTGAGTGTACTGGAGTCAGCTAGTCTAGTGTCCTTGTAAATTTGATTACTCTAGATTTTTCTCCCGTAAAAGGATGATTTGGTTTCTAAAGTTTATGAACTAGCTATGAAAGTCAAGTGCTATTCAAACAGATGTTCAAAATATCTTTGCTAAAACCCAGTGCTAGACAACGCAATACATACTGTTCAAAGATGCCAACTGTCGAAAAAAATTATTCATGATGGGCATCACGGCTGGCTTCATCTGAAACAAGTGGTCCAGTCTATTCAAAAGGGCGTCCCCAAAATCAAAACCTCCGAATCCCATTTGCCATAAAACTATAAGAAACAGTTCTGATATTGAATGAGCAACAAGGATTCCGTAGTACAACTACAAATGTTGATCACGATTATCCACACAAGAGATTGTTGGCAATTATAACCCTCAGTACTTATAATGCTCTAAAAGTACTCATGATGATACTTAACTCTGAATTCTTTATACCAATGATTGCTGCATACAATAATGTGTAGTAAATAATAAGAAATTGAAAAATGCTCCAAAAGTAGCTTTATTTTACTATAATTGATTTCAAAATTTACTAGCTAAACTAAGCAAACATAAAAAAGTAATTCAAAAATGGATGATAATATTTGTCTCACTTCACAAGATGGAACATAATATAGGAAAAGAGGGTAAAAAATAAAAAAAGTATTGCTAGGGATCTGTTGAGAAGGGAGACAGATTTAAAAGGTGTAATACACAGTGATATATAAAAGAAAAATTAATTAATAGAAAATAAACTCTTGATTACAAATTTATTTGAATGTCAACTGATCAAAAAAACATATTGTTATTGTAAAATAAAATTTTAAATGTCAAATATAGTGTTCTTTGATAAACACAAAAATTCCATAAAAAAGAACATATAATCGTAGTGAAATGATTTTTGGATATCAAAATTTTGATGTCAAATAGTGTTATTTGATAAACAAAAACTACAATATGACATACATTGTTTGTATTTTGAAGCTCAAATAAAACAATATTTATAGTCATATAGTGAGCAAAAGTTTGATATGGTTAGCAAAACTAATCTAGAGAGACTTGTGACAGGCAAGAAAAGGTGGATGTGAGGGATCGTAGCACTTTGTTATTGGAATTTATAAAAAGTGTTTCAAGTTTCTACCGTATTGTTAAGGTTATTCTCTCATGGGTTCATACAGTACCCAGACTCCTGAAAAGGTTCTTTGATGTTGTTTTTGAAAAGGGCTTCTCGATAAAAGGGTATTCACTTTACTCTTCAAAGATTCCATTTTTCTGATATTTTTTTGCCTTTCCTTTCGTCCTTTTACTGTCCCTCGGGGTTCCTCAACTCAAATAATTTTAACGCTAGTACCACAACCTTTCCAACCATTCACATCCTTACATTTTCCTAATACTAAAATCAATACTAGTACTAGTAATAGGAATAGCTAGAACCAAAAATAAATTTTAAAAAAAATGTGTTAGCAGTAGTAAGTGTCACCTAGCCCTTTAAGTAACTAGTTAAGGGTTCAATACGTGATTTTTGTGTATAGAAAAAATCAGATTGAGAGGGGACAATCTACTTTATGTGTCCATTAGATTTTCCGATAGATATTAATCATTGCTAAATAGTGGTCTATATTTTGTAGTTTGTACTATAACATAGTTATAAAAATAATAAATAAATAAAAATGGAAAAATCTTCAACACTTTCTCACTCTTTCTAAAGGGAGCAGAAGCAGATATCTCTCTCGCCTTATCTGCAATAGTATAAATCAACATTTGAAAAGAGAATTTCAGAATGAGAATGTCTCATATTCACACCAACATCTTAACAAACATCCAAGTAAGTATAACTGCATAACATAACATTCTTTTACATTCTCCCACCAACATCATCATCAATGCCAATTTATCAACAACAACAACAACAACCTCCTCCATTAACAGTGGACCAACAATCCTACAATGGTGCACCACAACATGACTCCATTGGTCCTGTCATTGGAGTTCTCATTGTGATAATTGTGTTGGGCATAGCTGCAGTGATGATTGGAAGGTTGTGTTCAGGAAGAAGAATCATGGGTCATGGCCAATATGATATAGAAAGCTGGGCAGAGAGAAAATGTTCTACTTGTATCGATGGAAGAATTAATCTTTCGATACCGATGAGGACTAGTGAGTCTAGCACTACCTCACTTCCCGCAACACCGATTAATACTCGTCAAGAAACAAGACAAGAAGCTGAACAATCTTCTCAGAACACCCCACCTAATAACACTTGATTTAGTTTCTGTGGGTAACTGTTTAGTGACAAATTCATAACTCATTTCAATATTTGGCTGCTCTGTTATTTGTTTCAATTTTCGTTTTATTTTCCTAGTCCACTTGAATTATCCTTATGAAGTTATCTTCAAAGTTTACTTTCTCCTAAATTTGCTATTTTGCTTCCCTGATATGCATTATTAGACAATACTATTGTACACCCCTTACATACAGAAACCGATAATAATTTAAAAATATAATAGAATACCAATAATTTCGATACAACCTTTTAGAATGTGATTGTAGAATGCTAAAAAGAAAAGCAAAAAAACAAAATAAGAGTTAATGAATTTATTTAAGGTCTCTTGGAAGTTGAAACATGGAAATATGCAAATAATGTTTCACCAAAAGAGAAGCATGCTAGAGGAGAAAGGACCCCGCACCTTGTCAATTACCTTGTGTTCTGTCTTGCACAATTTGTTTTACCATCCAATCACTATAATGTAAGTACTTCTGAATCATTGTATTTGGTATCCCACAAGTGTTGATATAGGTTACCTACACAATAAATGTAGTTTGTTTTATCATTCAGCCTACTATCTTAGAATTTCTTATAAAAAGAATAGATTGAGTTGAAACTAATTGAATTCTAAAAAATTGAGTGTTTTTGTTTACTTTGTTTTTTGCAAAGGATATGTGAAGAAGAAAATTATTATTCGCGCATGGAAGAGAAGAGAGAGAGGCTAACCATGAACAGAATCATGTGGGACCTCACTCAGACAGAGAGAAGAGGAATCAAATCAATTTGATTCACCTCATGCTGTTGGGATATCACATATTTCATCCCACACTCTCACTCACATTGCCAATTGCTCCTTTGCCTCTAACAATTATCAACCCAAATAAATAAAAACCTTTTGTTCCTTTGATTCTTATCTATTTTTTTAAAAATTATCTGAGTAAAGTTTTTTTCTTCCCGTGATTTCTAAAAAATTCCAGATTTTTGTTTGTATTGATTGAAAGCAGATAAATCAATTATATATTTGATGATTCTATGAGTCTTTGACTAGGGGGAGAAAAGGCTTGCAAACTCTCATTCAAGCATGTTTTTAAAATATTTGCTTTGAGTCTGAATTATTATGGATATAAGCTTTTTTTTAAAGTTAGCTCTATTCTGAAATTTTTAAAAATCTCGCAAAGTTTGAAAATGTATTTAGAAGTTTATTATAAAATCTATTACACTTAAATAGTGAGTAGTGTCAATTTTTATAAATAAAATAACAAATTAATAGCCGAATGAAATTAAGTTTATCTGTATTAATTATTTTAGAAAATTTTGTTTTATTTGACATTCTATATTTAAATTATATTTTATAATAACACTTTATGTCAATATTTTATGGAAAACAGTATATATTTAAATTACTTTAAATGTTATCAAATTTATGATTTACTTCAATACAAATTAAAGTTAATAATAATAATAATAATATTTACTAAAATATCTCCATTTGATGGCTTAGAAAGCTTTTCAAAAACATGCAGTTTGTTTTTTAGTTAAATAAATTTATAAAAATAAATTAACTTTGTCTATGTTACAAGTCTCCATCGATTAACCGAACCTATTCCCAACCTTAAAAAACAATAGTTCTCATCATGATGGAAAGATGAAACATAACGGTGGTGAGACGTAAGGGTGTCACAAGGCCAATTCGATGAATAAAGGTTGGAAGTTTTACCTCATATCCCCCTTTTATATCTATACCTCTACAAAGGACAGTGAAAAGACGTTTTTACCCTCATATAAAGTATAAAATTTAAAAAATTTACCATTTCACATTTTAAGTTTTCTGAAAAAAAGTAAGAATTTTTGAAAAACTTCCGGAAAACTTCAATTTCAAGTTTCTCGGTAGTTGAAATTTATCAAAAACTTCTGAAAAATTTACTGGGAAGTTTCTCGGTAGTGCAATTTTTTCCGGAAAACTTTTTTTCAAGTTTTCCGGAAGTTACCTGAAAAAAAGTTTCCTGGAAAAAATTGCACTACCGGGAAACTTCCCAGCAAGTTTTCCGGAAGTTTTTGATAAATTTTAACTATCGGGAAACTTGAAATTGAAGTTTTCCAGAAGTTACCAGGAAACTTGAATTCAAGTTTTCCGGTAACTTTCGGAAAACTTCAATTTCAAGTTTCCTGGAAGTTTTTTTTTTTTTTTAATTTTTTTAACTATTTTTTTTTTGTTATTTTTTCATTTTAGTGGGCACTGATTTACGAGGTAGAGACGGCATAATTGTTCGACAATAATAGATTTTTACGATACAAATTATAATTATTGATACCTATTCTGTGTTAAAAACGTTGGTAGTATCAACGCATGTTTTATTAGATAATACCAGTGGATTATCCATATCTATAAAAAAAATTAATAAAAAAAAAATTAAAAATTAAAAAAAAAAACTACCGGAAAACTTGTAGGGAAGTTTTCCGTTAGTTATAAAAACACATTTTTTCCGGAAAATTTTTTTCAAATTTTTCGGTAATTACTGGAAATTTTTGTTTTTCCAGCTCCAGAAATCTTTGGAGGATAAAAAAAAACTTTAAATTTACATAAATAGTAAAAAATAGACAAAATATTATTGGTATTTTAAAAAATGTGTGGGATATAGGTATAAAAGGAAGGTATGAGGTAAAACTTTCATAAAGTTTATAGTCTAACTCAAGGCCCAAACCATACTTTATTTTAAATAGATAGAGCCAATATTTTTTTAGCGTTAAAATTTTCACACTTCATGCAATTGAAAAATTATTTTAGCTGTACATGACATACCTACTTAAGTAGATGTAAATATTGTTTTTTATTAATATTATTATTTTACATTATTTTATACTTCGTCTCAAATCATGAACTTTCTAACCTTTGTTGTAATTTGAACATTTTAACCTACATTAAGTTTTTATTAATTTAAAGATGTGATTTTAAAATATAATTTAAATATGATATTATATAAAGTTAGTTTCTATAAAAGTTTATATTAGATCTTAAAATAAAATAAAATTTCATATATATATATTAGCATATACAAATTTAAAACACTTTGTTTGGGGAAGGCTTTAGTAAAAAAAATAAAGTGAAGTAGATTTTGAAATAGTTTTTTGAGCCTGGTCATACTTTCAATAATGTTAGACTAAATTTAAAAAATGAGCTTATAATAGATAATAGAGACTTTTATACTAAATTTGAAAATTAATATGTTTTGTTAATATCAAATTAAATCAATAATTGGATGATACCACCAAATTTTTAAGAAATAACATTTTTGGGTTTATTCTTTTAGTTTGACCATACAATCATATTTTGGGTCTATTTTAAAATAACATTTTTTATTATAATTTTAACTTTAATTATAGAAATTATTTATTTAATTACATAGATTAAAATTGAATAGATAAATGTATTAAAACTCTTAATTTAATCAATTTTAATAGGTATTATAATAATATTTACATAGACAAATTAAAAAAAATTATTAATCAAAATATTTATAGTACACTACACACTTTTTTTATAATAACTTAGAACTTGAATCCCAATAGCTAGAGCCAGAGCCAGAAATTTGAAGTAGGAGAAGCCAATATATAGTTTATGTATTATTATTATTTGAAGTTTTCATATTACAGTAGTAGTAATATATATTCTGTACTTCTTCCAAAGAAAATGTGGTGTTGTAAGAGTTATCTGAGGGTATACAAGAAAATTCATCATGAAAATACATTAGTGTTTTTGTAGCTTAAATGAAATACCAACTATAAGTTTGATTGGCCATTAATGTCAAAAAAAAAAAAAGGATTGGTCAGGGAAGGGAAGGGAGGTATGCTGTGTCTTATTGTTAGAATAAAAACCATCAGGGTCCCAAACCCCAACAAAGGACATTGTGGCTCCAACCGCAAGTTGTCAACGGCCACCAACCCATATTACTAACCTTCCCAATAAAAGTTACTTTCATAAATACTTAGTCGCATTTTGTGCATCTTTGCCAAACTATCCACGAAAACCTTGTAGATACCTGTCCCCTTAATTGATCTAAACCAGAAAATCCATCTATATAATAAGATTTTACTGAAATTTTTATTTAAAACACACGCCTAACAATAATATTTAAACAATAATTAGAAACAAAGTCGTCAATAGCATGTAGACTTCTGAATGTTAGGAGATTTTTTATATACGTTTTATATTGGGGTCAAAATAGGTTGGTCGTGCTAGACTTTATTAGACGTGAGTTTACTTAAAAGTTTGTTTTATTTTATAATTTTTGAATAAATAATAAAATATATTAAACGAAATTAAGTTCTATTTTAATATTTAACATGATATTTTGAAGAATATAATTTTATACACATTTTACTTCAATTTTATTTTATAACAACACGTAAATATATCAAAAATTAAAGAAAGTTAATATGCGTAAATTATTAAAAGTTGAATATTTAATAAAAAGATTAAAATTTAATATAATAATTGTAGTAGTATAAAAATATTATTTATATTTATTTAAATATAAATTTTTTCATATTTTCCAACCTTTGTGGGAAAATAACAGAATTGAATTGAAATTCGAAGGCCAATAGACATGTTAGCTAGTTAACTAACGTTGAATCAGGTTTATATATATAGTAGTAAACCCCTGCAACTGGAATTGATCATCAATTAATTAATTAAAGATGCAGAAGCATATGTCTAGAATTTTAATTACGCAAGGAGTTATGTTCCTTGTGATTGCTTCACTGGCTGCAGAAAGCGAGGGCAGAGGCAGTAGAAGCATTTTGGTTGGAGACTCTGAAGGTTGGCATGCGGGCACTAACTATACCCAATGGGCCATCAAAAATAGCCCATTTCGCATAAACGACACATTGGGTATGTATTAGCATCAATATTAATATTAATCAGAGTTTAATTTTCATGCTACATTCCTAGACTCATGCTATAAGGTGTTTATAGGATAAAAACTGAACTGCACTAGACTACATCAAAAAAAAATTTATCAGGAAATTTTTCACATTTATTTTTCTCAAAAAAAATAATCAAAATTTTTTTTTTCGAAATAAAATCGATATTTTTTTATTAAAATAATTACAAAATCATTTTTCTGTATAGCTAGTTTGAAATTGACTTTAACTAAAAAATTTGTTGAAAATATTAAACTGATTCAGAACTGCGTTGAACATAATTTGAAAGTAGTTTTCAATAATTAAATCAAACCATTAATGTGATCTAATGCGATTCGATTTTTTCACTATAAACATCTACTTGCAATAATTTGTATAACTTTTCAAATACTAGTAGTTATCATTAAAGTAAAACATAACGTCAAAATATTAATTAGAGTCAAATGTTCATAATGATTTCATAGTTATAATTATTGTTGGTGTAAATATTGTTTACATTAGTGTTTATGAATTTAATTTTTAATTATATATTAAATTTATGTAGTTTTTTTTTACTAAGAATTTATGTAGTTAAATACATTGTTTTTAGTGCTATAAAATTTACATTTTCTATATATGTACTCAACTTTAGTCACTAAATATTATTAAACTACATTTTTTTTAGTCTCCAAAGAATTTTTTTTTTTGGAAATAATCTCTAAAACAAAATATAAACAAGTAGTTTATAATTTGAAATAACTGAAAAGTCCGTTTATGAACTAAAAGCAAAATTCAACATTATTGAGAGGTTAAAAATATATTTAATTTTTCAATTTATTTGTTAATATTTATCATGGATGAGTAAAATAGAATATTTATCAACATCTCTTAACAAACTATAACAAAGATAAAATTAACTTATATAGTAACTAACTAATAAATGATAAAAAAAAATGTTATAAACTAATTACTTATTTAATAATATTTGATTATTATTGATTTGTGCATATACATACATGCAGTGTTCAAGTACCCCCCTCCCGGAAATTCCACAGTGGCTCAGAGCGTTTACTTACTACCAAACATGTGGAGCTACATGACTTGTGAGTTTAGAGGAGCAAAGCTACTTGGAAGCCCAGTTCAAGGTGTTGGTGAAGGCTTAAAGATTCAGCTCAATCAATGGAAGAAGCCTTACTACTTTGCATCTTCTGAAGGAAATGCCTATGACTGTATTGCTGGACTCAACAAGTTCATTGCTGTTCCATCTACACGTGTCTTTTAGCCCAGTTTCCTTTCTCACCCTCATGGCCCAATTAAATCATGTGGTTTTGTTTTACGATGTTTATTCTTACACCATCAATATTATCAAATCCACAAACAATATAGATTTGGATTGGTCGAATAGATGTGTAAAATATAGAGACTTTTAAAAATAATTGAGAGTGAAAAAAGAAGGTTTTTCCTTTTCACATAGTTTAATTCAAAAAACAAATAAAAGGATGGTTTCAATCTGTTTTTCTTCCCCGGATACAAAAGAAATGTGTTTTTTTTTTTGTTTTTGTTTATGCCACCTAGATAAATATTATTGTTATATTTTTGTCTGTTACTTTTTTTAAATAAACTTTCAGACTTGATGGGCTTTACTCTGAACAGCTGTGAACATTTTCATAAATAATTTACTCCGTACCTTTATAATTGTACTTATATCTCTACAAGATTTTTAAAATACCAAATATAACCTTGATTTTTTATTATTATTTTATCAATTCAAATTTACTTTTTTCTTTTTTACTTCCAAAGAATTCCGGACCAAAAAAAAAAATTCTGATACATAAAAATTTTTCAAGGTTGTACTTGAAAAACTTTTTCCAAATTTTCCAGTAAAAAAGCGTAAGATTAGCACTACCGAAAAACTTATGAGGAAGTTTTTCGATAACTACCAAAAACCTTCAACACAAGTTTTCTGATAGTGTTTCAATTTTTTTTTTTAAATTTAAAAAAAAATATTTTTTAATTTTTTTTAAACTACAGGAAAACTTGAAAAAAGATTTCTGGTAAAGAAGCGTAAAATTAACACTACCAGAAAACTTGTGAGGAACCTTCTTCACAAGTTTTCCGGTAGTGTTCTAATTTTTTTTTTTCAAATTTTTTTTAAACTACTGAAAAACTTAAAAAAATATTTCCGAGACAGAAATGAACTATCATAAATCTTTTTTCAAGTTTTCCGGTAAAGAAACGTAAAATTAATATTACCGAAAAATTTGTGAGGAAGTTTTCGAGTAGTGTTCCAATTTTTTTTTAAACTACTGGAAAACTTGAAAAAAAATTTTCGAAATAGAAATGAATTAACATAAATCTTTTTTCAAATTTTCTGGAATAGATATGAACTATCGAAAAACTTGAATGAAGTTTTCTGAAACAAAAATGAATTACCGGAAAATTTGAATAAAGTTTTCCGGCTGAGTTTTTCAAAATTCACTCATTTTTTCTAGAAATGTTAAATGATGAAATGGTAAAATTTAAATTTTATGCTTTATAGGAGAACAAAAACATCATTTTTTTACATTTAAGAGATAAAGATAAAATGTGGGGGTATGGGTAAAATTTTCCATTTTCATTTGTTTAGGCCCATTCTGAATAATTGACAAATAACAGCCCAATCTGGATACAGAAGTCTTATTCTACGGCATATTTTAATGAAAATTTTACTATGTATTCCCCTCATTAATACTCCGAGGGTTTTATACAACCTATATTTTATTCTTTTTTTTTTTTAAAAAAAATCAACTCTACTAAATTCAACTTTGATTTCAAAAAATTTAAAAAAATATTTTTAAAAGAGATGTGTTGTAGAAAATTCGAACTTTATATACCGAAAAAGTTATTTTAAGTTTTTCGGAACAGAAATGTGTTTAAAAAATTCAAATTTTATATCGAATTTTTCTTTTAAATTTTTCAAAAAATAAATGTATTTATGAAATTTCAAAATTTGTATTATGAATTTTTTTTTCAGTTTTCCAAAATACAAATATAAATATGAAAATTTTAAATTTGTGTTTTAGAAATTTCTTTTAAGTTTTGTGGAATACAAACATGTACTAAAAAATATAAAGTTTGATTTTTTAAAAATAATAAAATTAAAATTTTATTAAAATATGAGGGTATAAATATAAATGTGGAGTATAGAATAAATTTTTTTATTATAATCCGTTCATAATCAATTTTAAAAAAATCAGAAAAAATTAAAACAATAATATTTCAATATACAATAACATAGTAGTATATAATAACATGTTTGATGTTCTGAATTTTAATTGGACTGCCACAGTTTATTTTAAATTTAATTCTTTTTAAAGTGCAAAGTTGATAAAGTAGAAAAAAATAATAATATAACTATTTATAATTAAAAATACATGTTAAATTATAATTTAATGTAATATATTTACTTTATTTTTTAAAAGTGAATTATCGTTTAAAGGAGTCTAAACCACTCATATTAATACATGAATTTAATATATATAAATGATATTTAGATATAACTTCGAATATCACCAACATAAATTTATACGATTTTACTTTTTCTTTATCATTTTTTCTTTTCTTAAGACCAATTTCACGGCGACTGAAATAATTCATTGATAATATTAAAGGGGAAGACCGGATGATGGGTTTAAGTGGGCAATAGTCATCTATTGCGTGTGTTTGAGAATACAGTTTGTGATTTCACAATAGAAAAGTACAGTAAAATTAAAACTACAAATAGAAGTTTATAATTTTTACAGTGAAAACTGTATTAGAATATGATAATTCATAAGCTACCACATTTTTAAATACACTGTTTGAATTTTCTTATATAAAAATATTATTTTTATGTCATTTAAAGTTTTGAGTAATCCTCAATGCGCTCGTAAATTGGATTGATGGAGAAATTGTTTTCCCTCAACCCCTGTTAATATCCAATAGTTGTAAAGTAATAATCAAGTTAAAGGAAGAGCCCTAGTTAAGATGAGACTGGGTTTTATTTGACCTAAATGAAAGAGTGAAGAGAGCAAAGAGTAAGAAGAGGGTGTAATGTAGTTATTATTCTCATGCTCCAACCCCGTTTGGGTTAAGTACGGGTTGAGTAATTAATATTGAGCTAGCTGTATACAGAGAGAGTATCAAGAATCGGATTTTGTAGCTTATGAAAAAGGCCGTACAGTCTTGTTGCTTATTTGGTCACATAACATAATTATACTGCTTGCAACTTGCATTAGGCTCTTTCCGTATTGAATTGGAGTGTAGTAAACAAAATGATGATTCGGGTCACTGCCTATAAAGACTAATTTCCTAATTGGGCCAGATTGGCCCTCGAGTTCCAACCTTTTGCTAATTCATTATTTCCCTCTTTCTATACAACTGATTGTAAAATAGGATCCCGTAATACAATACTGGTAACCAATAACACAAATACATACCCACCCACATTTTAAAATATTTCATTCAAGTTCAAGCCAAAAGATGTATTGTTTGTCTACTGAGCCACGTTTTCTACAGAAATCAATTTTATGCAAATAATAATAATAATAATAATTAATTTTATCCAGTTTTTGTCTTCAGAAAAAGGAATAAAAAAGTTCTCGTACAATATTCCCAAACAGCTTTGGGACATATAGTTTGCTCGAAATAATAAATAATTAAAATGAAAATAGTGAATGGTTGGCAGCTGTAAAACAATGGTTAGCTTAGTCATAATTTAAAAAAGAAGATAATAATCCAGAAATAGAAGAATCAAGAATGTTATTAACATATAACATCCGGTTGAAATCCGAATTAAGCTGGACAAAATCCAATTGCTGAGTAGTAATTAACTACCTTAAAATAATAAACACAAAAAAACGATAATTTCATGATTGATTGATTGATTAAATTTCAATTCAATGAAAACCAGAGTTATGAGAAAAATTAGAAGACACATATTCCCTAACTTCTCTTGCAATCACACCTCTCATCACATCCCAAAACCCTGACGGAACATTTTCCGACGACTGTCGGTGATCAGCAACAACCTCCTCTTGATAATCCACACCATTCCCCGGAGGAGCCAGAGTCAACGCAGTCAACGGATCATCCTCCACCGGCAAACAAGATCGAACACCACGACCGGAAGAAAAACTTCCCCCCTCATTACTAGCAGTTACATTTCCGGCAACCATAACAGAACAATCACCACCGCGATCACTTGCCTTACGCTTAAGCGTCGAATTCCAATGATTCTTCACAGCATTATCGGTTCTCCCCGGTAAAAGACGAGCAATGGTAGCCCAACGGTTACCGTATTGACCGTGCGCTGCTATAATTGTTTCATCCTCTTGTGGCGAAAAAGGACGGTGTTCCACGGTGGGACTGAGTTGATTACACCACCGGAGTCTACACGATTTCCCTGACCTCCCTTTTATGTAACGACTGATGAGTGACCAGTTTCGTGGTCCGTGTTGTTCAACGAGTCTGGTTAGTATTCTGTCTTCTTCTGCACTCCATGGACCTTTGATTCTGTCTAGTTTGTTTTGGTGGTTTATTTGATTTGATTCTGAAGAGCATGAATCTGATGAAGATGTTGTTGTTGACGAACTTCTATTCATTGCTTCCATATGATAATTAATTAATTAAGTAAGTAAGTGTTTATAAAAGTTAGTATTAGTGAATGTTGTGTGATATAGTAATAAGTTAGCAAAGGGAGTGGAGTGTTAATTGGGTTTATATATGGAGATAGAGGCAGTGATTTTGTTAAAAAGAAAAGGTGCATGCAATGTATAATATGATTAATTAATTTAATTGGTCTGTGGGTTGAGAAGGATATGTTGTTAGGGTGAAGGGAAGGGTAGTTTCCAGGAAAGTAGGGTTTTGTATAGTTGGTGGGTGTTGAGAGTCTAACTACAATGACTCTGTAGATGCGATTTGATATGCGTGTTTGTGTGTGTTTTGATTAGAGTAACCTTTCTGGCTGGCTGCCACACTCTTTATTCAGGTTTGTCTTCTTTCTTTCTTTTTACCATTTTGACCTCTTTGAAATTTCCTCACGTCTTCATTCTCTGTTACTTAATACTTTATTAGTATCATATTTACTACCTCTTGCTTTCTGTTTCATTCTTTAAATGTAATCTTACTAATATACTTCCTCTTATCCATATTCTATAAGAATATATATTTACACATATTTGTAATTAATTTCTTAAATTTTATATAAAATATATATCAAATAGAATTAAATATTTAACTATTTATGTCGGATATTTTTTGAATTAAATGAAGTGCATATAAGAAATAATATCAGAATATAGTTCAAAAGTAATTAATATTAATTTAAATTAGTGATAAAGATTTAAAACATTTTTTCTTATAATAATAACAAAAAGAATACTATTTTGCAAATGGTATATTATATATACTTCAATTACTTAACTATCTAGTTAGAGGTTTGATATTTGATAGTACCTATAGAAAATACATATTAAAGAAATTATTTTAATTATTTTGTAAAAATAGTTTTTAAAATTACGCCAAGAACATTTTAATTAAAAATAAATAAATGTATATTTTAAGATAGGACTTCTCTATAATTTTAATTTAGAGATTGAAGTCTAAATTTGTAATTATTAACTTGAAAAATTAACATTTGAAATTGGAATCGTTGACTAATAAATTATACGAATAACTTTTTTGAAACATATCCTCAAAGAATTTGAAATACATATTAATGCATATAGATTAAGATTTATTATTATTGTGATATTTTAAATTCAAATTAAGATTTTGCTGTAAATTAATTATAATAATATTGTTATCTTTTTTACAATAAAAAATAAAATAACATATATTAAATACTATTGCAGTTATTATTTGGTCATTTTCTCCTTACTACTTTAGCCTCTTATAATTGATAACAGTTGAGCACAGTTTTGGAGTTAGAATAGAAAGTAGAATATAAATTAGACTAACCTAGTTCACATATGAACGGTCCAAATAAATAAACCAAATTAATAGCTAGGTATAGGATTGGTACCACATTTAACAGCTGTAGATTAGATTAGATAGAGTAGACAGTAATTAATAATGTAATACTAATATGTATGGGTGTGTATAGGGAGCAAAGATAGCACATAAATAGAAATGAAAGAGAGTATATAAATCATAAAATCATTCTCGTACTGAATAAGTAGGGCAGGGAAATTAAGACGGTGAGTGAATATAATATTAATATTTATTATTCGGGGAGAAGTAGTTAATGGACAATTTTGTTGGATGCGTTTAAAACATGACATGACAGGAAAAGTTGAGCTGTTTGACACACAACAAACGTTTTTTAAAAAATGTTACTAAACAACATACAATACAAAAAAAAATTAAAAAGTACATGTAGTTGCAAGTGGGGACGAAAGCCTTTTTGACTACTTTTGTTGGATGAACATACATACAGCTGTAATCTTGAAGCCAAACTCATCTTCTTTCCTCTCAAGTCTATCTATAACCAACCAATTATCGAAGCCAAAAGTAAGGACTAATAATGCTCCTCAACAGTTACTCCATCTATTCTAAAATAAACTTTGTTTAAAGTTTTTAATGCAAATTAAAAACTATAATACTAATAATAATAATTATTTTTAAAAAACACTTAATTCAATATATTTTATTTAAAATCATTAAATTATTTTTATTAATTATATTTATGTATTTTTCTTTATCATAATTATAAATTAAGTAAAATTAATATTTTTAAAAGTAACATATATATTAATAATTAAATATACAATTAAAAAATAATAATTAAAGTTATATTTATTTTAAGATATTTATTGTTAAATAGACGTTAGTTGTGAAAGTGGTATTTAATACTACCTTTATTTCTTTTTAATGTTAATTTAAAATTATTTACACATATTAATAACATTATTAATTTTATGATTTTTTATCTTCTGAATATCACATCGCCATCCTACAACTATTTTTCGTTCGAATATGATATGGCTTTCTGAAATACAACCATTTACCATCTTTAACTTTTTTCTTCAAAATATTATTCTTATAATAAATAAAAAATTATAGATGGTGGCAGATGACCTTATATTAAAAATAGAAAATTAAATACGAATTTATTATATATATGAATTTCAACATAAATATTTTTAAAAATTAAAAAAAATATAAATGAAAAAAAATGCTCGGAATCCTTTGAAGTAAATAAAATAAAAGAGCAGCTTCGAATATGACTTGAACGTCCTCCACGTAAGAAGGCCCCACTACCAGCCTGTAAGAATCTCACGTGATTTCATTCAAGTTGAATTCCTTTGACTTTATTGGCACTATTATGGGTCCCATGATTTTATCTAGCGTGTGACCTCATACCCTAACTCCTTACTCCTATAAAACCACTCGTAACTCATCAGCGGCTCCACGTTTTCTTTAAAGTTTCACAAGTGCTACCTATACTCTAATATGGATTTGGACTATGTCCATTCACAACCCTTGTAAGTGAGCTTAGTAACTTGATTTCAATATCGATGATTCAGATTTTAACTCTGTAATTTTGATTTAAATAAATTATATTTTGTCTGTTTTAAAATAATTGATTTATTTTGGAAAAAAAGTGTCTCAAAATAATGTGTTAGTGTACATTCCCATTGTACTTAATTCAACTCCCTTTAACACACTTTCTTTAATGTAAACTCCTTAAAGATGTAAAATTTAAGTGAATCTAATTAAATTATATAGATGTCACATAAATTCATTATAACAAATTTGGTTCTTTTTTACTCAATAACTAATTTGATTTTCCACTATTTAATGTGTGTTGAAATAGCGTTTTAAGTGTATTTATTAACATAATTTTTACTTACCATACTCTTTCTACACTTATTTCTAAACAAGAGTACATACTTTCGCCCTTACTCCTTCCATTTCTACATATAAGAAAATAGAAAACTATTACATATTTTTTAAGAAAAAATAATTAATCTCATTTAATTTTTAAAAGTAATTATATTGTCTAAATTACCGTTAATGAAAACTAATTCTGTGATAATAAAATATACATTACTGTCACAAAATAACATAAATCGATCATATTTAAATTATATAAAATAATAATAAAAATACATCAAATTAAATAAATAATATCATTAAAAATTAATTAAAACTAACAAATAATAATTTAATATAATATTTTATACTACTTAAAATAATAAATATTAAAATTTAGAAATACAGTTTAATCGATTTTAAAAAATAAATTTAAAATTCAATTCAATATAAACGTTTTAAAAAAAAAAAAAAAAGAAGAAGAAGATACAAACCTAGAGAACAAAAGTATAGAGAACCCTCTCACTTTAAAAAAAAGTTAGGAAGGGCGAGGAAGAGAGACAAGGTACGGTAACAGGCTGGCCGCCCCCGTGGATAAATAAATGAATATTTGGAGCGGTATGGAAAAAATAGAAGCTGTTGGGCAGTTGATACAAACAGCTAGCATCAAACCAAACTATAACACAGTCCACGACCTTTCATGCTTTCTACATATTTTAGATTTTATCGTAATTTTAACTATTCTATCTTAATATTTTAAAATTAATATTTTTAATTGATTTTTTGGATTTTTAAATTAAAAAATAATAATTTAACATATTTTAAATTATATAACATATAATTCAATTTTATATTATATATTATGTTATTTAAAGTTTATTATATAATTATTTTTAATTAAAAAATTAAAATTATTAAATTTTAAAGTAAGAGTATCGATTTTATAAATTAATAAAAATAAAAAACTAAAACTAAAATCAAATCTATATTCTAACTCAAAAGAAAAGTGAAATTACATAATACACCTTTGTGTGGTTTTTTTTTCTATTTGAAATATAGACAAAAAAAAATTAAAAAATTAATATACTAAATTTAAATTTATATTTCATATGAAATTAGTATATAGATGATGTGGGAGGATTATATGAGAGAGAGAAGCGGTTGCAAAGCGGGGCTAATTGGCATTGGATTAACTACTTGTTTCCTGCACATTTTAGTTTCTGCAAGAGTAATTTTTGGCATTTAGTGATAATGAATGGGGCCGGTATGTCCCCTTCCAACCTATTTGCCGGTCGAGTTGCCCCCACTCGGCACTCACTCCATCCCTCGTGTGCTAACTGCTCTCTTCATCAATCCAGTGGAATTTGGATTGTCAACCGCTATGTTTAATTATAGGACTACCTCCATCTCTAAATAATTTCATTTTTAGTTATAAAAAAAATAACTAAAATATTATATATATATATATATATATATTACATTTAATAATATTTTTTTATATTTTAAGATAAATCAATAATATTAATTAATTAGAGTTATGTTTGAAAATATTAATAAATATAACTAGTAAATTGAAAATTATGACTTATACTACGGAACAAATTTTTTATCAATGAATGCTTTTAATTAGACATAGAGGTAGTACTCTCTTATAAATGAACTTATTTTACTTATTTATTGTTATCGTTTTTTTAATATTTTATAAATATACCTTTAATAAAAAATATGACACATTAAATACATCCATTAGTATTTAAAAGACAAAAAATAAATAAAGAATAAATAAATCTTAAAAAGTCATGTTTTATTATAAATGAAACTAAAAAATCTCAATATGTTGTAAACTAATCAAATACAATATAAGATAGTAGAGATGAACAAGAGAAAGAGAGAAGTTATTTTATTATTAGTGTCTCTATTACGATGTTACTCTTAGTTATAGAAACAAACAAACAAATATTCACTCATGGACCTAATGGATCAATATTAAATTATTAATATCTCTAAGACGGCAAAGACTAATCTTTAGTACCAATTAGCTCAAAGACTCTATTTGGGAGTGACTTTATGAGAATGTCTGCAAGATTATCACATGAACGAATTTGTTGAATGTTTATATCACTGCTCTTCCATGTTTATCTTATAACTCTCATAAGTGAAAAAGAATTTTGGAGAAATATTCTCTGTTCGATCTCCTTTAATATACATTTCCTTCAAGTGAGTAATGCATGCACTATTATCTTCATAAATGATTGTTGCATCCATTCTTCGCTATATAAACCACAATTTCCTTGTATGTGTTGAATCAAATACCTTAATCAAACACATTATATACTTGTCTCGTGTAATGCTAAAAGTTTTGCATGATTTGATGAAATATATGCTTAACTTCGCTCTAAAGTCTCTATGTAGGGAAAGAACTATATCTCAACAATAGTTTGACAAAAAAATATGATATATAGACGTGTATAATTAGTGAGATACATAAGTGCTCTAATCACACTAAGATATGGTACTTCAGAACCAAATGGTTTTTCATCGTCTTCTTAAGGTCTGAAAGAGTCTTTCTCCACATTTGTTGATCTAACAACCATTGGAGTAGACAATAGATACGATTAATCAATATAGAAACGTTTTAACATTTTTGCTATCTAAGTTTCTTGATGCACAAAAATTTCATTATTCAAATGTTCAATTTATAATTCCAGACAAAACTTTGTTTTTCATAAACATTTCATTTTGAACTCTTTCTTTAAGCAATCTATGGCTTTTAAGAGCTATTCAGAAGTTCCAATAATATTTATGTCATCAACATATACAACAATTATGGTAAATTGATTTTCCGACCTTGTATTTTTTCATAAAAATACAATGACGAATAGAGTCATTTTTATATCCTCAATAAATATTCACTAAAACGAGTATGCCAGTGCGTCTAAGTTGTTTGAACCTATAGAGACTTGTTCAATTTTATGGAGTAATCTTCTCGAGATCATGGACTACTGCTACAAATTAAATTATTCATAGAGCTTCATATAAATGTATTTATCAAGTGAGTCATACAAGTAAGTTGTAACAACATCCATCATGTGCAAGTTTAGCCCTTCATGTGCTGCAAAAAAGTAGTTGCATCACTTCATTTGAATACGTCTCATCAAAATCAATATTAGGTCTTTGCGAAAAACCTTAGGCAACGAGCCTTTCTTTGTATCTTACAATTTCACCAATCTCATTTTTTTTGTACAAAAACCAATTTTACACATTTGGGTGTTCAAACTACATGCACCAAAACTTTTCGCTTGTCAAGTGAGTTTAATTATGTTTCAATTTCGTCTTTCCATTTTTTGTCAATTTTCACTTTTGTCTACAATCTTTGATAGACCTTGGTTATTGATACTTATTATCATTTACCATATTTAGCGTTATATTATATGCAAAAAGATCATAAACGTTAACTTGATGTTTCTTTATATTCATGAATTACAAGTACATGTTTAATTGCTTATGGACTGAAATGTCAATTAGGTCATAAAAAACTTTTAGAGCTATTATATCCTCATTTTGGTCATCTTTCTATTTAGCTCATTTTCTTGTTCAAACACTTCTATCTTTGGAACCGACTGACCTACTATGTTGAGACTCATTTGCATAGTCGAACAAAAATATCTATTTTTATTGGAACATTAGTGGCTGGTACAAATGATTTAATCACACATTTTGGATCAGTAAATGAATATGGAATTTGATTTGTTAAACTTTGCAAATGAATTATCTATTGAACTTATAGTTCACATTGTTTGGTTTGAGGATTAAAATAAGATAACGATAATTAATTTCAACCGATCTCTTTGTTTTGCTACTTATGATCTCCTCCTAATATTGGAAAAATTGATTCTTCAAATGGCAATCTACAAATCTAGCCCTAAATAAGTGTCCTATATATTAGGGCTCGTTTGATGTGCAAGATATGATAGAGACTTAACATAATACACAGCTGCATAAAGATAAGATAGGATAGTGACATATAAATATTATCATATAAGCTAAATAGCACATGTGGTCCTTTAACTTAATTTCAGTTAACGTTTTAGTCATTTATTTTCTTTTTCCCGATTTGGCATTTTATTTTAATTTTAAGTGACAATTTGATCTTTTATATTTTAAAATGTCAACAATATTATCCTTTTTTTTTTTTACAAAAATTCAAAAAATTCATCAAAATTTTCAACAAAAACCCGTAAAATTAATTATATTCTTTAATATAACACAAATTTTATCAAATTTGTAACTCAAATATTCAAATAAATTCATATTTTCATTCTTTATTTGATGTTGTTATAGATGGAAATATTATTTTATTTAAAGATTTGAGTTTTGAATTTTATGAAATTTGTATTATATTGAAGAATATAATTAATTTTATGAATTTTGATGAATTTTTTGAATTTTTGTAAAAAAAAGGATAACATTGTTGACATTTTAAAACATAAAATATCAAAATGTCACTTAAAATTAAAATAAAGGACCAAATCAGAAGAAAAAAAACGATAAAGGACTAAAAGAAATTAAGTTAAGGAATCACAGATACTATTTAGCATATCATATATGTTATTTGATACATACTTGATAACCAACGGGATAACAATATTTTATTTTGTCATATATTTGATACATATTTCATCATAATATGATATAATATATATTATATTTAAATGACAAAATTACCGTTGTGAATAATTACATATTAGTTTTTTTTATTAACTCATTATATTTTAAATATTATAAATTAATAAAAAACGCTAAAAATTGAAGTAAGTAATAAAATGATTTTATTTTTAAAACTATCTATTGACACTACTAAATAAATAATTTAAATTTTAAAAACAAAATTCTCAGTAACTAAATCATTCTATTTTATTTGTTAGAATATAAATAAAGATATAGTATATATATTATATATAAATAGAAAAAATACTCATGTAAACAAATTATATTTATTTTAAAATTTTAATTAACTTTTCTATTTTTTATAATTTTAAATACTAATTTATTAAATTTTATAAAAGACAAAACTACTTTGTGATAAAATCATAAACATTTTTTAAATTAACTATTAATATTTTATTTTTAAGTTTAATATCAAATTTTATTAATTATTTTTTATATTTAATTAGATTTATATTTTTATATTTTTAATTTTATTTTATAAATTGTTTTTATATTTTATTATATTTTAAATTATATTTTATAAAAATAATTAAATAAATTACAGTTTTGATTTTATATCGTTGCTTTTTAACTCAATTAATATTTATGATAGAAATATTAACTTACTCATAATATTATAAAATTCTGCGTTAATTTATCGTATTGATACAGATGTATCATATTGATACAGATGGACGAAATCCACCACCTGCACCAAATCCGAAATACTCACAAAAATTTACTATAATTCTTAAAGATTAGAAATAGAAAAAATTGGTTGCATTACTTTCACATTTACGTATTTTGAAGCTCTATTAACAAGTTACTCTCCTATGCTGTTGTGCTCTTTGTCTATTTCTCATCTCCTCAATGTCCAAGCAATCAACTTCCACCTCTCCATCTTGTTGTGTCATCTTCAACTTCAAACCGCGAAAATCAGCGGACAGCAAAACAAGCGTAACACAGTCATTCATTTTTCTCTGTCCTCCTCCTTCTTTTTATTCGTCTTCTCCAATGTTTTTCATGTTCTTGTTTTTGTTTTTTTGGGATTTTTTCTAAGATCTAACCCGTTTTAAACCATTCACAAACTCAGCAACGCGAAAACCGACCAAACAGTAGAAAAAAAGTGCGGAAATGAGTCTGTCCGTTCATTTATCAAATACTGAATTCAAATAACTTATTCTTATTAATTATGTTTCTTATTAAGTCTATGATCCTTAAAGCAACTCCAACGATTGCTGAATTTCTTTGTCTGTCGTTGGAGCGGTTAAAGTTGGACCATGGCATAATAGATACAAAAAGAACTGAACTTTCACAATTTAATACTAATAAATTTACGACCGTTAGTTTTTTTTATTAATTTATAACTGTGAATTTTTAGTAATTTGTGACTTAGTTTTTTTATTAATTTATAACCGTTAATTTTTTTTAATTTATAACCCTTATCTTTTTTTCTTACGGTTAATTTGTATATGAAATACATTTTATAAAAATTTAAGTTTAATTTTATTTTAAATTAAAATTAAAATAACATATAATAATATTAATTAAAATATTTAAATTAATATTTTAAATTGTAATAAAATTAAATATAAATAAAATATTAATATAAATTAAAGTTGTAAGACCTAATATAATTATTAAGAATTAAACGGTTGAAGTTAAAGTTAAAAATAAGGTACTTGAATCCCAGTTAAGGATGTTCATATTGTTTCAAGCTATTTTATAATGGAGTACTACCGCCTACTAGATGCTCATATACCGACAGTAGAATTAGAAACTACTCAAATATCATGTATATGCACCATTTTTTAAAGTATAATTAGTATATGCACCATTTTTTCAACAATAACTTATATGGAGTATTCTAGCCATATATAAAGTTGTAGATATCTAATTAGAGTCAAACCAAATGCAAATAAAAATTGAGATCCATAGCTACAATATTCGCGAAGACACTAGAACAAAATTTGGAATCAAAATAGGAGAAAAATGTAATAAAAGTCAGACAACATATGTTGTGCGTTGGAGTATAAACGCTTGTACCTATGGCATATTTCTACAGTATTTTGACGTTCTGCTTCTGTCCAGGAGCGCTGGAGCGCCTCTGACACACACTGAGGCGCATGGCGCGCTACATAATGTATAAAAGTAAGGAATTAGGGCAAAAATAAGAAAGAGAATTCAACAATAGTTCAATAAAAAAAATCTAGTAATTAAGATCAAATTAGAAACCAAATTTGTATTCAAAGTGAAACTCATCCTCACATTTTTCTTAATAGAAAAGTTTAATTTATTTAATAATTTGCTTCATGTAGCTCTTTTTTTTTTTTTTTACTATTTTCTGTTTCATGTAGTTTGTTTTGATATAATTTATATACTTGTCTCATTTCATTTGTAGTTTTAGGTTAATTATATACACATACTAAAACAATAAATAATTATACTAATTTTGAAGGTAAAATTATCAATTTTTTACTAAAAGAGCTAGTTAGACAAACAAGTTAATACATAACAAACATAGATGGGAATGGATAAGATTATTATTAGATTAATATTGTTTGAAAGGAGCGTAAATTACCTCCCTTCTCTCGTTGACTAAAATTATCAATTTTTTTTTTTACTAAAAGAATTAGTCGGATTAAGTAATGGAACTTTGTATTTACATTTATTTTCTTTGTAAACAAAAAAATGTACAGACATTTTTTTTCTCTCGATAACTTAGGCTTCTTGAGTAATAAAAAAATAAATATAGGCTCCTTTATTTTGGTTTTTTTGGAAATAAATGGACCCTTTTTTGGGTCAAAATAAATAAATAGACCCTTAACAATAACAAATAGAAAATTAGATTTTGTACCCTATAAATGAACTTATATTCGTTCATTTAAGAATTTTATTTTTTAATTTATTAAAATACTTTTAAGTATACAGTAAAAATTAAATCAAATTCGGATATTTGATCCTACTCCACATTACGAAATTTTAGTAAAAAGTAATTTTTTATTTTATGAATTTTTCTTATCGAAAATTTTAAGAACGAAATTTTCGATATTTATTTTTTAATATCGGGAATTTCATTTTTGAAATTTCTATTTTTGAAATTTTTTATATTAAAAAATAACTACTGAAAATTTTTAAATTTTTGGTCAACAGTACTCCTTAAAATTTCATTTTTTAAAAAATTACATACCTACATAACAAAAAAATTAAAAAATCTAGAAAAAAAATTACATACTGAAAATTTCAAAATAAATATAATTAACTATAAGAAATTTTAAGACATAAATTTCATGTAGATTAAGAGTAACTATCGAAAATAAGACACATATTTTTTAGTAGTATAAATAGTGTACCAAAAATTTTGTGCTTAAAACTTTCCGCTACATAAATTATACCACTGAAAAATACAATTTTCGATATTATTAGTTTGTGTACCGTGTTTTTGAAAAAACAATTAAATTACTAAAATTTTTGAAGAGGAAGTAAGATTTTAGAGTAATTTACTTTTTACTTTTGATTGAATGAAAATAAAATAGGCAAAATTGAATTTTTACATTTTCGAATGTATAAATTCAACAGTGAAGTACAAAATTCAATTTTTATGACAAATAACAAACAAATATGCACTTACACCAAATTGCTGAGCAGCAATGTCTTGGTCCAAGTATTGAAAACCAGAACTTTGTGATTCGTTGTTTAATTGGATCATGTGCATTGTGCAACCCAAATAAATTGTAAGGCTGTCTATCAACTTTTTTATGAGGAATTTGGGTCACTAATACTTTTCCAGATGAATGGGCCTAATATGGTGTGATATCCAATCAGATCTTTTTTATTTTTTTGTCGAATCCAGTCAGGTTTGTGTAAAGATTTTCGGATTGTTCCTTTTGTCACTCATTGTGAAATAGCCGAAATAAAAAGTAAGTAGTCAAAATATTTGTAACACAAAAAATATTCCAAATTTCTTAAATTTTAAATATTTAGAGTATTTGGGACTTTTAAATTTTAATTAAATTGATATACAGTTAATGTTACGGATATTTTAAAAGTTAAAAGTCTAGACTATTGGATATTTCATATATAAAATTCAAAATATAATTTTTATTTTATTTTTATATATTATTTTTGAATTTGTTAAATTGATTCAAGAATGAGTTGATAACATAAAGTCCGATGCAATAATTGTATCCGTAGGTTTTACTAATGCATTCACTCATGATCAAGTTGTTTTAAAATCAGATGATATTACTATTTGTTAATGTACAATGTTTAGAATATGGTAACATACCTTAAAAAAAATATGATAACATAACATTGGTTTGAATCTATTTTTCAGATATTTTCTACCGTTGTATTGTCATGAGTAAGATCAGCTGAAAAACGAGATTATTGTTGTTACTATAAGATCAAACTAGATGTTAACCCGTGTAAATACCTGGTAAAATTTAATATATTGGTAAGTAAAAAATAATATGTAATTTAAAAGTAATGTGATTTTGTTTTAAAACATAATATATTTAAGCTTTTATATGTCTAAAGATAAATATATTTTTGAATAATTATATATAAGTTAGGTTTGCTTTAGTAGATTAATAAAATGCATGACAAAAGATATTGAAATATGAGACTATTCATAAGATTTTGGAACTTTAGAAATGCAACTCTTGTCTTTAATTTTTTTTAAACGTGGAATTGGTTTATTCAATGTGTACATTTAACTAATATGCTATTCATTTTATATGATTTATATTAGTTTTGAAATATTAGATTTGATAAATTTATAACTATTTTTGTTAAAAACAATGTTCATCAGAACATTTAAAATATTGAAACAATTCTTCACATGTGCAAATATTAGTGATAATATAGAAGGAACACTATAGAACAAAATAGAAATTTCTTAAGGTTCAAAAACCTTAAATAGTAATAATGTTTTTTATATAATAAAAATATTTGTTACACAAAATTGTCAAGGTAAATAAAAATTCAATACAGAATGTAACCAAATTATCTAGTAATGGTGTTTTAGATAAAGAATAATTTCAATTACTTTAAGTATTGTTTCGTCAAAACAAATAGAATGTGAAATGGAATTTTTAAATAGTTATTTGACACGATCAAGAAACTTCTAGAGTAGTTTGCAAAAAGTTATAAGCAAGAAAAAGTTTGGAGATATTTAATACATAGAAAGTTTCGAATGAATAATGAAATAGTTAAAAGATAATGAAATGGTTAGAAATTATTTATTTCTAAATATTTAATATTATTCATCTTTTTGTTGTTTAGATTATTATTTATTGTTTTAATTATAAAAAGAAAAACAAAGTGTTATGAGAGACACGTTCAACATGATAGGAAAAAAGACTCATCTCCTATGCAATATATATGATCTTCAACAATAATTGACAATAGAAAAATATTATTATTGAAATATCTGTGAAGTGAAAATGTGTCGCACAAATGGGTGTAGCTTGGTTGCATTTCTTAATTTATTTGTCATTGCTTGAACCAAATGCTATAGGGTGGTTGAAAAACAAAAGATAGAGATCTTTATGTGTTGTAAGTATGTATTGTGATGCTTTGAAGATATTGGTTTGTTCTTTTTTGTAGCTGTTATTGAAATGAAAGGTTTAATGAGTAATTAGACCATTTGGTTGCATTTCATAATGTATTTATCATTGTTTGAACCAAATGCTAAAGAGTGATTAAAAAACACATAGATCTTTATGTGTGTAAGTATGCATTGTGATGCTTTGAATATATCAGATGATTTGTTCTTTTTTGTAGGTGTTATTGAAACAAATTTGATGAATAATTAGAGTCTTGAAGTGTATTGATGAGTCATTGAGTGATAAATAAGAATTTTAATACATAAATGACTATTATTCAATTGTTGATAATTTAATTTTGATATTACTAAAACCGTTAATTTTTCAATGTACCGTATAAATTTCCTTTTATTTTTTAGAAGTGCAATTAGACACTGGTTAACACAAATCTTCCAAGGTTAAGATCTTCTCCTTTTCATCTTTTTGATTACCATAATTTTGTGAATATAAACATATTAATGTGACACTTAGTAGACTTAAATATTTTTGATACACTAAAAAATACATAAAAATATAGTAATGGAAATGAAAAATCAAGAAAGAAAATAAAGATGATTTTTACTTAATTTTTCAATACACTTATTTTTATTAATTAAAATTTATACGAGATGAGATCCACCAAATTTACAAGGACTCGGCATAATTTAATAAATTTTATATAAAAATTAATATGCATCGTGGAGTATGTTTTAAAAGAGTACATTGATAGTATATTTTTTCCTTTTATTTTATTTAAGGAGGAAGTATAAGTTTTTAACACGAGGCTCCTTGTTGAAAAGTAGCCATCCTTTAACAAATTCGTACACCCACTAAATTTAAAAGTAGGGTTCAGTATTTTTTTTATAGAAAATACTTACTATTATGAAAAAATTTAACTCTTTCAAATAATAAAAAATTTAATTGATCAAAATTTCTATTTTACATCGTTTAATTTCTTTTAAACTAGACTATATTGATTATTTTTTGAAAAATGGGTTATTTTTTAAAAAGATCCCACAGTCCATCCCAACTAAACTAAAGAGACCTTTTTTATTTTTCTCTTCAGTACCATCACTCTGGCTTTTAGCCATCCAAAATCTTCTTGCCTGGTAAAAGTGGGAATGGAGAAACAAGGAGAGTATGAGACAATAAATAAAAATAAAAAATTAATTTCACCTATGATTGCATATTATATTTCATTGTTGATAGGATTATAAAAAAAAAAACTACGTTGAAGAAAAAGTTTGTATGATTTGAAGGGAATCAGGAATAAATTAGCAATCATAAATGATAATATAATATATAGCTAAGGGGTAGATACAGATTAATATAGTTTTATTGAGATCTAACAAAAAAGATACTAAACTCTGGACCTTGAGCAGCAATATTATCCGGATTAATCATATAAAAAGCTTCAGAATCTTTAGAACCAACAACTCTTTCAAATCTACCTCTCATATAAGTCATTTCACCATCAGAAGTATCTTTATTATGATCAGATGCGGTAGGTAACACCCCAGCTCCCATGGACACACCTCTCAAATGTTGCATAACATGAAGTTCATCATCACCCATTTGTTTCCTTCTTATTGAGTACCCAACTTTTCTTCCATTACAATAAACAGCCCAAACAAACTCTTCCAACAATTTCTTCTTATTACTTTTCGTTTCACTCTCCAACGCTATTCTCACTATATCAGAAGCCATTTCCTTGTTCAAAGCACTTGTTAGCATTGGTAACTCTATAAGAAAAATAGGCATTTGACGCGTGTCTTCTTGAATTGCTAAACTCACCCTCCCTTTTCTGTAACCGAATATTGTTCCCGTTGTGGCACCGTCTTTAAGCATAGGTTTTCTTGGTCTTCCTAATAAAGCCACCATTTTGCAACCCGATGTTAACATTGGAAAAAGTTTGAACATTTTTAAGAGTGAGAATTTGTTGCGTTTTTGATCCGTTGTTGTTGTTGTTGCTGTGTGGCGGAGGAGTGATGCTAATGCTGGATTTTCCATTGAGTAGCATGGACTAGAATGAATAGATGGCATTATGGTATATGATATATTATGAAATTGTACTAAATTATTGTTATTGTTGTTGTTGAGGTAACGAGATTAATTAATTAGTTATAGGAAAAACAGAGTGGTGTGGTGGGTATGTTGGAGATGGATTTACAGCTAATAGATATAGAGGAAGGATGGGTGTTGTTAACTATAGCTAGGGTCTACCTAGCTAATGTGATGTAAAAGTGGGAAGTTAGTTGGTCTTCATCACTTAGATTGGCCCATGGAATCTTTTATGGTGGTAAACGGTAAGTAAGGTTTTAAATTATTGTTTGCTTTTAGGGTTCGGCCGCCAAATGATTATTCATATTATTGTAAACAATTATGGCCTATTGTTAGATTAATACCATCTAACTCAATTTTTAAAGGTATTGTTATAAATTGGTTCATCAATTTAGATATTGTTTCTAACTTTATTTAAAACTCAATAATAAGTGTTATTAAAGATCCTTTCAAATTGCTTGAGTGAAGGAAAAATTGATATGAAAGCTTTGATGGTTAGGTTGATGTGACAAAGTTTGTGAAATAATAGGGGCTTGAAATATAAGTGATAAGATAAGGGTAGGCAGGACCACAAGTTGTGGGGTTATTGAAGAAGAAAAAAAAACTCTCAAAAAAGGTGGAAAAATAAGGGAGGGGTTTAGGAAAGGGTTTGTGGTAATGTTGGATGAGCATGTGCCTCTCCGATCATTACATTAGATTGTATCAAACATCAATTGCTTTATGCTTTTTCCAAAACCCATATCAAACCATCACTAATTATTGAGATGAAGTTCATCTTCTCCTAACATGAAACTTTGCTTTTACTTGTAAGTGACTCTCTCTTTCGTGTGGCATCTTTATTTAGGTGCTCCTTTTTTAATGTGTCAGACGGACCATAGGTCATATTCATCAAAGCTGAGTTAGGCGGTACTATAAATTATCAAGAGGCACGGTTGTACGAAGACGACTCTTACTTTTCTTGAGTGTGTTTTTAGATCAATAGATAAATAACTTTGTAAAATTATATACAAGATTAATTAAAATAGTTTATAACTAAATTTTGTTAGTAAAAATTATGAAGTGTTAAATTAATTGAATATATAATTGACTTACATTGATCTCGCATCAACACTATTTTATCGACATAAATTTTAAAAATAAATTTGTTAAAATTTTTAATTTTATATGGACTAATTTCTAGTAAAAAAGATCATAAAAAAACTAAATTTTATAAATAAATTAATTTACGATATAATTTATTAGTTTACAAAATTTAAGAACTAATTTGATTTTATCTATTAATATGTGTCTTTTTTCCCATATTATTTTTCAATTATTTATAGTTTATATTCTTTGCCAAGACTTTGTTTAAGTTTTTCCATGTTATTATTTCCATTATTTATAATTATTCCATTTAAAATTTATAATAAAATGTTATTCGCATTTTCTTATCATCTTCATTACTTAATTAACATCATACTTAACATAGTTAATTATCGTAATTATTATTTTTTATTAACTAAAATATATGTAAAAAAATCCAAAAAAATACAAATAAATGTGGGAAGTCCATGTTGCTAAATGCAACTATACCCAATGGAGAGAAACAAATAGTATTCTTTCAATTATAAAAACTCGCATACGCCAACGGATAAACCCATACACCTAAAGATCTTCGACGAACAACACTAGCACACCACGAAGAGAATAAAATAACCCAAATATTAATTTGATTTGACACCTCTTGTCCATATTTACGAAAATTTCCAGATATACTTTATTCATCATTCTAAATAAATAAGATTATAATATGTGCATCACAACTACAATATTATATCACTCTAAAAATTATAAAAAATAATAACACTTTATCTCATAATATTTAATCATTCATATTCTCCTCTCTCAAACTAGATTGAGGATCCTTCAAATCTAAAGATCACCCAAAAATAGAGATATTTCGTCTATTCACAGGTATTTCTATTTATAAAAGATGACATGCCTATCATTTATACATATAATTGTGTGCATGGATATCACATGTATAAATTTTCCAATACATTCGCTTGAGTTGTTCAAGACTTTAAATACATTCATCTACCATAGCACACTAACTGTACTACCTCCAAATTAAAATATAAATAAAAGTCAAAATATATTTTGACATTTATTTATATATGTTTAAGTCGAAAAGGATTGTCTCTTAAATTTTAACTTATTTGCACCTGTAATTTGCAACATTTCCGTCCAAATATATTGGTCTATAAGGTTGAGGTGATACTATATAGGAATAGCTAAAATCAATAGGAACCGACTATATTTATGTTGATACGATCGAACATAACTGAATTTGTGATAATTTATTATAATGTTGGAGTGATGGAAGGAGTAAGTGACCCTATTGCACATACGGCTTAAAATATTAGGCCAGCGAAAAAATCAATAAATGTTGTTTTAATAAATTATATATACAATGACTTATGACTTGTGATACACTTATAATATTTATCTTTAATTTATTAAATTAATTAATAATTAATATTAATCTCTTTAATTTATTAAATTAATTAATTAATAATTAATATTAATTACTGGATTGTGCAAAGTGAATTGTTCACTTTATTAGAAGATCATTTACATATTTAAAAAAAGAAATACCAAAAATATTTTAACACCCCTAAAAAAAATTGTCTGTCATGAATACATGCATTTGCTACATCACATTGGCACATATCTCATAACTCAATCTTCACACGCAACTAGCTAATACCCACGCCTACACGCTAAATTGAGTCATTAATTTGTGCAAAAACAGATCGCATTTATATGAAATTATGATTACAACAAACTGGATTAATATCTCTTCAATATGATTTAGCATCTTAGTATTATACTTTCATGCCATCTTTATCTCACCAATAAAAACTGATGGAGTTTTCGTACCCAATTTTTTTATTGGAGTTCGAATCTATTTTAAAACTAGTTATTAATTACACAAACTCCACCAATTATTATACCTTTATGCGGTCATGTCATCTTTACATCCCAAGAAAAATCAAAAGTAAATGATGAAAATATAATATTGATAATAAAGAAGAATATATATATATATATATATATATATATATATATATCGAGATTTTCATTATGAATTTAAAGAATGATACTTATCTTCTCGTGTTTGTTTAAGAGTAATAGAATATTCGCTATTTAAAGTGTGTTAATAAGATTTGAATTTACGGAGCGAAGATGTTAATTTTGATAAGAGTAGTTAGATTAGAAAAAATGTGTCAAAATATTTATAAGTGGTAATTATTAATTATTTTATAAATTGAATTTGTAAAATTGCAATAGGTCCAACTTAAATTTGAAAAAGTTTTATTTTATATTGTATTGTATTATTTAGTGACGACTTTGACTTTATATCAAATTCTGAGAGACATCATGTATTTCGAATCTTATTTAATATAGTTAGTTTTGTTTTAGAAAAAACAACATTTATTAAAATAAAAAAGAAGATATATAAAATGTGTGCATAGTTAATATTAATAATGTAAAAAATGAAGAAAGTGGGGACCTTTCACGCGACTAATGAAAAAAGCAGAAGCAGCATCAGTATCAAGCTGGTACAGTGAAAGGTTGACAAGTATATACATTGGAAATAAAGTTCCTTTTATGTATAGTGCCATTGCGGAATAATTTGGGCATTCCTAATTTTTCTGCCTCTCATGTGCTTCTGTTAATACATAAATTGCAAATGAATAATTAAACTAAAATTGTAGCAGCTTAATTTATTGTCCAGTCATAATCGTGAGTCTGTATCAAAAAGTGGAAGATTACTGTTGAATGGGTTTGAGTGGAAATGGATTTAAAATGTAGCCAAGAAAAGCTTTAATTAACTGTAATTGTCTTTGGCAATGGGAGCCAGCTATGCCCAGCGCTGATGGATTTGATGTATAATTTTTGCTTTCCAACAAAATTAATAGTGACTGCTTGCCAATCAATATTTTCATAATATATATTCTTACATGGAAAAGGCAAATTAATGTTTTATTCTTATTTTCATTCTAAGTGAAACATCAAGTTAGGCTAAAATTTGACATTATTTTTATTTTTTTAGCGGAAGAGTGGCAATATGGAATCACTGAATTAGCGAGAAAAAAAAAACATTATTCTCAAATCAGCGTCGCATTCAGAATTATTGTATTATGTGATGTGACGGATTGAATTACCTGCGGTTGATATGGGAAAATAGACATGACAAAAATATTTAACCAGTAAATACTCTTTCCGAAGATAGCGAGAAGCTTTATTAGTGATTAATGCTGGATGTATGATTTGACAATAGTGGCTTGCAAAAAATTAAAGTATAGTGACATAGTTTGCTCAAAATTCAATTAAAACATATCACATTGAACATGTACACATAGTGAGAGAGAAAGAGAGCTATTTGTATTCTAAGTGACAACAATTCTAAGAGCATCTCCATAAGAATGTTCATTCATTTTCACTCTAATATGGGAACTCTTATGACATATTGTTATCTGATTTGATCGGGATCGAGTAGGATGATTGCATTGAAGATTGATGAACATTTTTTAAAGTGGGAGTCATACATTGCAAACACTGTCACCCTCAAGTTCATATTCAATAGAATGGGGTGGAAGTATCGAATAGGCAGAGGATTTTATGCTGCAATCTTAGCTTGTGTTCCCTCTAACCGTTGGACGAGAGGAATATTCTATTAGATGCTGAAAGTTGGACACGGGAACCATCTTTATGATTTCGGTTTTAGGTTAATCTCAAATATTTCAAATGAATAGTCATAAAAGAGAATAATGGTTTTATAAAACTACTCATTATCAATTATTGATTTATTTCTATCGTCATAAATATAAAGTTGGAGAATAATAATTTAAGGTGATGTACATAACATTAATTATATAGTACAATTGAAAAAAATTAATTAAATTTGCATCGAAAATAAAAAATGACAATTATTTTTGGATAATTTTTTGTTGCTGTTACAAATGTGACAAATATTTTGAGGCGGAGAAAGTACCATATAAATTAACTCTAGTGCTAAGAAAAAAAATCAAACAATGTTCTTAAAATTTTAGAACACTCCATTCGAGTTGGAGTTACTATAAGTTTTTTTTTTTCAACTTGGTTGTTGTAAGATTTATATTGTTGGAAATTCACACAGCAAATATCATATAAGATGAGATAAAAAAGAAAAGTATGTATAAGGTGCTTTAAAAAAAAGGTCTTTATAAGGTGGTTGTGTCAATGCCGTGACTTTTTGGATCAATACACCGCATTTACACAAGCTTATTAGCTCCTTGCACTTAAACACAAATAGATTTTTTTTTCACCTTCGGATTAACTAGTTTGAATGTATTTTGGTAAAAGAATAGATTAGTCTGAAGTGTTATTTGAGAGACTTTTGAAAATATAAGAGATGGGAGAAAAAATTACCAACACAAATTAAATTGAGTTGTTGGACATAATAATCTTGCTACAATTTGTAAATCAGTATCAAAGCCCAATATTTAATGGTCCGGCCCAAAAAGAAGAAAAACAAGTTAAGGCTCCGGCTCAGAAAAAAGTAATTACGTTCAAACACAAGGAATTTTTTTTTTAAGTGGCAACTATCTAAGTCATTAAAAGAAAATCTAAGATAATTTAGACCGAATGGGGTTAACAAAAGTCTCGTATCAGATTCGATAAGAAAGAAAAGGCTTTACAAAGAAGTAACTCTCTTTTAAAATAATTGTCATATTTATCAAAAATATTCATTTTAAAATAATTGTTATTTTTTATTTTTAATATAAGTTTAATTATTCTCTCTCTGTTTTATAATGGATGTCGTTTGAAACTTTTTTACACATATTAAAAAATGTAATTATTAGAATAAAGAGAGAAATCATTATACTTAACTATCTGTCTTAATTAGTGACGAATTTTTTACTATTATCAATGTAAAGTATAATAATATTTTAAAAGTTGTGTATATAATAATTATTGAAAAGTAGTATATAAAAAAATAATTAAAACTACATTAAAAATTATAAATGACATTAATTTTAACACTATTTTATTTTATACTCATTGTGAGACGAATGAAGTGATTTATTTCAATTGTACTATTCTAATTAATACAATTTACACAACTCTCTACTTATTATTCTCCATGTTTCATATATTGTAATAAGACTACATCAATAAATGATAAAGATAAATAAATAAAATTATTATTTTATTTATTTATTTATCGTATTTTCTTAATTTAAGTGAAATTAACGTATACAATAAATATTACAGAACAGAATAAATAGTAGACGATTACTGGTTGTACCGTGTCATGACTTTCTGAACCCATAATTTTTGTGTTTGAAAACGAATAGACCCACTTATACAAGCCCACTAACTACATACTCTTAAACACAATATTTTGTTTTTTTTTACTCACTCAATGCACATTGTTGAAATGTGGCCTCACTAAATATAACTTATCCAAACTAGATAACTATCGTTAATAAGATTCAGTGAAGGCGGGATTGATTTGGTGTACCTAGATTTGAAATTTCACAAAATTATTCTTAATTATAGTTTATTTATTTTTCGAACAAATTTTAGACAAAATTATTATTAACCATAGTTTATTTAATTTTCGATCAAATTTTAAATTATCAAAGTTTTTCTTTTTATAATGAATGAGTTAAAACATAAATTTATCAAAGTCTTTCTCTTTATAATGAAAAGGTTAAAATATAATTTATTAAAAAAATAAAAAAAAAAGAGTTAAAACATAAAAACAACACTTAATTACAAATAATTTTAAATTTTAATTAATTTAACATTATTTTTTATAACAAGTATGATTATCTTAATCAATATGCTCTTATTATTTTATTAAATAAAGACGATATTCATCATTCAAATAAGTAAAATACATCGATATTATACAAGTTTAAAATCGGTAAAATTAAAAAGAATGAATTTGCGAATAAATTTACATCATCTAGATTAATAACACAATACGAAAATTTAGTAAAAAAACGAAAATATACTTATAAATATGAAAAAATTTGAGTGTTCAACATATCTATGCCCCTATATTTGTATTGCTAGTGATGCAAAAGTTATTAATTAAAATTTGTAATGGATAAAAAAAATACTTTGTCGATTTAAACCAAAGGAATACCACACTAAGGAGGACTGAAATACCGAGGAATACTGCACCAAGACGAAACCACCAAAAAGTATCAGTTAAACGATGAAAAAATCATCGGAAAAAAAAAACAAAAGATAAAGTTAATTTATGTATAATCCACTTATTTAAATAAAATACAGAAAAGATTAACTTTAATAAAAAAATTTGAAAAAAAAAACTATTCTAAATAACCTCTATGTAATAGATGAATAAGAAGAGACCAAAGATAGTATTTTTGAGCAGCAGTGGAGGTATACTTTGCATCAATACGTTCTTATGCCATATGTGCTAATCACACAGATTGTTTTGCATTTGAGGTCATTATTTTGAAGTTGAGAAAAATCATAGCTCTCTACTCAAAAGTAAGAATCAAGATTATTAAGGGATAAACAAAAATAGTCACTTATACTCTAATTAGTTTATCTATTTCAAACCTAGTCTTTCCATATTTTATGTTACTAATGTAATTGATTCGTGTTAAACGGATTATTGTTCACTCGTAAACGTAAATATTATTTTGTATCAAGATATAAAATTATAAATATTTTAGCATAAATAAATATAAAGATAATAAACAAAATAAATAAATTTAAATCTAACAAAAGAGTTCCGTTACTCGGAATATAGAGAACTAAATTTCAAATTCTAATGAATTCATGTAATTATTTACAAATTCTGAAACATGATTAGCGTAATATTATCATATTTAATAACTTGTAAAATATTCATCTCCTTTTTCTTATATTTTTACAAACTACACCAAAAGAAAATGTTAGCTGATTTCTCTTATTAATGAAGAATCTACCACGTGATATTAGAATCTCCTTTACTTTTTTTTTTTACAAAATTTAAAATACTCATCATTATGTATATATTTTTCTTGTAATTTCCATTTCCTGTCATTTATGAATTTCAAAATACTATGTAATTAAATAATTTAAAAATTAGGTTTTTGTTATTAAGGAAATATAAAGTTAATTTGGTAGTTGAGAATAATGAGTTAACAAACTAGAGTGATAAAGAGGTTAGGGTTCGATTCTCATCCTTAATATAATTATAACAATATTAATATAATATTGATTATTAATAAAAAAATTATTATTAGAAATTTTTTTAATATTTGATAAATATAGAAGCATATCTATAGAATTTTCCTTTTGAAAATTTAGAATAAAATATACATTTCGTTTCATTTAGAGATTTTAATATTTTTTCATCGCCCATTATTTTTGACTTTATGGATATTATTTAATAAATTATACGAAAATTTGAATTTTTTTATCTTTTATTATTTTGACAAAATATTGTAACTTATTTGTAGGATATGTTTTTGCTAAATTTAGAATAGAATATAATAATTATTATTATGTGTATACTATAGGTAGATATTTTTATTTTATTTTTTATTTGTCCGTTATGCACGAATTTATCAATATTTATTGATACATGGGATATAATTATTTCACACATGTGTCAAACTAAAAGTTTTACACCAAATTGTGACCTTCAATCTCATTTAATCTAGTGGTCGATCTTAATTCCAGTAATGTCCACCTCTCACTTACACTTCTAATCCTTCATTTAATCTAATGATTTTAATTAAGGGTGTACAAAAAATGGGTTAATGTTGGGTTTGGTGTGTCATTTATTCGGTTTTAATATTTGATCGGACTATTTTTTAAGTTTTAACCCATCCCTTAATTCGACCAAACCCGATTAGTTGTGGATTCAATAAAGACATGACGAAATAAGATGAGTCCGGGTTGGTCCTAATACGAGTCGTCTGAACTTTTTTTTAAATTTTTTTATAAATAACTCATAACAAGTCACACAGGTTACCACTTGTCAAATCATTCAAAACTAGTAACTCATAACATTGTCATACAAAATACAAACCATTTAATCAAAACAAGTAACCTACTATCTTACTTATTAGACTCATTGATCTTTCACCATTTAATAGTCTTATTTTTTCATTAAGAATAGTATCAAAACAACAACAACAATAACAACAACAACAACAACAACAACATAATAATAATAATAATAATAATAATAATAATAATAATAATAAGGAATAAAATGATGCAGAGAGGAGAAGAAAAATGAATATGCAGTAATATACAGGAGAAATAATTTGTTTTCATACCATAAATTAAGTTAGTACAATGAAATTAATAATAAGGTAAAATAATTAAAAAAAAAACTATGTCTTTAATGTATTTTAGGACATGAAGTGTGACTCGGAGTCTGACCCGAACCCAATCTTTTGTTTTTACAATAATCTTGTTTTACTTTTTTATTTGTTGTCATTGTATTATTTTTAGACCTGATCAGATTTATGAGTCAGATATACATGTAATTGTTACAATCTATGCCCCTTCCTCGCATACTATCTGCTTTTTGTTCCTCTCTCTTTTTGCATGTTTTTAGTTTTTTCTCATTAAGAGGGGGTGTTGGTATGATCTTCAACAAGAATATATGAGTTCTTTCAAAAACCAAACCAAGTGAAGAAAATGATAGAAAATGCAATCTTAGAGCCCTCAATAATCTTTTGTTTTTTACAATAATCTTGTTTTACTTTTTTATTTGTTGTCATTGTATTATTTTTAGACCTGATCAGATTTATGAGTCAGATATACATGTAATTGTTACAATCTATGCCCCTTCCTCGCATACTATCTGCTTTTTGTTCCTCTCTCTTTTTGCATGTTTTTAGTTTTTTCTCATTAAGAGGGGGTGTTGGTATGATCTTCAACAAGAATATATGAGTTCTTTCAAAAACCAAACCAAGTGAAGAAAATGATAGAAAATGCAATCTTAGAGCCCTCAATAAGCCTACTTTAAGAGAATCAAATGTGGAATTTTGCTACCTTTGTTTCAGTGTGTGATGCTACAAAAACCACACACTAGTATATTCTCAAGATGAGTTTGCAACTAAAAAAATTCTCACCATGTCATTCGCAAGGCACTATATCCCACACTAGTAATGCAATTTATGCTTCCAATTATCAATAATAAATACATTAAGAAACAACAATGATACTTTCTCCTTTTTGAAATGCCACTTAATCAATTGTGAAACCTACATCCAATTAACGATTACAATCACAAAAATAAAGACCCAACATCTAGATGTCAGAACTTCTATGATGGCAATTGGCAACATATAATGACTTCAGATCATATCCATATATTACCTAATCTAAATATGTTATTTAATTTGAAGGACACAAATACATCTAGATTTCAGAAGAAAAAAATACAGATATTAGGATTTCATGGTGAAAAGGAATGCACGAAAGAGTTGTAGAAACATTCACGTGGGATTTGAAAGAGTCATGTGGTGATTTGATATCAAACTAAATGTTTGACATTGATGTCAAATGATTGATTTTCTTAATAAATATCATACCGTAAACTTAAAATATAGTTTCCCTGAATTTGAAATAAAATCTGCCGATTATTATGTATACATAGTATATGTAGATTTTTCTTTATATTTTTCATTTTTAAAATTATTTATGAAGTTCAATATATTAATTTATTAAATAAATAATTCAAACAATTTTTTTTGTTATTATACATTTTTCTTATTTTTGACAAATATACTTTATATTTGGAAAATATATATTTTTTCTAATTTTGATATATAATATGCTCATCATTATATATAGATTGATTATTCTTATATTTTCTTAAATTTGGATGTAATAAGTCCATTATTTATAAATTTTTAATTATTAATTGATTAAATAATTCAAAAAAATTTAAACATTGATTTTTTTGTTATTAGATATTTTTTATATTTGACAAAAATAGCATCAAATTTATAAAATTTTCTTTTTCTAAACTTTGAATATAATCCGTCTATTATAAGGAGTGCACATTCTATGTAGAGATTTTCTTGTATTTTTATATGTTTGTTATTTATGAATTTCTAAATTTTGTTTGTTTTTTTGACAAATTTCTAAACATTGTAAAATTAAATAATTCAAAAAATCTTAATAGAATCTAGCCATTATTATATGTTCATATTATATATAGAAAATTTTCATGCATTTTTCATTTACTTATTATTCATGAATTATTTAATATTAATTAGATAATTTTAATATCTTAAAAAATTGGTTGCATGTTATTAAAGATTTTTCTTATTTTGACAAAAATGTATTGGTCAAATATCAATTAACTTCCGACCAAGTTTTGGATTACGGGAGTATTTATCTTTAAAACTGAAGGGTGAAAGCGTACAACAAAAATTAAATTACAAATAGTTTTTAATTTGTAATTAATCTAACATTATTTCCTATATGTTTTTACAGCAAGTATGAATATCTAAATCAATATGTTCTATATGTGTTAATCATATAAATTGTTTTGCATAGAGGTATTTATTTTGAAGAGGAGAAAAATCATAATTCTCCACCAAAACCACAAAAGTTTATTAAGAGATAAAGAAAAGAATAATATATATAGAGAGGAGTGATGTAAGGTTATTTTTTTATTTAAAATTTCTCATTTAATTTTTTTTTCTATTAATTAAAAATAAATATTTTTCACATCTATTTAGTTTTTTTAGTTTTGGTGCACTGAATTTCATTTTAGTACAGTATTTGTTTGATTTTAATTGATATATTAACTTCAATTAAAAGTAGATTTAAATTCAATTAGTAATTTTGACGTTATCTTTTATAGTTTCAAATATTAAGTATTTTAATTTTGTTATATTTATAGATTTTGTGTCGTAGATATTTTATTATTTTATGTTATTATTTTAAATGTTGTGTGTTTGTTTACATATTTATTATTTTTAATTTTTAACAATTTTAAATTATATTATTTTTTAGTTATGTAATTTTTATAAATTTAAATAGATAGATATTGTTTTTAGGAAAAGAAGGGCAAATGGTAAAGTATACGAAATAACCTTCGTAAATTCGTGATCAAGCGATTGCTGTAATTTTGGATTTTTGGACGATTTTTAGAGGTAAATATATAATTGTAAGGTGTGACACACAATTTAGTATTCTTGGGAAAGGTAATAACTACAATTTTTGATTTTAAAAATGTGTGTATAAATATGAACTTCAATGAGAATTCTAATTTTCACTTAGGAATAAATCTATGAGAATATAAAAAGTTATGGGAAATTATTTATCCTCAAAACTTTTATACCTAGTTTATTTTTTATAATTACCTATTCTAAAAAACGTGATTCAAACAAATGTCCCTAATTACTTTTTTTCTAATATTAATCAATAAAGATTAATATATTTAATTTATAAATTAAATATATTAATTTTTATTGACTTAATTGTCTTTTAATTATATAAAGATATAAGAAAGTACAAATACTATTAGTAAATAAATTGTAACATATAATTAAAATATTATTTCATCCATCTCATGATAATTGATTTATTTATAAAAAAAATTAAAATGAATGTCACTTTCAATTTTTAATGTATTTCTTTTGCAATTGTATATTTTAATTAATATTATTTGTATTATTTTTAATTTTATATTTTTCATAATACATTTATAACATTAATAATAAACTAATATCTAACAAATATAATTTGGTAAAAATAACATTTTCTTTTTTTTATTTATATACTTTTCTATGTAAAATGATCTAATAGCTACGTAAGAATATGTTAGGATATTCAGATAAAAAAACTCTATCTGTTTTATAATAATTATCGTTTAAAATTTTTAGTCACATATCAAGAAATATAATAATTAAAAAAAAGAAATAATTTATTTTAACAAACTATTGATAATTTTTTTTATTATTATTTATATAAAATATAATAATATCTTACAAATTGTGCAAACGGTAATTATTAAAGTAATTATTGAAAGTAACATAAAAAAAATTAAAATTTTATTATAAATAAAAAATAAAGAATAACATTGTTAAATATTTTATATTTATTAAAATGACATGAGAGATGTTGAAATGGAGAGAATATGTTAGTGCTACATTGAAAATGAAATTAGGAAGAACTCATCCATCCTAACACTCACTCACATGTGTTAGGTAGGAGTGTCTACCACTATGGATGACAATACCGCCGGCACGTTGTCCCTTTGGAAATGATCAGACTTAAGACATGTGTATTACATTTGTGCAACCCATAAGAAACAACAATAATTGAATTCGTTTTCATTTTCTTTCATAATAACCGACCTTATTTTGTTACAGGTATACAACCGCTAATGTAAGATTGTTATCAAATTGAATATGATAATCTTATGACAGACATTGTTTACATTACAAACATCACTGATTTGTCTTCATTTGACTATGCTCTTGTCTGTATCACAGTATATGTCGGTATACAACATGCATAACAATTAATTGCACTAATAGAATATAGAATATACGTATAACAACAAAACTTGATTGTGAACTACTACTTGCTAATTGCTATTAAAAGGATAAATAAAATGAAAATTCTGACAACATAACCAAAAATAAAAAATAAAATAGTATATTAAAATTTCAACAAAAGAATAAAGTAGTTTTTTTATGCAGAAAAAAAAAAATTCTTTCAAAAAGGTTGAATGAGAAAAGATGAATCATGTTCATCTTGATCCTAACCCAGCCAACCTACCCAAAATCCCCTGTTTATAAGGCAAGAAAGTTCTCTTCTTCAAATCCTCTGACTCTGCTTTCTTCCTAGCATAGTGCAATTCATGTGGAGAAACAGTTTCCTTTCTTCTACTCAACTTTGGATTAATCGATGAACCTTTTCCTTCTTCAGATTTCTTATAAGAAACAGGGTATTTCCTGAATGGATCTTTGTTTGAACCTCTTCCTTCTGATGCACTTCGAAACAACAAAAAATCCCTCAATCTCCATATTCTAGAAGAAGTACTCTTCGAAGTAGAAGTTGGAACAGAATCCTCTTTATTATTACTCTGTTGTTGTCCTTCAAATGTGTAGTGTGATGTTCTGTATGGAGAATGTGAACGCGTGATTCTACGATCAGAACTCGATGACGAAATCTCAGATGTTGGAGTTCTGTCTCTACCTCTTCTCTCTTCACCAAAAGAGGTTTCTTTGTTCTTTTTTGATGGAAATAAAGTTTCGATAATTGCTTTTTTCCCTTTTGCTATTGGAGATTTTGTGGGTCGATTCGGAGATAAAAGAGGCGATTTGGGAGTTTCCAAAGGTTTGATTTTTCCACCATGGAAGAGTTCTTCAGCTGAACGATGTGATGAATCGGATTCTCTGTGAACAGAAAACGCGAATCCACCGTGTTCATCGTCATCATCATCTTCATCAGCAACGTTGTTTACGTAATAATCGAATTGGGAGTAAAATCTTGATGGGGTTGTTGGAGCGCTTAAGTAATAATCTTGTCCAAAGCGTTTAGGTGAAGAAGGAGCACTTAGATAAGGTGAGATTGTTGATGGGTTGAAATCGAAATGGTTTATGGTGAAAGTGGGACTTCCATTGGGACTACTAGGTGACACCACTTCCATTTTCTTCTAACTTTGTGGGGGTTTTTTTTTATCAATTGTAGTTTTATGGTTACATAAGTATATATGTGTGGTTGTTGTGGAATATATATACACAAAATTGTAATAAGAGTTGGTAGAGAAAGAACACTAATTATAATAATAATAATAATAATAATAATAAGATAATTGGTGAAGGGGTGAGATTGTTTTGTTGACCATTGGTATCATATGGTATGGGTCACTGCCAAAGGTTATTGTCATAGCCGCTTTTGTATACTTGGATATTTTATACTTAATTTAATAATTATAATAACATATGAAAAATCGAATGTATTAATTATAATTTTCATAGTGTCTAAAATATGGATTTCGATTACAAGCACTTTACATTTTTAAAATAAAATATTTTAATTTTTTTTTAATAAAAACACTGGTTTTAAAATTTGAATCGTTCTTGATCTAATAGTCAACATAGTGTGGCTTTTTTTATGCACAGAAAACTCGATTCCTTAAAAATCTACCAATGTCATGTGTAGTAGTGTAACTGCGTGCGTGGGAGTAGAATTATTAATCCTACACGTGTAAACTTTAACCGGTTGTAGAATACTTCCACACGTGTGATCACATTGTAGGATAGCTTCTTGGTTTGTTTTAGGTTAGTTTTTACCTACTACTAGTAGGACTACTATACCACGTGTAATGGTCTGAAATGGATGGTCGTATTATTTATCAAATTTGGCTGTTTCTAGATGAGCTTTTTTCTTTTTAATTTAGTTTACCAAAAAAAAAAAAGATGAGTTGTATGTTTCGTATAAAAAGTGCTTCTAGATGAGTTTAATACGAATACGAGTAGCTAGTCTTTTATTTAAGTAGTATATACGTATACACACACATTAATTTGTGTACGTACGTATGATGAATGGTATTTATATGAGTAATGAGTTTGCCTTGCTTCATAGATAAGAGTAAACTCGGTCAATGCTATGAATGAAATGAAATGAAAACATTGGATACTTATCAATTTTGATGGCGGTTTGTAATGTACTCATTTTCCTTATAAAAATAAGGCTGTGATGTAATTCAGTACAGAGACATACTTTGAAATTGATATTTTTTAGGCTAATCGAATCTGGACGAAGAAGTTGCATTCTTTTAATAATTACTAATTATAAATTTATAGAAATCTTTTAATTAGAATCTTTTGAAAAGCTAACATTAGTGCCTTAGTCACGATGATCACGATGTTTTATTTATCTATTTACATGCGTGCAAATATGTTTTTCTTCGTAAAAATAACACGAGTTATAAATTTTATATCAGTTAAAAAATTCAATTATTTAATTGATAAGAACAAAATTGATGAAACAAAAGGGTAAAATTGAAATAGAAAAAGGATATACAAAATTTGGTATCATTTTATATTAATTTAAGCTTTTAAAGACAGTTATCAAGTTAAAAAGATTGATAAATAAAGTAATCTAAATTAAGAATAAAGGTAAAAGAAAAAATCCACAAAAATCATGCATTCTTTTTATTTATAGTATAGATTAATTATTATTATTATTATTATTATTATTATTATTATTGTTATTATTATTATTATTATAAAAGTGTGGTCATCACATAACGTTCATGCATTTAACTTTAACTATTTTATTTATTAAAAAGTGATAATTATTCATTCAAATTCATTTAATATATTTTTTTTTACTTACAAGTTAGCTGAAGAATCAATTGATTAAAAACTTTTAAACAATAATTTTTTTTTTTACTTTAAACGATTAAATTAAAGAAATAATTTTGTTTTTCATTATAAATTTCTTAACTATTTCAAAGAACATTAAGTTAGTCAACAAAAATTATTTAAGAATTGCCAAACTAAACTAAGCACAAGTGAAAGTAAAGTAAAGATATAAATGGTCAGTAAAAATAAATTTGATTGATATGTTTCTAAAATGACAATTATAACGAGTATTTATATATTTAAAATTAAAGTCTAAATCCTATTATATATCATCGTGGTAATCTAAATATCGTGTCTGACGCAGTCGTAATCGTAAAGGATTAGCAAGCGCTAAATCCAAAAGAATAAACAAGCTCTGCAATCCATCAGAAAAGAGAAAACTCTCGAAATTAATTATTTTATTAAAAGATATCTTTCGTTACAACATATAAAATCTTCAAATAACTAAACGAAACCCTAGTGCGAAAATTAAGCAAAACAGTAAAAGTCCGAAATTACAGGAAAAATTTAAAATGCCGTTTTGAGGCCCAAGACGAGCCCAAAACGGATCTGGAGCACATAAGTCACAACAAAGCAGTGAATTGTGTTTGTGGCGCGATTCCCTTTCCGGAAAGGTATAATAATAAACAATCTGACACCAGACGATTGTTTTCCGCATTTCCCGCCGCGTTTGTCCGCAAAGCCGTTTCTTTCTCGATTTTGGCCGCGAACCTTCCTACATCAGTGTCTAATCTACTAAACTCGACTATATTTGCATAGTCGTGTATGAGATTGTGACCGGCCTAATATTCCATGTTTTGCAACATGTTATGTTTGCCATGTGTATTATTGCCTCCCTTTACATTTGTGGCCACTGAAAAATTGATGCACCTTGTTTATCGTTTTGTTTCTCGTGTGGTTCACTCCAAAACAATATGAAAATAAGTATTTATTTTTTACTTATAAAACCAAGTATAAGACCTAATGCAAGACTCATACTCTCTCACCCTCGACAAGATCACAGGTAAACTTTTAGTAGTTTGTCATCCTTGACTAACAACTTAACATATTGCCCCATGTGTCACTAATCAATTCATACATATATGAGATAGTGTAACACGAGCTAGTTAATAACATGTGTATCATGTAATCATTTGCACAATAAAGACATAAAAATAGATGTTGTACTGTTTCTCTCTTCTTATTTATAGATAATCCAATCACTTAAGCGTTTAAGCGGTGAATCGATTTATTAAACGATAAATCTAAATACAAAACATTTCTTTCATGTGATTTTTCCATTATGTTTACCTCTGGAAGACATTCTCTTTATAAATATTAATAGTCAAATTATTTAGCCTTTTTTACTATACGATACCTATCTCTTTAGTATCCTTTAGCTAGCTATCTTCTTGCAAACGTCAAACTTTCTCAACTCTTTAAGTTTAGCTTCCACTGTTCCTACTCCCAATCCTTAACCATCATATTTCACTCCGATTCGCAAACCTTTAGCAATAGACACGAATCCAATTCCAGCCTATGTGCTGAACTAATTCTCTCTCAACAAGTTATTAAAACAGTGACATAGTTTGTTGGTCATGGCCACCCAAACTTCTCAATAATTTTTTTTAAAATACTACTATATTATTTCTTTTATTTATTTATATGATACATTTGAGTTATAATTTTATTAACAAAAATTAATCTATTTGATATGGATCAAGTCGGCCCTTTTAAACATGTGCAAATTATTTGCACATATTCATCATCCAAAAAAATTTATATTTATATTTTATGTATAAAACATCTAAAATTTGAAATTACTTTTATAATTCTATGTTTATCTTTATCTTCTCTCTATATTTATGTGAATGAGTGTAGAATAATGGTCTCAAAGTCAAATATAAAACTGAATAAAAATATATTTATGTTAAAAAAATTTGAAAAAATAATAATTATTAATTGTGAAAACCAAATTATATGTGGTTTGTGTAGTTTGGTTTATCTTAATCAGTTGTGATGAATTCCGATTAAACTTGACATAATAGATATACTAATTAATATATATATTTTGTTGTATGTTGTTATTTTTTGGGATCTATAATCGGTGTATTTTATGAGTAGAAATGTTTTTATGAGTTGAATTGTGGTTGTTGGGTTATCGTTGTCAAAATGTATGTTTGAGTATAATATGTGAAGTGACATACTATATGTATATATGCATCTTTTCTTGTTACACGAAATGACATGCATCATATAGATTAGTATGTGTAGATGCACTAAAATTTATATTGCTAATTTTTTTAATTATTAAAATTGTATATTTTTTTATTAGATTCAATTTTTAAGATTAAAACATGACTTTCAAAATCTTTATGACGGGTCAAACACATCAGTTTTTGTAGATAAATTACAATCTAGTTGTTTATTATAAAAAAATCGAAGGAAATAATTTATAAAAAAATTACAAAAACAACTACTATAATTATAAAATAAAACAAAATTTTCAACCTAAATTCTAACTAATTTTTAATTATTAAAAATGCAAACCAAAATTTGATTTACTACCTTTCTCCAATATATTTTTATAAATTTACAACTTACCATTCTTATATACAATTCAATATTATACTTTTTATTTGTCAATTAAAATTTTATTCCGCCGTTGTATGAAAGAGCATTGTTCCCTATTCAAGAACACTTGTCTCTAAACCTTTCAACTTCTGAGGTAAGTGAAGGAGACATGTTCTCCAATGGAATTCTTGGAGCCTTTATCATATGATTATGCTATCAAAGCATGATTTTTCTTTGGACATGGAGCTTATGTTCAACTTTCTTGCTTTGACTTAGGAATTAAACTTTCAAAGAGTACCTAAGAATTCAAGTACTTTGGCCTCCAATGCTAAAGTTTGTGGCCTTATAATGGATGTAGAGCACAATTTATTCTTTGGTATATTGGTTCATCAAGTTCTTTATTTGCATTGGCACTGTGGGAGTGGTCCAAGAACTTCAGCTGTATATGGCTCTTCTTAAAAAAAATGATATTAAAACCAGCCAAAGACCACTTTGGTTTTTACCGTTGTAGTCTTTTTGTATAGCAAATGTGAACTCTTTTATATACAGTTAATAGATTAAGAAGCCATATAATTATTCTTATTATTTTTCTATTTTCCCAATCAATATTATGAATTCCAAATAGAAACTGGGAGAATCAATTTACATTTTTTTCGATTTGTTACAATATGCCATTGCATAAACTCCGCACAACTTTGTTTTTTACTACTCAAAATTAATCATATATTATAAGTGTTCAATTAAGATATTGGAGTGTAGTCAAATCTATTATTTTTGTTGTTTTTAATTAATGATTCTTAATCATTATACCACTCTTCTTAGCTTGAAATTCCAACACAACTTGCTAACTTCAGTATCTAGTAGTACATAGTATATGAGTGAATTTTCAATTATTTAGGAAAAGACACAATAATTATGAATCTTTTGGACCACAAGTCCATCCTCATTGCTTATATAATTAGAGAATTCCAATATCTACTTGCTTTGAATGTTGGATCATATATAGAGGTCTATAAGTATTTTCCTTACCACGAGTAATATTCTGTACTTTGTAAGAATGTACCATTTGTTCATTGACGCACTAATAGCATGCACTACTTGCTTTTAAACTTTTATATATGATCTAACATTTAAAACAACGAAAATTAATTTATCTTCACTGCTTGTTAGTTACTTCATTCGTAAATATTTCATCCATTCCAAAATATTAGTCACTTTAACAAATAACAAGTAGATTAAAAAATGCAGTTGATTTTACAAAAATTACCCTTCATTAATAAGAAAAAGAGATATTAACCTGTGGTTTTTTCCTAATATTTGAAATCAGGATTCTATAGTCATGCCTTTTCTATAGTCCTTTAGGATCTAGAGCTGTAACGCTGTGTATACAAATTGTACCCCTAAAGCCATTTAATAAAAACATATACAGAAAATTGAAGCAAAATAATTATGTGCATAGCAAGTATCTAAAACTAAACTCATATGGCATAATATTTACAAATTGTGAGAGAGGTTGGTTTTTTCTTTTGTCAAGGAACTTAATTGCTTCTTTCCCTTGTTCACTTGGTAATTGGAGGCATATCCAGTCCATCAATGATTCCATGTCTTTTGCAAAGTCAAGTAAATACCAATCTAACATCTTTGGAATAACAAACTTTGATCTTGTAATTCCAACTGCAGCTTGTAAGTATTCTCTTTTCGCTTCTTCGAGTTCCTTCTCGACACGAGATGCTGTGTAAACTCGAACCTGCATTTGTCAAGTATTGTAATGTGACCGCAATTAGATACATCATTTATATTTGACTATAATTCTCTACGATATAAAAATATGACCATTCAATCGCAATTGCAACTACGATTTAAAAAGTTTTTAGAAGATTAAAAATTCAATTTAATCAATATCAACTTACAGCAGGAGAGGACCAAGTACCACAGGAGAGAGCAAATGTGACAAGAGGTTCTGACAATTCCAATCCATAAATGCTTCTAGCTGTCATTTCATGATTATTTACTTCCTTTGATAATGTTTGTTTGGAATTTAGCTATAAGAACCTTAGTATAGTTAATAATTTTGTATATCTTCCTACCAACAGAAAAAGCTACATTTGTAAAGGACAGAACTTACATATTTCCAGTGATATGGAAGCCTTAAAATGCAGTGTTCTATGGTTGTTGCATTTAACAAGTGTCCACCTACATTTATTATTGCCTGAGTGACATTAAAACCACATTAATTAATGAGCAAACCAATGTTATTATATGCTAAACTTGGAGAACAAACAAAAGTAAGACCACACCTTCTGCATCAATGCAACAACCATTTCAGGACTCTCTGGCATGCCATTTTCTATAAAAGCCTGAAGCAAAACAGAACTTTGAATAAGCCAGTACTAACAACATTAAGGATAAAAATTAACTAAAACCACTGAAAAATAAGTGTGTTTAGAATACACTAAAATCACATTGGAAAATAGACTTTTCTAATAGACTAATCAACATACATTCATCATACACGCGTTATATATGTTGATCCAGAATGCAAGCTTCTCTTGATGGTTCAGGTTCTCAATGTTGACACAGGCTAGTTTTCTCAAAAGATGTCTGCAAATTTTTTGAAATTAAAACAATTTAACATCTAATTAACGCGATTGATAATAAGGATCGTCGAAAAAATAAAGTAATAGTAGTTTAGTTTGAATTTGAATAGTGTAACATACTTTAACCGATGCAGTACAAACAAAGACTTAGCAGTTTGTGTTGGATTGAAAGATTCAGCTTCAATACTAGAACATAATTTCTTGTATGGACCAATATCTCTCATTCCAAATACCAAGATACCATAAGGATCCAAATATTCTGCAGAAACTGGATTCTTCGATGTACTCATTCTCAAGAGAATGCTAGTTAAACACTTGAGAATATTTTCAGAGATTATATTTGGACTTTCATCTCCTGAAGGCGTTTCGTGTAGACGATGATTTCTTACTTCTGCAGTTGGTTTGTTGTTCAACCTTAGTTCTTGCTGCTGCTGCTGCAAAGTGGGAAAACTTTGAAAAATTCTTCAGTTTTTGATCTACTAGTAACTACTGCTATGAAAAACTATATTTGCTCACCACAAACCTGCTTTTTGGGAGGTTCCAAACGTGTGTGTAGTGATTTATTTTCAATTGGAGATTTTGTAATTTGGTCTTTACATATAGATTGCTTGTTGCACTTGAAAGAATAAGCACTTGATTGAATACTTTTTCCTTGTTTATCATCTGGTAAGACAAACATGAGATGCATGATATCATAGACTAACTCTTGTCAGATACTTCCTCTGATCTTTAAATATAAGCAAATGAAATGCATACTCACCAGGAAGTGTTGTTGTTAACCTAGAGCCAGATTTTGCAGCATTACTCAATTTTGTAGTATTATTTGGGTTTGCATTGTTCACAGATGCTGCAGCTGAATTCTCAAGTTTCATCTTGGAGGATGACATGTAAACTGCTTCTTGATACAAATATTGTCTGAAGTTTAAGATCTTTTCTTCAAGCCTAACTATTTCTTCTTCGAGTACCGCAACTTCGGCCACAAGTCCTAATGTCTTTATTTTTTTAAGATCAAATTCATCACTCAAATAATCAACTTAGGATTATAATTATATTGATTTCATTTCTAGTAGTGAAGAAAAGGACAAAAAATATAAACGTAGAATAATTTACTAACATAGGGAGGAAGATAAGGTGGAAGACGAGGAAGAGCTCCCAAAGGCCTATTTAAAGCTCTCTTCAATGCCTTGTGAATGTTCTCTTCATGCCTAAGCTTACTCTTCAACCTCTCCACCTGAAATTCAAAATATTCATTCTTCTCAGTTTCTAATTAGAAGCAAAAAAATGAATGAAATTGAAAAACAAAAAAGAAGGACATTCATTACATCTTGTTGCAACGCCAATTTTCTGTCTTTAACTTCATTCCTCATACCCTTTTGTGAGCTTCCCCTCATCTCTTCCTTTTCATCCAAAATTCAAGAGATTAGAATCAAACTATGCAATTTATCTATATAGTTTAAAAAATAGAGCATTCTTTATTCCCTTTTTAAGATATGATATTTCATATTGTAGTATTTTATTTGAAGAAATGCCGAGTTTTAAGGAATTCTGGGATCTTTGTAAGAAGAACTGTTACGCGATCATGATCATAATTTAATAATAAAATTAATTAATTAAACTTAAGTTACTGTACAAACCGTTTTTCAAAAATGTGCATGACATAAAATGTACCCTTTTATGAGTTCTGACTTTATAACAAGTTTAATTACTTTTTCATGTGACATTGGAGCTTTACTAGGCTGCATCCTCGTCCTCACGGTCGTATTCATTTTTTTCAACTTCTTCCACCGCTGAAAAATAAAAATGATCAACTTGGAATAATACATATTTAATGAGACCATGATCAAAATTGCACGAGTAAAAAATCCAAACCTTTTATCTTTTGTCTTGACAATATTAAAAGCCTCAAGTGAATGATCTATGAAGAGATATACACTCCAGTGTAGAATTGATTCATTTACTTTACTTCCACCACCATGACTTTAAAAGAGATATAATAATTTGATAGTTTATGAATATGAAAGGGATATAAATAAACGTAATAATAACTATAAGGTGTTGCTTATAATTTTGTTTAAAAATTGTGTAGGGACAAAAAAGAACTTGTCCAAGCTGGAACGGAACGCAAGCACTAATGATAGAAAGAGGGGGGGCATGTAATTGAAGTAGAAGAATCCAATTAAAAGGTTAATGTCATGTCATCATGAATCAACGTGCCTTTTACATTTGATGTTTAAATTAAATTTTACCTTAACCCCAACCCAACGCAACGCTCCACCCCTGTGGTTATTTAGCATTTTTCCTATGATTGTTCATTTGTTATGTTCTTAATTAATTAATGAAAGTGGAAATAATTTGATGGGGGCTGGTAGCTTTTGCCGGTTAATTATACAGTGATGTCTTTAAATAATTGAAATTAAGTGATGGTTTTGGTCAGGCAAAAGCTGCACACTTCACATGCTTTGCCATCTCAGCCCCTTTACTCTTTTTTCTGATTATTAGTATTAAGTAGATTAATGAATTCAATTTCTTAATTTTTTTGTTGTAAATTATTTATTTTTGAAAATCAAATAAATGAATAAAAAAATATTGAAATTAAATATTTGATATCTATTCATAACTTTTTTTTTGTAAAAATAATATTGATATATATTTAATATTACATTCACTTTGTCAGAATTATAGTAAAGAGTCGCGATTTAGCAAAATTACATGTTGTAATTTTTCGAAAAATTAAATAGCTTATTTCAGAAATTAAAATTTTCATGAAATTTTTTAATTTGCAATTATTTTCTTTATAAACAGGAATCAAACTTGATATCTAAAGATTTAAAATATTAATACATGTCAATTACTTATACTAGTATATCGTACATAATTTAGTTGATGAGTTAAAACACACGAAAGGAATTTTAAAAAAATGATCTCAACACTAGTTTTTTTAACATTTGCTTATTAAAAATAATCAACCACTGGCAATTGACAATCTTTTATTTAACGCACTCTTTTGGATAGATCTTCTTTCTATTTATTGGTTAGACAAAATAATTAAGGGAAAATAATGAGAGAGGAAGAATAGTATATTGTCACAATTCACAAGTAGTTGCCACGTAGGTATCAAATCAAATATCTATTTTGATATTCCCTCCATTATAAAAGTGAATTAACAAAGCTTAGCTTGATGTATTATTTAAAATGTTCTTGTAAGTAGAAAATGAGGAAGTAGATTCATACAAGTAAGTGTTTTAAAACGTCACTGTTTATCGGCGGCATAAATGAGAAATATGTATGATTGAGATTTGAGAAAGCTAGCCGAAAGAGGTGATATAATACGCGAAATCGCACACGAAACGGCAAATAGAGGTGATGACGGGTAGGTGAGAAGATACTATCATATAAACGTAAACTAAAGTTTGTGTTCCAAACACCTCATTGTCTCCATTCACCACCACATGACCGTAACTCCAAATCACAAGTTCACGTTAGACGTATCTTCAAATCTTTTGATTTAAAGAAAATGAGATTATTTTTTACTCGTTCTAATTTAACACTGCGTGTATCTAATTTCTCAGAAAATGAGATAATGTAATCTAATTTTAACTTTTTCGTTGTCATACAACTTTCCAATATTAGATCCAAAAATAAGTAATGATAACTAAACTTGCAGCCACTATGGGTAGCGTGAAATTTACAATTAACTTTTCTTGTATTCGAATGAATCTTCTCTTAGGCCAGGACTTTATAGTCAAGCTCAAATAGGACCACCCCTCAAGAGTAAGACCAAAGTCCTGGGGCCTGCGGTCTCCCTTTCTTAAACCGGAAAAGAGGCTCAAACCAATGCTTTGGCCATGAAGCATGGATATATGTGTCTGTTATGTCAAACACGGAGACAAGTTTTCAACTAGAGGTGTTGGTGTTAAAATTTGGTCAATTTGTCAAGCACATATCACAGTCCATAATTATTATCTGTAATTATTCCATTTAAAAAATAATCATTGTTCATTATAATTTTATTTGTCATCATGATCTTAATTTAAACCAATACTAGATATCTCTCGTTCAGTGTATGTTAATTTTGATCAAGTAACATAATTAAGTTAGAATTAAGAGTTTTTTCCTCTCGAATCGATTTTCAACAAGTCTAGAATGTGGCCTTGTTTGAATTAGAATTTAAATCAGAATAAAATTTTCACATAGACTGAGTGCGGTGTAAAATTAACTCAAATCAATGCATTCTGAACCAAAATAGTTAAATCATAGATTACACTGTATCGAATTAGCACAACATTGCAACATCGAACAATTAATTATGCATTATCACAAATCTAGAAGTTAGAGTATTAAAATCTAAACATTAATTAATTAACATAATTACATAATAAGAACTTAATGAAGATATTATTAAGAACATTAGTATTAAGATTAACCACCACGGAGCCTGAGAACAAGGTGAAGTGTAGATTCCTTCTGAATGTTATAATCAGCAAGAGTTTTTCCATCCTCAAGCTGCTTACCAGCAAATATCAAACGCTGTTGATTCGGTGGAATTCCCTCCTTCTCCTGAATCTTCGCTTTCACGTCATCGATAGTATCAGAATCTTCAATCTCCAAGGTGATGGTTTTTCCGGTTAGGGTTTTGATGAAAATCTGCATCCCGCCGCGAAGACGAAGTACCAAATGAAGCGTTGAATCCTTTTGGATATTGTAATCCGCAATTGTCTTTCCGTCTTCTAATTGTTTTCCGGCGAAGATCAGTCGTTGCTGGTCTGGAGGAATACCTTCCTTGTCTTCAATTTTGGCCTTCACGTCCTCGATTGTATCGGAACTCTCCAGCTCTAGAGTAATGGTTTTTCCGGTTAGGGTTTTCACGAAGACCTGCATGATGAATTTGTTGTTTCCTGCAAGAAAAATAAAAGATACCGTTTTTTGAGAGAAGGATGATTAAGAAGGAGAAGGGGTTGTTTTGCTTATATAGAGTTGAATAGAAGATTCCATAAGCTGAATTAATAAATATAAATTATGAATGATTAAATAAATAATTAATATTATATGCATACATCATTAATTAATCATGAGTAGTTATAATAAATTATTGATCCACTCATTTTATCAATTTTTTTTTTAATTTTAAACGAGTTAAATTTTAATTTTCAACACACTTTTATAAATTATAGGCATGTCAAAAAATTCAAGGCCTAAGCCTCGTGTTCTATCATATGCTTACTTTTTAGGCTTGAGTATCGCCTTGATATAACATGCTAACATATTTAAAAGCCTATTATATTTTAATATTTTTGAATAAGTAATCAAACAAATATTTAAATAGATTAACGAGTTAATATGTCAATAAAATTAAGTTCTATTTTGATATTAAACGTCACATTTTGAATAATATGACTTTATATACATCTTATTTAAATTATATTTTATAATAATACATTTAAATATGTCAAAAACTAAATGAGGTTAATATCGTAAATTACTAAAAGTTGAATATATAACAAAAAAATTAAAATTTAATATAATAATTATAGTAGTAAAAAAATATTATTTATATTTATTTAAAAAAGCCGGTCTAATAGCCCTAAAAGGCTAATTATATGGCTTAACCTTATCTGTTTAAGAAAAAAATATGACCTGACCTGGACCTAACGTAGGCTAGGTCGTAGACCCGTTGGATGGCCTGACCTATTTTCATCCCTAGAGACAAGGTATAAGTACGATCATCCATTGAAAACCCATTCGTAAAGAAATCCTTAACTTTGTCTTCTGGCAAAGGAGATACGTGACATATAAATAATTTGGTCTGGAAAGAAGAACTATGTAAAAAAAAAAAGACATTTAACTTTATTAGAAAAGAACATTAGTCCTAGTATTACTCATGTTTTTTTTTTTTCAATTACACACAAATAACTTACGTGAATTAATATAATATGTATAAATTTACGTTGCCACTAAAGAGCTAACATAATTAAGTGGATTTTCACGTAGTCTATTTGATTGTAGTTAGAAAAAACTGAGGTAAAACTAACAAAAATATAATAAAAGAAAACTGAGTTTTAGTAAAATGTTGATGACAATAGTTTATCCCACACTAAAACTACTTTATTTGCACAATGTGGAAGACAACATAACCGGCATTACCAATAATAATTTTGATATGCACATAAATTCATGAATAAAACAATTTCAGATGGTCTCTTAATCCTCGGCCTAGAGTGTATCTCAATAATTGAAAGGCAATCACCAAATTAAACATTTCACTTGCCAAAATGTCGCAAAGGGGTTTATCAGTACTTCTTGGCCTTTGTACAAAGGGAGGGATTCATTATGGTGGAGTATTACCATATTCATCCTTATGAGACTAAATATTTTTCTCCAATACATCTACTCCCGTCTAACACTATTACATTTTTACTTATACATTCTTATAAAATGAGTTTATAAAGTAAGTGATATTACCATTTACAAACTCATTTCAAATTTTATAGAATTCGATATGAAACTTGAATTTTATTATAAGGTAAGAAAAAGCTCCACAACCATACCGCATATGGTTAAAGTCAAACACATTACATTGCATTTTATTGATGTATTTTTTTCGTTTAAACGAATGTCCCAAGGCCAGGAGCTTCTTTTCAGCTATTTAAAAATTCTATTCAATCCATATTTTTAGGTAAAATGCCAATTATTTTGTTCTTCTAAACATTTAGTATGGCTTAATTGACTTCAATATTTACCGTTAAGGCACTTTTTATGACTTTTTATGACCAACACAATTCACGGATTTGAAATCTCTTGCACAAAAATAATTTGATATCACACTAGATACACTTGTGACCAAAGGCTAAACTAGCAGTACTCAAGCGATGATTATCCAAACACATCATGGAAATTAGAATAGGAAGTCTGTTCATCACTTCCGTATGTTGCTCGGCTTTTGGATTTTATCACAAATCTTTCCTCCTAAGATCAAACTCTAGTTTGAAGCTGACTGGTTCAACTATCACACTCTTAATTCAACTAGGATTGAACCAAACTCTAACTAAGGTTGACCGAGTAATCTTTGAACCATTTAAAACATGAAAAATCCTATTTACTGTAAATAACACTTCTTAATACCATTGACAGCTTGACTCTGATCAAAGTTTAAGGAGACATTGAGTGCTCTTTTTAATTGGCGATAAATAAATAGAAAACTGGTATTTACATGATGAAAATTATTTACTACTAGCGCATGATAATCTCATGAGACTAATTCTACTTAACAGAGAAAGTAAATCCGTCCATAATGTCAATTCAATACATTAATCAAATATATGATGCACAAAGAAATAGCTGTAAACATCTCCAGATTGATATGATTGGCAGAGAACTACCTCAGTAATTCATCATAAGATGTTAATGCTTCAAGGATGCTTTCTATCCAACTATTAGGAGAAAGGTTATCTCCTGTCATATGTGTTGAGCAGTCAGTCACTGTCCAAGAACTATGACTTTTTCTTGATATTTTGTAATCCAACATGCATAATGTGTTACATTAACTTTAGGTACCCACTTGGTTTTGGGTCCTTGAGAGTTAGTTTTAAAATTTTGTTTTCTTTTGATATAGCAGGTTGATTCAGAGTGACCAATTTTAGAACAATGAGAACACTTTAGTGTTGGAGAATTTTTAGAGAACTGAGGTTTAATAGGTTTTGGTAAAATTCCAGAATGTTCTCCTTTTGTTAAATTTCTAGGAGAAAGTCTCGTTCCAAAAGGTTCTCCCTTTTTCTAATATCTTGGAGAACGTTCTCCCTTTTTCTGGTTTGGAAAATATTATGTTTTTGTTCTAAATTGTTTAAAAATTCTTTTGTTATTGAGTTTTTCATTTTTTTTTTGAAATAACATGCAAATTCTAGATGTCCGATTTTTTCACAATATGAACATTTTTTTTTGCATTTATCCTCTTTACTTTCAAGAACAAAGAAATTTTCATACATTTTTTATTTTTGAGTTTTATCAAAACCAAGTTATGCTTTATAAAAAATTCCTACTTGAGATATCACGATTTTTCGAAAAGTTTCAGTAGCTCTGATGAATTTTGATAAGTCATGTTTAAGAAGTTCAACTTCAGTTTTAAGGAGAACGCTATCCTTTTGTGTTGCACAACATTCTTGATTTTCTTGACTTTCAGTTTTATAGTTTTCAAACTGAGATTGTTTCATATTTTGAATGATTTTTTTAAGTTCATCATTCATAGCCCAAGTTTTCTTTTTTTTTCTTTATAAAATTGTTCTTTTACAAAGCTACATTTTTTAACAAGAAAATTTGAGTCATTTAGTAAATTATCAAATTCTTGTGCCATTAGTTCACAAAAAGAGCAATGTTCAAATTCAGTTACATCATTTTCTTCTGTGTCTGCCATCAGACATATGTTGGCTTTTGATTCTTTTTGAACGGAAATCTTTTTGGCGCCTTTTGGTTTGATGGACATTCAACTTTGTAATGTCCTAGTTTGTTACATCCAAAGCATGTGACCTGACTCTTATCCACTTCTATTTTGGGATTTTCTTTTTTACTTTGTAATCCCCTTTTGATCTGGTTTCTTCTTCTCATCATTCTTTGGATCTTTCTTGTGAGAATTGATACTTCTTCATCAGCATCTTCAGTTTCTTCTAAGTCTTCATCTATTTGTGATGGTGGACTTTGCTGAGATGCTTTTAAGGCTATTGATTTGCCCTTTTTGATTGGTATGGCTTCTTGTAGTAACACTTCATGTGCTCGTAGAGTTCCAATTAGTTCTTCTAGTGGTAATGGTCAAGATTTTTGGCTTGACTTATAGTGGTCACCATTGGTCTCCATATTATTGGAAGACATCTCATGATTTTTCTGACTCTATCTTGTACCGAGTATGCTTTCCCTAAGGAGCGCATTTCATTTACAATGGTTGTAAATCTCGCGTACATCTCATCAATGGTTTCACCTTCATTCATCTCAAAGAGTTCAAACGTTCTTATGCCTATGTCAATTCTGGTTTATTTTACATGGCTTATTCCCTCATGATGGGTTTGTAATATATCCCATACGTCTTTAGCAGTGTTGCATTCATCAATTCTTCCACTTTCTTCCCTGCTTAAGGCACATGATAAAAATAATTGAGCCTTAGAATTTAGAAGTACCTTAGTTTTATCTTCATCTGTCCAGTCAGCTTTTGTTTTTTCAGCTGATGTTGGATCATGTTGATTTACTATGGGGATGTAATCACCATCAGTTATGATACGCCATATTCCTGTAACTTGTGATTTCAAAAATAATTGCATCTTATTTTTCCAGAAGTAGTAATTTGTTCCATCAAAGTAAGGTGGCCTGTTTGAAGATCCTCCTTCAACAATGTATTTTGCTTTTGAAATTTTTCTTCTAGATCTTTTCTCAAGCACTGATTAGGTGTTTAATTTTTAGAGACCGAGCTCTGATGCCAATTGAAGTAGCAATATCACTTTACAAGGAAGGGGGTTTGAATTGTAAAGTTCCCTATTTAAAAATTCCATGTTTAAATCTTAAGAAAATAAATCAAGATTAATCTTGGTTGAATAAACATAAAACGGAGAACATTCTTGGTCGTAGAAATAGAAAATGAAGAATGTTCTTGGTTAGTTAAAAATATATTGATCTTGGTTGTGAAAACAGAAAACGGAGAACGTTCTTGGTTCTGGAAACAGATAAAGGAGAGCGTTCTTGGTTTAGTTAAAAACAAAATTTAATTTGTCTATTTAACTTCAATTAATGAAAGACTGAAAGTAAATAGAGATAAGGAAGAGATGTCACACAACGATATATCCTAGTTCCCCTAATCTGGGCTACGTCCAGTTCTCACAACCGTGAGATTTTCCACTAAGTGTTCAAAAATAAAGAACCTTATTTGTTTTACACCACCTAGCTCAGATCAAGCTTGATCTATTACAAACTACAATCTTTTCCACCCAGAAAGGAATTAAATCAGGTCACTTATCAATCTTTGAGAGGATTTTTACACTTCACCTTTTAACCTTGAAAGGACTTTCTAAACAAAACACCCAAGCTATAAACAGCTCTTATAGTCTTGAGTTTACACAATAATGATTTGAAGTGTTTGGCAGAATCTATTTAATCTCAACTCTTGTTTGAGGTTTAGATTCTTTACAAGAGATTTCAGTAAGCTAATGACTATGAATTCGTGAATGAATGTTACTAATTTCTGTTGTGAGACTTTCAAGTATGAATGTGAGTGATTGATTGATGATTTTTCTCTGCACTTGAATGTCGTGATTTTCATTAAGCTCTAGAGTTTCTTTTATAGATATTTGAGGAGGTCCATGACAACTTAATATGATCGTTGGAGAGGTTTCCTTGGTCAAGGGTTAGATTAAAATAATCAATCTTCAAAGTAAGACTTTTGATTGAAGCTTTCTCCTTTTTGACTTCAGGACTTTCTAATTTGATGTATTCTCTATCGTTTGATTTGATAAGTGTTTGAGGGTCTTTTTATCACGAGAATATGTGTCTTAAAGTCATGCCGAAGTTTCAATTTCAAGAACGTTCTTGGTTTGTACATCAGAAGCTGAAGAATGATCTTTAACTTGGAGAATGATTGATCTTGACTGATTCTGTCATTTTGTCTTGATTCAAATCTTTACTTCTTTGATCTTTTAGAGTACTTCATTTGCTAATATGAGAGTTGTATATTCCTTGGAGAAGTACTAGAAATTCATTCCAAAAATACATGATTTTTCCTTGCATTAAAAGTTGTCTTGAACTTTCTTGATGAAGTGAAAAACGTGGAGAACTTTCTTGGTTTTCCTGAAAAATGTCTAGAATGTTCTTGGTTTCTGGTAGTTCATTTTTAGCTTTTTCTTTAAACTAATTTTGCTTGCTTTGCTTATTACCTATCTTGGTTTATCACACTCAAAAGCACAAGTTAAATAACATATCATTTAGAATCATAATTTGAGTCTTTAATTAATCTTTGTTTGTTTACATCAAAACAAATAATTGCGATTTTGTCTTAACAATCTCCCTTTTTTTAATGATGACAAACATATATAATTTTGATTCTAACTTTAATCATAGAGAGCTTAAAAGGTCCCCCCCTTCAAAATATGCTATAGATATTTGAACTAGAATATAAATTTTTTCATTAATGTATGAACAAAGATGATTACACAATAGGTTCAATAGAAGTCAATATGCAAAAAGACTTCACATAATAGCAAAAGGCAATAAAAATCTAAACTAATTATCCCCCTTTTTAAAAGCAAAAAGGAATGGGAAAAGTAATAATAGAGGGATAGAGAAGATCCTTCTGATGAAGATGATCGTGAGGGATCACGAACATGTTGTACATAGGGAGATGGATTAAGAGGAGGATGATCAATTCCATGCTTATGTGCAAGCTGCATAGTCATCCATTCTCTAAGAAGGGCAAACTCTTTATCCTGAAAAGATTTTTCTAGCCATAATGGTCACAAGAGCAACTAAGATGGCAGAGTTGGAGGTATCCTTCTCAGTCTTCTTTTGCTTAGATGACTGTGCAGTGGCATCCTTGGGAGGAGAAGGGAGGGTGCTGAGGGTGGGGATATGTTTAGTGCTAAAGGTAGAGAGGGTGGCAAAATAAGTGGCTATGGGAGGAAGGGAAATCCGAGAGTGATTTAGGGAGGTTAATAGAGGGGCCAGGTGTTTCTGGGAAGACCAAAACCTGGTTGATACCAAAAATGGAAAAACTAGTTTTTTTGGGGGAAATGAAGGGTGGTGACATGGTGGAGGTTTGATGGAGGGGCAGCTGAGGGCAGATGTCACTTTTGAGAGGATAGAAGTAAGAATGGAAGGTAGAGGGTTCAGAGGGAGATTAGTTGAAGAGACGAGGTAAGTGGCGTGGAAGAACAATAGGTGGGAGAATGATGGTTGAGGGTGGAGAACGTTCTTGAGGTGTAGCTGGAGAACGTTCTCGAGATGGTTGAGAAATGGGATTCTGAGTAGTATGTTCAGTAGGAACAGAAGTAGTTGCAACTTTAGCCCTAGTTGAGCGTTTTCTTTTGGTGATTGGTGGGCGAGAAACTGATTTGGGTAGGTTTTGGGCAGAAGGGATTTTCTTCATATGAGATATGTTTTGGTAGAGAATCTAGATATTTTGAGGGTGGAGGATTTTGTGGTTAGGGGGATTCGGAAATGCTTAAAATTTTTAGTAAGAATCATGCCGTAAGGGACAATGTTCTTTTTGTAATCCTTGATTGTGGCAGCTATCATATTCTGCATGATTATGTATGGAAGATTGAGTTTTTGACAATGGAGGAAGTGATAAATGATAAGGGCATCATTATCAAAGACATATTTGTGGCTGCCATAGTGTGGCAAGACATAATGTTTGCTTATGCTGTTGAAAACTTTGCATAGAGGCTTGAAGGAGGTGGACAAATAGTTTTTGGAGTTTGGTTGGAAGATGTTCACGAGAAGAATAATAAGGCTAGATTCACGGGAAGAACGGTGGTGAGAGGTCGAAGGGGAAGAATAATAAAGCTAGATTCACGGGAAGAGGAAGACATATAGTCTGAAAAGGTTTTATCTGAGGACATTTCAGGAGGTGATGGTGAATAGTTTTGGAAAGGCGAGGAAAAAGGAGATGATGATGATGATGATGATGAGGGTAAGTTAGGGCACATTTTTTTATGTGCTGAAACTTTAGTTCTTTCCATTTTTCTAAATTGAGAAATAGTTTGTTTTCGAAAAGGCAAACGAAATTTTGGAAGAAGAAGATGCAGAAAATCAAAAATGGAATGCAGAAAGGTGTTGGGAGAGAAGAGGTTGCATAAATTTTTGGTTTTCTAGAAGGAAGATGAAGAGACGATTTGATTGGAAAGGAAGAGGTTTGGAGGCAGGAAGGTGAAGAGTTGACAGCGTGGAAGGTCACATTTCCAGACAAGTGTAATAAAATGCCACATAAAAGGCACTTTTTCAGTTTTGAGTGAGAAAAACGGAGAATGATCTTAAAAATGGAGAATGATCGTAAAACCAAGAACGTTCTTGGTTTTTTAGAAACAACAAAAAAATTTCTAAGGCACACAATATGGATTTTTTAATGATTCTCAACTTTTCCTTGATGAGATTAAAACTTTCCTCTACAAGAGGCTTTGTAAAGATATCAACAAGTTGTTTTTGAGATTCAACAAAGATTAATTCAACTTCTTTTTTTATTAATATGATCACGAATGAAATGATGTTTTATTTCTATATCCTTGGATCTAGAATGCTGAATGAGGTTTTTAGACAGATTGATTGCACTAGTATTATCACAGTAAATTGAAATATTTGAATAATTTACTGAGAAGTCTTCAACTGGATTTCTTATCCAAATGACTTGAGAGCAACAATTTGATGTTGATACATATTCAGCTGCTGTTGTTGATAACGTAATCGTGTTTTGCTTTCTGCACGACCAACTTATTAAAGCTTCTCCAGGAAACTGACATGCACCACTTGTGGTTTTTTGTTCAGTTTTATCTCCCGCGTAATCAGCATCGCAATAAGCTAAAAGATCAAAATGAGAACCTTTTATATACCAAAGGCTAAGATCAGTAGTACCAACAAGATATCTAAAGATTCTTTTTACAACTTTTAAATGAGATTCTTTAGGTGCAGATCCTACTGCAAACACAATGTCAGGTCTACTGGCAATTAAGAAAAAGCAAATATCCTATCATGCCTCTATATTCCTTTTTAGAAATAGATTTTCCATTTTCATCTTTGTCTAATGAAGAAGATCGATGCATGGAAGTAGTCATGATTTTGGCTTCATTCATTTTATACTTTGTTAAGAGATCTTTTATATATTTTTCTTGACAAATGAAAATGCCATCTTCATGTTGCTTGATTTGCAAGCCAAGAAAATACCTTAACTCTCCAATCATGCTCATTTCAAATTCTCTTTGCATGAGTTTTGAAAAAGCATCACACAATTTATCATTAGTTGAGCCAAAGATAATATCATCGGCATACACTTGAACTATGAGTAATTCATTTTTATCAGTTTTCTTGAAGAATGTAGTGTAGATTTTTCCTTTAGAAAATCCATTTTTGATTAAAAAGGAACTTAATCTTTGATACCAAATTCTTCGTGTTTGTTTTAAATCGTATAGAGCTTTGGTAAGTTTGAAAACATGATTTGGTTTTGATTGATCATCAAAACCAGGAGGTTAACACACATAAACTTGTTCATTTAAGAAACCATTTAAGAATGCACTTTTAACATCTATTTGAAAAAGTTTAACAAGTTTATGAGATGCATATGCAAGAAGAATTCAAATGGCTTCTAACCTTGCGACTGGGGCAAAAGTTTCATCATAATCGATACCTTCTTGTTGATTGTAGCCTTGAGCAACCAACCTTGCTTTGTTTCGTACAACCTTACCTTCTTCATCTAGTTTGTTTCTGAAGATCCATCTTGTTCCAATGCTGGTTTGATTATGTGGATCTGGAACAAGATCCCAGACTTCATTTTTTTTAAACTATAAAATGTCTTCTTTCATTGCACTTATCAAAGATTGATCAACTATGGCCTCTTTGATTGATTTTGGTTCAATTTGAGAGATGATTGCCATGTTGTTGTTGAAATCATTCTTGAATGACATTCTTGTTCGATTTCCTTCAGCTATATCTCCAATGATTTGATTTTGAGGATGATCGCTAATCGTTCTCCATATTTTAGGAGCAGAATGAAATGAAGATTGTTTATCAATCTGGGTTTCCTGGAGAACATTCTATTGTTGCTGCCTAGACTGTTCTGCTTCATCATCATTTCTTTTGCTTATCTCAAGATCATGAAATTCATCAAACAATATATGCTTGCTGATTTCAACATTTTCGTTTTGAGTTTGAAAACACAATTTCCTCAAAAATCGGTTAAGTAACCCAAGAATATAGCTTTGTCTGATTTTGCATCAAACCTTCCAAGGTTTTCTTTGTTGTTTAAAATGTAACAGTAACAACAAAAAATATGAAAATATAAAATGTTTGGCTTTCTGTTTTTCCATATTTCATATGGTGTTTTGTTGATAATTTTTCTTATTGATACATGGTTTAGAATGTAGTATGAAGTATTGATAGCTTCAGCCCTAAAATATTTCTCAACATTAGACTCTTCCAAGATTGTTCTTGCCATTTTTTGTAAAGTTCTGTTCTTTCTTTCAACAACTCTATTTTGTAGAGGAGTTCTTGCACAAGTTAGATTATGAGAAATGCCAAGTTCATCAAATAAGGTTTTAAAAAAGGCATTTATGAATTCTCCTCCATGATCACTTCTTATAAAAATGATGTTGGAGTCTTTTTCATTTTGTACCGTTTTGCAAAAGTTTTTGAATGCATCATCTTTTTGTTTTAAAAATAAAATCCAAGTGTATCGTGAAAAGTCATCAACAATAACAAAACCATACTTCATTCCACCTAAACTTGTTGTTTTAATAGGACCAAAAAGATCTATGTGAAGTAGCTCAAGGATTCTGTTTGTGGAAATAAAATCTTTTTGTAAATATGCAAGAATATTTGTGATTTTTATGAAAACAAAGACCAAGCAAAGTGATCAAGTTGCAAAGTTAAAATGAAGTCAACAATCAAGTCAACTATTGTCGATATGCTAGAAGACTTAGAATTCAAGGTATATGATGAAATCTAATAGTGATATATTTCAAATGCACATAAGAACCTGATATTTTTAGCATATGCATCAAAAGAATTTTCAAAGTGTCAAAATGCATGAACAATATTTGAAAATCTAGTTTTTGACAAAAGTTAAAGTTGTATTCGTCTACATATATGTGTAGCCGAATACAAATGAAGTCAGTAGCAAAAACTGCACATCTGTATTCGACTACAGGATGTCGTAGCCGAATACAAACTCAAGTCAGTAGCAAAAACTTAATATTTGTATTCGACTACAGGAATGTCATAGCCGAATACAAAACCAAGTCAGTATCTAAAACTGCACTTTTGTATTCGACCACAAGATATCGTAGCCGAATACAAAACCAAGTTAGTGGAAAAATTCACTCATCTGCATTCGACTACAAGGGTTCGTATTCGAATACAAAACAAAAATTGTTTGAAAAATCTGAACGTTACAGAAGTGTATTCGAATACACATAGGTTGTACCCGAATACAACTGCGAAACAATTTGATTTTTCAGGTCTGATTGATTCTAGATCATTGCATATGTTCATCAAAATTCTTGGGAAGATTGCCATTGATCTGAAGTGATGCCTTAGGAGTATATATACCTCATATGCTCAAGTTTAACAAAACAATTTCATAACAACTTCAGAACTTTCTTTGAAAAATTTAAAGATCCATTAAGAGTAAAACTTTTATATTTCACTTAAGAAAACATATCAACTGTATATTTACTTAAGTTCAATTAAAATCATTCAAGTTATCATTGAAGAAAGTAGTGTTCTTTCTTCAAGTGTTGTAAACCAAGATAGTGGTGTGCTATCTTAGGGAGATTGTTAGGAGTTAGTCATAAAAGTCTTAGAGTTAGACTTGTACTTATTCTAACGTAGTGGAAATTCTCTTGTGGTGTGCAAGAGGACTGGACGTACCATAGGTGATAAGTGGAACTAGGATAAATCCTTTGTGTTCTTTATTTTTCTGCTATTTACATTTTACTTCACTAATCATAATCAGAAAAATAATCCACTAAGTCTCTAAAAACCAGAAAATTTCTAAACACCTAATTCACCCCTCCCCCTCTTAGGTGCGCCTCATAATTTAGACTTTTAACTTGTTTACCTTTAGCACATGCTTCACATACTCTATCTTTATCAAAATTTATTTTTGGCAGTCCTCTAACAAGTTCTAATTTTGAAATTGTTTTCATACTGATGTGACTTGTCCTCTTGTGCCAGATCCATTTGTCTTTGTTTATGGACATGGAGCAGGATTCATCAGGTAATTCTTCAAGATATAAAACATTATAGATTTTTCTTTGTGGTTCCAAAAAATAGGATTTCACCAGATTTAGTTTTTCTAACTTCACATAAGTTGGATTCGAAAATAACCTCGAAGTTATTGTTACATAATTGCCTAAAAGATTATGTTTCAAACCTTCTACAGATTGAACATCAGATATTTGAGCTGAGTTTTTCTTATAGTCAAGCTCAAATAGGACCATCCCTCAAGAGTAAGACCAAAGTCCCATAAGTTCATAACCCAAATGCGGCGTGCGATCTCCCTTTCTTAAACTGGAAAAGAGGCTCAAACCAATCCTTTGGCCATGAAGCATGGATACATGTGTCGGTTATGTCAAACGCGGAGACAAGTTTTCAACTAGAGGTGTTGGTGTTAAAATTTGGTCAATTTGTGAAACACATATCACAGTCCATAATTATTATCTGTCATTATTCCATTTGAAAAATAATCATTATTCATTATAGTTTTATTTGTCATCATGACCTTAATTTAAAACAATACTAGGCATATCTGGTTTAGTGTATGTTAATTTTGATCAAGTAACATAATTAAGTTAGAATTAAGTGTTTTTTCCATTGAATCGATTTTCAACAAGTCTAGAATGTGGCCTTGTTTGAATTAGAATTTAAATCAGAATAAAAATTTCATATGGACTGAGTGCGGTATAAAATTAACTCAAATCAATGCATTTTGAACCAAAATAATTAGATCATAGATTATACTGTATCGAATTATCATAACAGAGCAACATCGAACAATTAATTATGCATTATCACAAATTTAGAAGTTAAGAGTATTAAAATCTAAACATTAATTAATTAACATAATTACATAATAAGAACTTAATGAAGATATTATTAAGAACATTAGTATTAAGATTAACCACCACGGAGCCTGAGAACAAGGTGAAGTGTAGATTCCTTCTGAATGTTATAATCAGCAAGAGTTTTTCCATCCTCAAGCTGCTTACCAGCAAATATCAAACGCTGTTGATCCGGTGGAATTCCCTCCTTCTCCTGAATCTTCGCTTTCACGTCATCGATAGTATCAGAATCTTCAATCTCCAAGGTGATGGTTTTTCCGGTTAGGGTTTTGATGAAAATCTGCATCCCGCCGTAAAGACGAAGTACCAAATGAAGCGTTGAATCCTTTTGGATATTGTAATCCGCAATTGTCTTTCCGTCTTCTAATTGTTTTCCGGCGAAGATCAGTCGTTGCTGGTCTGGAGGAATACCTTCCTTGTCTTCAATTTTGGCCTTCACGTCCTCGATTGTATCAGAACTCTCCAGCTCTAGAGTAATGGTTTTTCCGGTTAGGGTTTTCACGAAGACCTGCATGATGAATTTGTTGTTTCCTGCAAGAAAAATAAAAGATACCGTTTGTTGAGAGAATGATGATTAAGAAGGAGAAGGGATTGTTTTGTTTATATAGAGTTGAATATAAGATTTCATGAGCTGAATCAATAAATATAAATTATGGATGATTAAATAAATAATTAATATTATATGCACACATCATTAATTAATCATGAGTAGTTATAATAAATTATTGAATCACTCATTTTATCAATTTTTATTTATTTTAAAAGAGTTAATTTCTAATTTTCAACACACTTTTATTAATTGAAATTCAATTGAATAACACTAAATTTAAAAGAGATTTAAACAGTTTAAAGACCTATTTAAACTTTAACCAATACAAAAGGGAGTGATTTAGAGAATAGGTTGCAAACACCCTTGTTAACAATGGATTGTTGTGTGCCTGATGACATCAACACCCATTGTTGTGTGCCTAATGACATCAACACCCATACTGCAAATTGGCGGCAAGTAGGGGTAGTAATAGGCATGGCCGAGCTAGGTTTTTCTAGGCTTGAGTCTAACATGTGGCTTATTATATGCTTACTTTTATAATGCTTAGGGGTGGGAATAGGGCAGACCAGGCTTTGAAAGGCATGAGCCTGACTTACGATTAATTTTTTAGGCCTAAGCTTAGCCTACGGCCTATCATAGGCTTTTTTTTCGGCCTGGCCTGACTTTTTTAAAAATCTGGTCTAACCTGAAGGCCTATTTAAAAGCCTTAATCACGTTAAAACATTTAAATGTTATATTTTATATATTTTTTAAATAGGCTAAATTAGACAGTTTTATATAAGGAAAACTAATAAAATTATAATCAAATCAAATATAATAAAATAATATTAAAATAGCCTAATTGATAGACTTTAAAATAGGAAACAATAATATGAAGAAATAACATTAATAAATAATAAAATATATATATATATATATACTTTAAAATAAGAAACAATAATATTAATAAATAATAATAAAAAAATAACATTAATAAATAATATATATATATATATAGGCCGGCCTGTCAGGCCTAATAGGCTTTTATATAAGCCTGAACCTGACCTATTTAAATAGATAGGCTTTAAAACTAGCTTGAACCTAGCCTTCTTATTAAAGAGGTCAGGCCAGACTAGACCATAAGTAGGCCAGACCATAGGCCGCTGACAGACGACCTAGCCTATTCCCACCCTAGGCATAAGTAATCAAACATATCTTTAAATAGATTAACGAGTTAATATGTCAATGAAATTGAGTTCTATTTTGATATTAAACGTCACATTTTGAATAATATGACTTTATATACATCTTACTTAAATTATATTTTATAATGATACATTTAAATATGTCAAAAACTAAATGGGGTTAATATTGTAAATTACTAACAGTTGAATATATAACAAAAATATCAAAATTTGATATAATAATTATAGTAGTAAAAAAAAATTATTTATATGGGTCGGTCTAAAAGACTTATTATGTGGCATATAGCCTGACCTTTTTAACTAAATAGGTTTTTTAAGAAACCTTGACCTTATCTATCTAAGAAAAAAATCTGACATGACCTGTAGACCCCTGTCAGACGGTCTAGTCTATTCTCATCTTTAGCGGCAAGGTATAAGTACGATCATCCATTGGAACCCCCCTCCGGTAAAGTGACAAAAAAAAATTTACTTTATTAGAAAATAACATAAGTCCTAGTATTACTTATATTTTTTTCTTTTTCAATTACACACAATTAATTTACGTGAATTGAATTAACGTATAAATTTACGTTGCCACATATTTAAACAAGAGCTAACATAAATAAGTGGATTTTCACGTCGTCTATTTGAGTGCAGTTAGAAAAAATTGAAGTAAAATTAGCAAAAATATAATAATAAAAAAATGAGTTTCCGTAAAATCTTGATGACAGTAGTTTATCCCACACTTAAACTACTTTTACGTTCACTTATTTGCACAACATGGGAGACAACGTAACCAACATTACCAGTAATAATTTTGATATTCACATAAATTCATGGAGTTAAATAAAGCAATTTCATATGGTCTCTTAATCCTCGGCCTAAAGTGTATCTCAATAATTGAAAGGCAATCACCAAGTTAAATATTTCACCTTCCAAAATGTTGCAAAGAGGTTTATCAGTACTTCTTGGCCTTGTACGATGGGAGGGATTCATTATGGTGGGGTATTACCATATTCATCCTTATGAGACTAAGATTTTTTCCCCATTACATCTACTCCCGTCTAACACTGTTACGTTTTTACTTATACATTCTTATAAAATGAGTTTATAAAGTAAGTGATGTTACCATTTATAAACTCATTTCAAATCTTATAGAATTCTATGTGAAACTTGAATTTTAACCATACCGCTTATGGTTAAAGTCAAACGTATTACATTACTAAATTTCATCGACCCTTAAACTTGCATTTTACGGATGTATTTTTTTCGTTTAAGCGAATGTCCCAAGGCCAGGAGCTTCTTTTCAACTATTTAAAAATTATATGCAATCCGTATTTTTAGGTAAAATGCCAATTATTTTGTTCTTCTAAACATTTGGTATGGCTTAATTGACTTCAAGAATTTGTTATCACACTAGACACACTCTCAATTCAACTAGGATTGAACCAAACACAAACTAAGGTTGAACGCGTAATCTTTGAACCATTTAAAACATAAAAATCCTATTTACTATAAATAACACTTCTTAATTCCATTGTCCATTGCCAGTTTGACACTCCTCAAAGTTTAAGGAGACATTGAGTGCTCTTTTCAATTGGTGATAAATAAATAGAAAACTGGTATTTACATGATGAAAACTATTTACTACTAGCGCATGATATGATGGGCAGAGAACTACATCAATAATTCATCATAAGATGCTAATGCTTCAAGGATGCTTTCTCCCCAACTGTCAGGATAAAGGTTATCAAAAACAGATGTATCAACAACAATTCAAAGCAATCTAAAAATAAATTTTTATCTTCTATCATATGTCTTGAGCAGTTACTGTCCAAGAACCATGGCTTTTTCTTGACATTTTAAAATCCAACTTGAATCAGGTGTTACATTAAGTTTTGGTACCCACTTTGTCTTGGGTCTTTTAGAGTTAATTTTAAAATTTGGTTTCCTTTTGATATAGCAGGTTGATTCAGAGTGACAAATTTTGGAACAATGAGAACACTTTATTGTTGGAGATTTTTTAGAGAACTGAGGTTTAACAGGTTTTGGTAAAATTCCATAATGTTATCCTTTTGTTAAATTTCCAGGAGAAAGTTTCATTCTAGAATGTTCTCCCTTTTTCCAATATCTTGGAGTACATTGTCCCTTTTTCTGGTTTGGAGAATATTCTGTTTTTGTTCCAGATTGTTTAAAAATTCTTTTGTTCTTGATTTTTTCATCTCTCTTTTTGAAATAACATGCAAATTCTAGATGCCCAATTTTTTCACAATATGAACATTTTGTTTTGCATTTATCCTCTTTACTTTCAGGAACAAAGAAGTTTTCATCCCTTTTTTTATTTTTGAGTGTTATCAAAACCAAGTCCTGCTTTATAAACAATTCCTACTTGAGATCTCATGATTTTTTGAAAAGTTTCATTAGCTCTGATGAATTTTGATAAGTCATTTTTAAGAAGTTCAACTTCAGTTTTAACGAGAACGTTCTCCTTTTGTGTTGCAGAACATCCTTCTTTTGTGTTGCAGAACATTCTTGATTTTCTTGACTTTCAGTTTTATAGTTTTCAAACTGAGACTGTTTCAGATTTTGAATTATTTTTTTAAGTTCATCATTCATAGCCTGATTTTGCACTTTTTCTTTATAAAATTGTTCTTTTAAATAGCTACATTTTTTTAACAAGAAAATTTGAGTCATTTAATAAATTATCAAATTCTTTTTCCATTAGTTCACATAAATAGCAGTGTTCAGATTCAGTTACCTCATTTTCTTCTATATTTGCCATCATACATATGTTGGCTTCTTCTTCTTCTTCTATTTTTTTATTCTTCTGAATCATCTCATATGGTCATCATTGATTTCTTTTTGAATGGAAATATTTTTGGTGCCTTTTTGTTTGATAGACATTCAACTTTGTAATGTCCTAGTTTGTTACATCCAAAGCATGTGACCTTACTCTTATCCACTTATGTTTTAGGATTTTTTTTTACTTGGTAATCCCCTTTTAATCTGGTCTATTCTTCTCATCATTCTTTGGATCTTTCTGGTGAGAAGGGATACTTCTTTATCAGCATCTTCAGTTTCTTCTACGTCCTTATCTATTTGTGATTGTGGAATTTGCTGAAATGCTTTTAAGGCTATTGCTTTGCCCTTTTTGATTGGTATGTCTTCTTGTAGTAACACTTCATGTGCTCGTAAAGTTCTAATCAATTCTTCCAGTGGTAACGTGTCAAGATTTTCGGCTTGGCTTATAGCGGTCACCATTCGACTCCATATTAATGGAAGACATCTCATGCTTTTTATGACTCTATCTTGTATCGAGTATGCTTTCCCTAAGGAGCGCATTTCATTTACAATAGTTGTAAATCTCGCGTAAATCTCATCAATGGTTTCAACTTCATTCATCTCAAAGAGTTCCAACTTTCTTGTGCGTATGTCAATTCTGGTTTCTTTTACATAGCTTGTTCCCTCATGATGGGTTTGTAATGTGTCCCATACTTCTTTAGCAGTGTTGCATTAATCAATTCTTTTACTTTCTTCCCTGCGTAAGGCACATAATAAAAATAATTGAGCTTTAGAGTTTAGAAGTCGCTTAGTTTTATCTTCAGCTGTCCAGGCGGCTTCTCTTTTTTCAGTTGATGTTGGATCATCTTGATTTACTCTGGGGATGTAATCACCATCAGTTATGATACACCACCTTCCTGTATCTTGTGATTTTAGAAATAATTGCATCTAATTTTTTAAGAAGTAGTAATCTGTTCCATCAAAGTAAGGTGGCCTATTTGAAGATCCCCCTTCAACAATGTATTTTCCTTTTGAAATTTTTTTTCTAGATCTTTTCTCTAGCACTGATTAGATGTTTAATTTTTAGAGACTGAGCACTGATGTCAATTGAAGTAGCAATGTCACTTTACAAGAAATGGGGGTTTGAATTGTAAAGTTGCCTATTTAAAAATTCTCTATTTAAATCTTAAGAAAATAACTCAAGATTAATATTGGTTGAGAAAACAGAAAACGAAGAACATTCTTGGTTCTAGAAACAGAAAACGGAGAACGTTCTTGGTTAATTAAAAATAGATTGACCTTGGTTATGGAAACAGAAAACAGAGAACGTTCTGGGTTCTGGAAATAGAAAACGGAGAACGTTCTGGGTTCTGGAAATAGAAAACAGAGAACGTTCTTGGTTTAGTTAAAAACAAAATTGATTTGTCTATTTCACTTCAATAAATAAAAAACTGAAAGTAAATAGAAATAGGGAAGAGATATCATACAACGATGTATCATGGTTCACCAAACTTGGGTTACGTTCAGTCCTCACAACCGTGATATTTTCCACTAAGTGTTCAAAATGAAGAACCTTCTTGGTTTTACACCACCTAGCTCAGATCAACCTTGATATATTACAAACAACAATCCTTTCTGCCCAAAAAGGAATTCAATCAGGTCATCTATCAATCTTTGAGAGGATTTTTACACTTCACCTTTTAATCTTAAAGGATTTTCTAAACAAAACACCCAAGCTATAAACAACTCTTATAGTCTTGAGTTTACACAATAATGATTTAAAGTGTTTGGTAGAATTTGTTTAATCTCAACTCTTGTTTGAGGTATAGATTCTTTATAAGAGATTTCAGTAAGCTAATGACTATGAATTCATGAATGAATGCTACTGCTTTCTTTTGTGAGACTTTCAAGCATGAATGTGAGTGATTGATAATTTTTCTTTGCCCTGGAATGTTGTGATTTTCATTAAGCTCTGAAGTTCCTTTTATTGACATTTGAGGAGGTCCTTGACAGCTTAATATGACTGTTGAAGTGGTTTCCTTGGCCAAGGGTTAGATTAAAATAATCAGTCTTCAAAGTAAGATTTTGACTAAAGCTTTCTCCTTTTTGACTTCAAGACTTTCTGATATGATGTATTCTCCGTCGTTTGATTTGATCAGTGTTTGAGGGTCTCTTTATCAGTTATTTGATCAGTGTTTCAAGAACGTTCTTGGTCAGTATATCAGAAGCTGTAGAATATTCTTGAACTTGGAGAATGATTGATCTTGATTGATTATGTCATTTTGTCTTGATTCAAATATTTACTTCTTTGATCTTTTGGAGTACTTCCTTTGCAAATATGATAGCTGTATATGAAGGTGCAAACACGAGAAGGGGGGGTTGAATTGTGTTTGACTAAATTGAATACTTTTCCTATTTTTACACTTTGAAAACAAATCTTAATGTATGAATAAAAACAGAGTTAGCAGCGGATATAAAGTAAAAATAAAACACATAATTTTTATACTGGTTCACCGTTAACGAGGCTACGTCCAGTCCCTTCACCTTGAAGGATTTCACTAATTCAAACCTTGAATTACAACAGTTCCACTGACCCTCCAAGTCAGTCTTCTGAAATAGTCTAACAATCCTAGACTCTTGAGGAATCCAGCACCTTGACTTCCTAAGTCAAGTCTTCTCCTGCCAAACTGACAACCCCAGATTGTAGAAGGAATTACAACGCCTTGAATCTAATTGTCAAGTAATCTGCTACCCCTTCTGACTCCCTCAGATTGTAGACTCTACTTCAATAACTTAGATCTAACACAAGGGAAAGAAAATAACACGAGTGCTTGCTTCTTGAAAGCTGGAACTCACAATTAACCTCACTCAAAACTTGAGTGTTTGCTTTGGAAGTGTATGACTCTTTTGTGATTTTCGATGCTAAGTATTCTGCCTTGAGCCTCCTTTTATAGATGCAGATTAGGGCCTCTTCCAAGCTTAATTTCGAGCTGAATCTTGCTGGATTCTCTTGCAAAAATATCATAACCAATAGGGCTTCATTTAAATAAAAAAAAAAAACATATCTTTTTTAAGCTTCAGATTTTTTTTCAAAAAAATAACTTGCCAATCATGTCTTTAGATTCTTCCCGCCAATAGCTCCTGAATTCCACAATACCTCACTTTATTTTTGTAACAAATCTTTTCAATACTTTGATCAAAATAAATTAAAATCTCCACCATTAATCCTTTTGATTAGATCTGGACCATTTGATCTTCTGTGCTAGTCCACATCTGGACCATACTAAGTGATATGCTGTGATCCTCTGATTTCGGCCATCCCTGGACCACACTTCCTAACCTTCTGATCTTCTGATCTCGGCCATCTTGGACTAGCAAACTGATCTGATGTGATCCTCTGATCTCGGCCACTGCTGGACCACACATCCTGACCTTCTGATTTCGGCCAACACTGGGCCATGGTCTGATCTTCTGATCTCAGCCAACACTGGGCCAAATACTTAAATCTGAACCATTGATCTGAAAATCTTCCCTCTGATCTGGACCAATTCTAGACTTGGTCTGGATTAAACTGAAATTAAATTTGGACAAATAATATTTCAGTTTGGACATTTTACCTTCTTTTTTGGATCAATTCTGAAGATCATTTCTTCTGGTCTGGATTTAGTTTCATACCCTAAACCATGCTATCTTCTGGTCTGGGTCAAATCTGGATTAATTCCTTTGTTCTGGACCCATTTATTTACCCTCTGATTAAGTCTGGATCAAGTCTGGGCTATTTATCATTTCACTGCCAGGCCATCTTCTGGTCAGAATAACTTCTGGAATAAATCTGACATTTGACATCTTCTGGTCTGGAACAACTCTCCCTCTGGCAGGCTTCCCTCTGGTCTGGTCCATGTCTCCTTATGGCTTTGCTTCCTTCTGATATGGGCCAGCAAAGATATCCTCTGGTAGTGTTTTGACATCCTGGTGTATCCTCTGGTAATTTCAAGATGGATTCTGGATGCATTTTCTGCCTCTGCAAACTTCATTTTCTGATGGTATTTAATGTAATAATTCACGGTACAAAATAAGATTACATGGAGTGCTTTTGTAAACATCAAAATCCTAAGTACTTAGAACCAACTTGGTTCCAACAATCTCCCCCTTTTTGATGATGACAAAACCTTAACTTATTTTGCTAGCTTGTAACTCGACGACTTGAGTTACTCCCCCTTAGACCAATCTCTCCCCCTAAGTCTGATACTGACTTCTTATTCTCCTTTTCAACTCCTTCTCTTTTCACTCTTTCTTTTCTTCTCTTCTCCTCTCCTTTTCAACTCCTTCTTTATTCTCTATTTCTTTTCTCCCTTCACATAGCCTTTCCTTTTCAACTCCTTCTCTTTTCAGTCTTTCTTTTTCTCTCTCCCTGTTTCCTCTCCTTTTCAACTTTTTCTTTTTCACTCTTTCTTTTTCAACTCCTTCCCTTTTCATCTCTTTCTTTTTCGCTCCTCCTTTCTTTTTATCTCTCCTTTTCTACTTATTTCTCCTTTTTCTCTCTCTCTGTCCCCCTTTTTGTCATCAGCCAAAAAGAGGTCCTACTATTTTTGTATTTTTTGTTTTTCTCTTTACAAATTACAGAAAGTAAAACAGAAAATAAAAGACAGAAAATAAAATTACAAGAAATTTAAAAACTCCTAAGATGACTACTTGAGCTAGTCATATATGGAGGTAATGCTGAGATGCCTCTTGATGAACTCGAACCTATCTTCTTGTAATGCTTTGGTGAAGATGTTAGCCCATTGATGATCAGTGTCCACAAACTGGATGCTTAAAGTCCCATTTTGAACATGGTCCCTAATGAAATGGTGTTTTATTTCAATGTGTTTGGCTCTAGAGTGTAAGATAGGGTTCTTGGTTAGGTTTATGGCTGAAGTGTTATCACATAACAAAGGGATATTGGTTTCAAAGATGTTGTAATCTTCAAGTTGATGTTTCATCCAGAGTAACTGTGAACTGCATCCTACTGCTGATATATACTCAGCTTCAGCTGTTGACATTGCAATGGTGTTTTGTCTTTTGCTTGACCAAGAGATCAAGTTATCACCTAAGAAAGTGCAGTTGCCACTTGTACTTTTCCTTTCCAACTTGTCTCCAGCATAGTCGGAATCACATAAACCTCTAAGTTTGTAGGTGGGGGTTTTCTTGTATAACAAAGTAAGGTTGGTGGTTCCTTTAAGATATCTCAGAATTCATTTGACAGCAGTTAAATGGGATTCCCTAGGGTCAGCTTGAAATCGGGCACAGACACAAACACTAAAAAAGATGTCAGGTCTAGAAGCAGTTAAATAAAGAAGGGATCCAATCATACCTCTGTATGTTTTCTAGTCTACCTTTTGGCTGGTTTCATCTTTCTCAAGTGAGCATGTTGGGTGCATGGGGGTGGCCATAGGCTTACATTCACTCATTTTGAACTTTTTAAGAAGTTCTTTAGTGTATTTAGATTGGTGAATGAGTATACCTGATTTACCTTGATGAATCTGAATTCCCAAGAAGAACTTAAGTTCTCCCATCATGCTCATTTGGAACTCTTTCTGCATTAGGTCAGAAAACTCTTGGCACAAAGTGCCATTAGTCGATCCAAATATGATATCATCAACATAAATTTGAATAATCAAAATATCATTTTTAATGGATTTCCTAAATAGATTATTATCAATCTGGCTTCTATTAAATTCATTTTTAAGCAGAAAGTTACTAAGTCTGTCATACCATGCCCTTGGTGCTTGTTTTAAACCATATAAGATTTTTTAAGTTTAAAAACATGGTCTAGAAAATCAGAATTTTCAAATCCAATGGGCTGTTTGACATAGATTTCCTCACTTATAAAGCCATTTAAGAATGCACTTTTAACATCCATTTGATACAGCATTATATCATGATTAGCCGCAAATGATAAAAGAATTCTAATTGCTTCTAACCTGGCCACTGGAGCAAAAGTCTCAGTGTAGTCCATAAGTTTATTCCTGAACACCCACTTGGTTTCAATAATGTTTTTGTTTGGTCTGGATACCAGATCCCAAACATCATTTCTTCGGAATTCATTCAGCTCTTCTTGCATTGCAAGTATCCAACCTTCCTCTGCCAAAGCTTCATCAACATTGGTTGGTTTGCATCAGCTTCTGGTTTTGGAAGATCTGTAGCAGCTTCTAATTCTGATAAATCAGCTTCTAGTTCTGGTGAATCTGTAATAGCTTCAGATTCTGGTAAATATTCAGATTTCTCTTCTGACTTATCTTGGCTGTTTCTGACTTGATCAGATTTATCTTTTGCTTGTATCCTTTACCTTTCCAGGTACTTCTGTTTCTTCTACTTCTGCTCCTTTGGTTCTGGTGAACCTGCACTATCTTTATCTTGCTTTGATTTGTTAAGATAAAGAAGTTTGTCATATAACATAATATAGATCAAATAATTTAAAAATGAACTTAATACAGCCAAACCATTAATCCTACTTCTAGTGGTTTCTGCTTGTTTTTGAAGCCACTAGAATGTTGTTTCTGCTGAAGTGTTCAATTCCTGTGAATAACCTGGTTCCTCTAACAGTTTGAAAACCTGCAGAATACTTATCTAGCTTTGATTTGTTAAGATCAAGCTTCTTGTTATCACAGTAAACATAAATATCAAATAATAATAGTATTTACAGCAAGATGTAACCTCTATGACAACAGTTTCAGTTTTACTCTGAAAATCCTCTTGCTTCTGATTTTCAGACTTCGAATCTGTATGTTCTGTGATTACATGGTTTGGATTAAGGGATTTGAATTCCCTTCCAGGTTTGTGGTCTTGATGAATTTCACTGGAGTGTTTGAAGAACTCTCCTGATTCTAATTCTTCTCTTTCTGCTTTGGCTGATACACCATGTTCCTCTGGTGATTCTGGAACTTATGGTGATTCTGGTAATCATACTGATTCTGATAATTAAAGTAATTCTGATGATCATACCTCAACCTTTGATACTGATACCTGTTCATGTTCTGATTCTGGTTCTAGTGTTGGTTCTGGTTCCAGTTCCTGTACCTCTGATACTAGTTCCAGTTCATGTACCTCTGATACTGGTTCCATTCTGGTTCTGGTTCTAATTCTTGTTCCTCTGATACTGGTTCCAGTTCCTGTTCTGATTCGTGTGATATCTTTGATATTTCCTGTTCCTCCTATGATTCTGGTTCTGGTTCTGGTTCTGATAGATATTGTGTTGACCAGTTCTTCTTCTACCAGAGTCAATTTGCTTCGGTTTTGTAGATGTTGGAACATAAACCTTCTTCTGCTTGTGCATTGCCAACATCCATTGTCCAGGCACCATTGTTGGTGTCTCCTTCTGGTTGCTCAGAATATCTGCAACATAGACAATTTGATCTTTTGGTACCCAGAACTGATTGGGTCCAGGTTTGTTAGTTTTAACAACTCTCGGATCTTGTTCAGATATTACCATTGGACTGTTGAGGAAAAAACCTTTTTGATATATGTTTTAATGACAACAAACCTTTTAAATTAAATGATTAAGTTTTATGAATGGTGATCTACTAATGATTTCACTTAAGTTTGTTTAAGGAACATAAATGCACAAGTGAACAAAGCAAGAATCAAAGAAAACAGCAGCAGAGAACATTCTTGACATATTTTGGAAAACGGAGAATGTTCGCAAGACTGTGATAGCATAAAGACCAAACTTTCTCCACCACTTAATTAAAGTTATTGCATCTGGAATTTACATCAGTACTGAGAGTACATGACAAGGAACAAATGTGATCAATTAGAATCAAAAGAAACCATTCTAATCGCAAAGAAAAAAGGCCATGAATCAAGCTGCCAAAGCAAGATTGAACAGTCTCCAGAATGTCCAGAATTAACAACATGTTAATGATTCAAGGAAAGCCAAGAAATCAGCATAAAGAACACTCTTGACACAATCTGGAAAAACAGAAGATGTTACCCGATAAACATCAACAGAAGATATACCATAAGATGCCTCTAGAGGATACCAGATGATGTCACCAAAGGATACCTCACGAAGCGAACATCAGAGGATACCTCACGAAGCTGCCATCAGAGGATACCTCACCAAAATGCCATCAGAGGATACCTCACCAAGCTGCCATTAGTGGATACCTCAACCAGAGGATATCAGAGGATACCTACACCAGAGGATATCAGAGGATACCTCAACCAGAGGATATCAGAGGATACCTCAACCAGAGAATACCAAAGGATACCTGAACCAAAGAATACTAGAGGATACCAGAGGATATCTCCAGAACACGATATCAGAGGATATCCCCAGAAAATACATTCAGAGGATACCTCCAGAAAATACATTCAGAGGAAGAACCATGTCTGTTCTTGGACATCAGAATATCCAGAAAGTTCAAATTCTAGGACTCCAGATTGATTATCAATCTCCAGAATTTTCATTAACATTCTGCAGAAGTTCATCATCATTCTCCAAGCTGTTTTGACATAATCAAAACTCCAGTTCTGTTGTCAAGATTGATAAACAATCTTAACAATATACAGTGCATTAAGACAGCTTCCAGTATGTTCAGAAATCAGTCCAGATTGATTATCAATCTCCAGGAAACCCAAAAGCTAAATCTCCAGATTGATCATCAATCTCCAGCAACTACAATTTTTCTGCAACAAGCTTTGTGATCGTTTTTAATATGTTTTGAGTGATTCAAAAGCTCCAGTTCAAGCCTACAATATTATCACTTATCAGAAGCATTAAAGGGTCATTAAATACTCAAGAAAATTTGATTCAAAACGCAACACACAGCTCAGTCTGAACAGAAAATAAAAATAGTCAAAAGTTGGATTATTTTTATTCAGAAATAATGCCTTTGGTCAAGCCTGACAAGAGCACTACCAACGGCTCTATTTGATCGTCATTAAATGCTCTCACGCCTATAAAAGGAAGGCCAAAGCTTAGGAAGAAAACACAGCTTCAAGTACAGAGAAAAACATCACTCACATCTTCATACTTGAAAGCTTCTCAATCATAAACAAAAGATTCAGTTCTGTTTTTCCTCTTCATATCAGAATCATCTACTGAATTCTTTTGTCAAGAATCTAATCTCAAACACGAGTTGAGCATACTCAGATTCTGTCCAAAAATCAAAGACATTCAAGTGTCAAGATATATCATCAATCACTCACACACATACTTGAAAATCTCTCATCACTTACAAGAATCAGTTTGATTAAATTCTTTTTACTCTGATACATTTATACTGAATTCTTTGTAAAGAATCGAATCTCAAACAAGAGTTGAGACATCTCAGATTCTAAACAATCTCATCATTATTGTAAAACTCAAACTATAAGAGTTAAGTATAGTTTGGGGTAGATTGTAAGAAATCACTATCAAGGTTGGTAGGTGATTTGATTAAACTCTTTCTGGGTGGAATTAGATTAATGTCTGTAACAAAGATCAAGGTTGATCTAAGCTAGGTGCTGTAAAACCAAGAAGGTTCTTGTTTTAAACACTTAGTGGAAAATCTCACCGTTGTGAGGACTAGACGTAGCCCGGGTTGAGTGAGCCAGGATATATCTGTGTGTGATATCTCTTCCCTTATCTCTATTTACTTTCACTATGTTAATTATCAAGTTAAATAGATAAACTGAACTGTTGATTTTAACTAACCAAGAACGTTCTCTGTTTTCTGGTAAAAACCAAGAACGTTCTCCTTTTTCTGTTTTCACAACCAAGATCAATCTTGAGTTATTTTCTTAAGTTTTTAACAGGAATTTTAAAAGGGCGAATTTACAATTCAAACCCCCATTTCTTGTAAATCGATATTGCTACTTCGTGGACAAGATAATTCAGAGTGACCTTTCTTAGCACAAATATCAGAATGAACAGTTTTAGTATCAATAGTAGTTTCTGTAAAACCAAGACCTCTCTTTCCAATGTTACTGTTTCCATAAATCATAGATGCATATTTACTTCTTTCCGTTCCATTAGAAATAAAGTTTTGAAAAAATTGTTTATGCATATCAGATTCACAAACAGTTTTGGAAGTGGAAAAGGCATTACTTTTGAGAGTTTGGTTTTCAGATTTGAGTCTTGCAACTTCAGTTTTGAAATCCTTGTTTTCAGTTGCATACTCAGAATTTTGATTCTTTAAAACTTGGACTTCTTTGTCAGATTTTTCTTATCTTCCCAAGAGTTTTCAGTTTTAAAGCCATCTTATTATTTGCATTTAAAAAATCTTTTAAATTATCAATTAACTCAGATTTAGAGAGATCAGAACTTGAGTTGGTATGAGCCATCAGAGACAGAATTGCTTCCTCTGATGTGCTTCCAGACTTGCTTGAATGACTACTTCGTTCATTCTTCCTTCTGCATGTTTTCCTTCCTGAAATCATGCCTTTATGAGGTCCAGAAGCAGACTTGATGTGTGCCATCATTGCTGTTTCTGCCTTTTCTTCATGAGACGATTCTTCTTCTGATTCTGATACATCCCAGGCAGCCATCAAACCCTTCTTTCTTATTTGGAACTCTTCTTGTGCTATTTGCCTTTTTCTAGATTTGGACATTCTGACTTGATATGTCCAGGTTTATTGCATCCATAACAAACAATACTCTTCTTGTTAGATTCTTCCCTTCCTTTGTTGTTATGTTTCTTCTTGAAGCTTCTTCTCTTCCTATTTTCCCAGATCTTAACCATCTTTTTGGTTAAGTAAGCCATATCATCACAGTCACTGTCACTATCCTATGATTCTGATGCTACCCTTGCAGCATTCTTCTGTTTCGACTTAAGAGCCAGATTCTTCTTCTTCTTAGGTTCATTTGCATTCAGCTCTATTTCATGAGACCTGAGGGAGCTAATCAGATCTTCAAGCTTCAAGGTCTTCATTTCCATAGCTTCCTGTACTGCAGTAACCTTTGGTCTCCATTTGGCTGGTAAGCTTCTGAGGATCTTCTTTACATGATCTGTAGTGGTGTAGCTTTTCTTTAATAATTTTAGTCCAGATATCAGAGTCTGGAATCTACAGAACATTCCATCGATGTCTTCATCATCTTCCATCTTGACATCTCATACTGTTTGACTAGTATGTTAGCCCTTGCTTCTTGAACCTGATGGCTTCCTTCATAGGTCAGAACCAGACTGTCGAATATGCTTTGCTGTTTCTTTATCTGTGCATCTGTTAAATTCCTTGAATGTGATGGCATTGATCATGATGTTTCTAGACTTGTGATGAAGTTTGTGTAATCTGCTCTGATCTGGTTTCATATCATCCATGTCTAGTTCTTTAGTTGGATCTTCTGGATCAGTAGGTGCAGTGTATCCTTTGACTACCGTCTTCCATAATTTAGGATCTTGAGATATGAAGAAACTTCTCATTCTGTCCTTCCAATACTCAAACCTTTCTCCATCAAACAGTGCTGGTATGTTGATGTTGCCTCCCAGTTCATCTCTGGATTCTGCCATGTTGAACCCCTTGGACCTTTCCTCAAACACTATTAAGTGCTCAGCCTTGAGAGCGAACTCTGATGCCAATTGAAGGTGCAAATACGATAAGGGGGTTGAATTGTGTTTCTGATCTGATGTATTCTCCGTCGTTTGATTTGATCAGTGTTTGAGGGTCTCTTTATCAGTTATTTGATCAGTGTTTCAAGAACGTTCTTGGTCACTATATCAGAAACTGTAGAATATTCTTGAACTTGGAGAATGATTGATCTTGATTGATTATGTCATTTTGTCTTGATTCAAATATTTACTTCTTTGATCTTTTGGAGTACTTCCTTTGCAAATATGATAGTTGTATATGAAGGTGCAAACACGAGAAGGGGGGTTGAATTGTGTTTGACTAAATTGAATACTTTTCCTATTTTTACACTTTTTAAACAAATCTTAATGTATGAATGAAAACAGAGTTAGTAGCGGATATAAAGTAAAAATAAAACACAAAATTTTTATACTGGTTCACCTTTAACGAGGCTACGTCCAGTCCCTTCACCTTGAAGGATTTCACTAATTCAAACCTTGAATTACAACAGTTCCACTGACCCTTCAAGTCAGTCTTCTCAAACAGTCTAACAATCCTAGACTCTTGAGGAATCTAGCACCTTGACTTCCTAAGTCAAGTCTTCTCCTGCCAATCTGCCAATCTGCCTTGAATCTAATTGCCAAGTATTTTGCCTTGAGCCTTCTTTTATAGATGCAGATTAGGGCCTCTTCCAAGCTTAATTTCGAGCTGAATATTGCTGGATTCTCTTGCAAAAATATATTAACCAATAGGGCTTCATTTAAATAAAAAAACATATCTTTTTTAAGCTTCAGATTTTCTTTCAAAAATAATTGGCCAATCATGTCTTTAGATTCTTCCCGCCAACAGCTCCTGAATTCCACAATACCTCACTTTATTTTTGTAACAAATCTTTTCAATACTTTGATCAAAATAAATTAAAATCTCCACCGTTAATCCTCCTAATTAGATCTGGACCATTTGATCTTCTGCGCTAGTCCACATCTGGACCATACTAAGTGATATGTTGTGATCCTATGATTTCGGCCATCCCTGGACCACACTTCCTAACCTTTTGATCTTCTGATCTCGGCCATCGTGGTCTAGCAAACTGGTCTGCTCTGATCCTCTGATCTCGGCCACTGTTGGACCACACATCCTGACCTTCTTCTGATTTCGGCCAACACTGAGCCATGGTCTAATCTTCTGATCTCGGCCAACACTGGGCCAAATACTTAAATCTGAACCATTGATCTGAAAATCTTCCCTCTGATCTGGACCAATTCTGGACTTGGTCTGGATTAAACTGAAATTAAATCTGGACAAATAATATTTCAGTCTGGACATTTTACCTTCTATTTTGGATCAGTTATGGATCAATTCTGGAGATCATTTCTTCTGGTCTGGACTTAGTTTCATACCCTGAACCATGCTATCTTCTGGTCTGGGTCAAATCTGGATTAATTCCTTTGTTCTGGACCCATTTATTTACCCTCTGATTAAGTCTGGATCAAGTCTGGGTTGTTTATCATTTCACTGTCAGGCCATCTTCTGGTTAGAATAACTTCTGGAATAAATCTGACATTTGACATCTTCTGGTCTGGAAAAACTCCCCCTCTTACAGGCTTCCCTCTGGTCTGGTCTAGGTCTCCTTATGACTTTGCTTCCTTCTGATCTGGGCCAGCAAAGATATCCTCTGGTAGTGTTTTGACATCCTGGTGTATCCTCTGGTAATTCCATGATGCATTCTGGATGCATTTTCTGCCTCTGCAAACTTCATTTTCCGATGGTATTTAATGTAATAATTCAAGGTACAAAATAAGATTACATGGAGTGCTTTTGTAAACATCAAAATCCTAAGTACTTAGAACCAACTTGGTTCCAACAGTATATTCCTTGTAGAAGTATTGGAAATTCATTCAAAAAATACAGGATCCTTCCTTGCATTAAAATTTGTCTTGAACATTCTTGATGAAGTGAAAAACGTAGAGAATGTTATTGGTTTTCCAGAAAAATGTCCAGAACGTTCTTGGTTTCTGGTAGTTCATTTTTAGCTTTTTCTTTAAAATGATTTTGCTTGCTTTGCTTAGTACCTATCTTGGTTTATCACACTCAAAAGCACATATTAAATAACACATCATTTAGAATCATAATTAGAGTCTTCAATTAATCTTTGTTTGTTTACATCAAAATAATTAATTAAGATTTTGTCTTAACAATCTCCCATTTTTTTATGATGACAAACATAGTTAATTTAGATTTTAATTTTGATTCTAACTTTAATCATAGAGAGCTTAAAAGGTCTCTCCCCCTCATAATATGCTATAGATATTTGAACTAAAATATAAAAAAATTTATTAATGTATGAACAAAGATGATTACATAGCAGGTTCAGCAGAAGTCAATATGAAAAAAGACTACACATAATAGCAAAAAGCAATAAAAATCTAAACTAATTATGCTCCTTTGTCAAAGCAAAAGGAATGGGAGAAGTAATAATAAAAATAAACAGCCAAGCAATTACTTCAAACAGAGTGGGATGGAGAAGATCCTTCTAATGAAGATGATCATGAGGGATCACGAACATGCTGTACATAGGGAGGTGGATTAAGAGGAGGAGGATCAAATCCATGCTTAGGTGCAAGTTGTGTAGTCATCCATTCTCTAAGAAGGGCAGACTCTTTATCTTAAAAGGATTGTCTAGCCATAATGGTCTTAAGAGCAGCTAAGATGGCAGAGTTGGAGGTATCATTCTTAGTCTTCTTTCGCTTAGATGTTCGTGCAATGGCATCCTTGGGAGGAGAAGGGATGGTGCTGGAGGTGGGGATGGGTTTAGTGCAGAAGGTAGAGAGGCTGGCTAAAGAAGTGGCTACGGGAGGAAGGGAATTCGAGGGTGATTTATGGAGGTTAACATAGGGGGAAGATGTGTATGGGAAGGGCAAAAACTAGCTGATTCCATAAATGGACGAACTAGTTTTTTGGGGGAAATGAAGGCTGGTGACATGGTGGAGGTTTGATGGAGGGGCAGTTGAGGGCATATGTCATTCTTGATAGGCTAGAAGTGAGAATGGAAGGTTGAGGGTTTAGAGGGAGATTGGTTGAAGAGATGAGTTAAGTGGCATGGAAGGACAATAAGAGGGAGAATATTGGTTGGGGTGGAGAACGTTCTGGAGGTGTAGCTGGAGAATTTTCTCGAGATGGTTGAGAAATGGGATTCTGAGTAGTATGTTCAGTAGGAACAGAAGTCGTTGCAGCTTTAGCTCACGTTGAGCGTTTTCTTTTGGTGATTGGAGGGGGACAAACAGATTTGGGTAGGTTTTGGGAAGAAGAGATTTTCTTCATATGAGATATGTTTTTGGTAGAGAATCTGGATATTTTCAGGGTGGAGGATTCTGTGGTTAAGGGGATTCGGAAATGCTTAAATTTTTTTTTAAAGAATCATGTCGTAAGGGACAATGTTCTTTTTATAAACATTGATTGTGGCAGCTATCATATTCTACAGGATTATGTAGGGAAGATTGAGTTTTTGACTGTGGAGGAAGTGATAAATGATAAAGGCATCATTATCAAAGACATATTTTTGGCTGCAACAGTGTGGCAAGACAAAATGTTGGCTTATGCTGTTGAAAACTTTGCATAGAAGCCTGAAGGAGGTGGACAGATAGTTTTGGAGTTTGGTTGAAAGATGTCAGTTAAAACTTCTTTTATGTTAAGGCTGAGAACTGAATACCATTTCTCACACTGTGGAGGAAGTGATAAATGATAAAGGCATCATTATCAAAGACATATTTTTGGCTGCAACAGTGTGGCAAGACAAAATGTTGGCTTATGCTGTTGAAAACTTTGCATAGAAGCCTGAAGGAGGTGGACAGATAGTTTTGGAGTTTGGTTGAAAGATGTCAGTTAAAACTTCTTTTATGTTAAGGTTGAGAACTGAATACCATTTCTTACCAAAAATAGTGGGTCCTTCTGTGGGGAGGTTGAGGATGGAGGCTAGGATATTAGGGGTTAGCCTTATCTCTACGCCTTTGATGTTTGACACCAAAAGAGATTTGTCTTGAAAGGTTTGAGCCTTGCAATAGAAAGCCCTAACCACATTAGGATAGAAACACTGTGAGGTCTGGAGAAATATGGTCTAGCTAAGAGAATCAGTGTAATCCTTGATGGTTATGCCTCTAGGGTGAGATTATTCAGCAAGAATACTCTTCCAATGCAAATGGGTCTCTGAGCCCATTTTTTAGAGAAATTTTTTGGTGGGAGGAAGGAATCAGATAGGGGAAACGGATTTTGGGGTCGGATTTAGATGGAGGAGAGATATATAGAGAACGTTTTGGGGTAGTAGTTGGAGAACGTTCTGCAGAAGATGAAATTTCTCTAGGATTCTGTTTATGAGTAGTTGTTTTGGGTTTTCTATGGGGGTTTTTAAGTTTGTTCTTTGCCAGAAACTAGGCAAGTGTGGGGGTTGTTTTCACTTTTAGGTTTTGTGTTTTAGGGTTAGGTTTTGGAGGAGACGAAGATGCGGGTTTGGAAGAAGAGAAAATCTCGTCCTTTTTGGTTTGGATGAGTGGTTTGAGATTGTACAAAGGATTGAGACAGTGCAATTTGATGAGTGGATTTTGAAGGTGGAGAAGGTTGAGATGGAACTGATGTTTGTGTGGGTTTTTGGGAAGCATCAGTTTCAGAATCATCACTGTCAGAGATGATTAGAACAATGGGATCATAGTTTTTCATTTTAGAGGTTCCGTAGAGAATACGCATCGAACGTCGTTTGGGTTCAGTGGGTTTAGCCACTGGTTTTCTCAAGTGGATAGGTGCGTGAAAGACGTTCAGAAGAGGGCGATTATAGAGTGGAGGAAGAACGGTTGCGAGAGGTCGAAGGGGAAAAATAATGGGGCTGGATTCACAGGAAGATGAGCACATATAGTCTACAAAAGTTTTATCTAAGGACATTTCAGGAGGTGATGGTCTGGGCAGAGGTGATGGTGAACGGTTTTGGAAAGGCGAAGAAAAAGGATATGATGGTGAGGGTGAGTTAGGGTACGAGTTTTTACGTGCTGAACTTTTAGTTCTTTCCATTTTTCTGAATCGGGGTAGCGTTTGTTTTCAGAAAGGCAAACGGAATTTTCGAAGAAGAAGATGCAGAAAATCAAAAATGGAATATAGAGAGGTGTTGGGAGCGAAGAGGTTGCAGACGGTTTTGGTTTTTTGGAAGGAAGATGAAGATATGGTTTGATTGAAAAGGAAGAGGTTTGGAGGCATGAAGGTGAAGAGTTGACAGCGTGGCATGTCACTTTTTCAGACCAGCAGACAAGTGTAATAAATGCCACACATAAGGCACTTTTCAGTTTTGAGTGACGAGAATGGAGAAGGATTGTAAAAATGGAGAATTATCGTAAAACCAAGAACGTTCTTCGTTTTGCAGAAACAAATGAAATGATGTTTTATTTCTATATGCTTGGATCTAGAATGTTGAATGCGGTTTTTAGACAGATTGATTGCACTATTATCACAGTAAATTGGAATACTTGAATAACTTACAAAGAAGTTATAAAGTTGATTTCTTATCAAAATGAATTGAGAGCAACAATTTATTGATGATACATATTTAGCTTCAGTTGTTGATAACGCAATCGTGTTTTATTTTCTGCACGACCAGCTTATTAAAGCTTCTCCAAGAAACTGACATGCGCCACTTGTGCTTTTTCGTTCAGTTTTATCTCCCGCGTAATCAGCATCGCAATAAGCTACAAGATCAAAATGAGAACATTTTCTATACCAAAGGCCAAGATCAGTAGTACCAACAAGATATCTAAATATTCTTTTTACAGCTGTTAAATGAGATTATTTAGTTGGAGATTGAAATCTAACACATAATCCTACTGCAAACACAATTTCATGTCTACTGGCAGTTAAATAAAGCAAAGATCATATCATGCCTCTATATTCCTTTTCAGAAATAGATTTTCCATTTTCATCTTTGTCTAATAAAGAAGATGGATGCATGGGAGTAGTCATGATTTTGGCTTCATTCATTTTATATTTTGTTAAGAGATCTTTTATATATTTTTCTTAACAAATGAAAATGCCATCTTCATGTTGCTTGATTTGCAAGCCAAGAAAATACCTTAGCTCTCCCATCATGCTCATTTCAAATTCACTTTGCATGAGTTTTGAAAAAGCATCAAACATTTTCTCATTAGTTGAGCCAAAGATAATATCATCAACATACACTTGAACTATGAGTAAATCATTTTTATTAGTTTTCTTGAAGAGTGTAGTGTCGATTTTTCCTCTAGAAAATCCATTTTTGATTAAAAAAGAACTTAATCTTTCATACCAAGCTCTTGGTGCTTGTTTCAAATCGTATAGAGCTTTGGTAAGTTTGAAAACGTGATTTGGTTTTGATTGATCATCAAAACCGGGAGGTTAACATACATAAACTTGTTCATTTAAGAAACAATTTAAGAATGCACTTTTAACATCAATTTGAAAAAGTTTAACAAGTTTATGAGATGCATATGCAAGAAGAATTCAAATGGCTTCTAACCTTGCGACTTGGGCAAAAGTTTCATCATAATCTATACCTTCTTGTTGATTGTATCCTTGAGCAACCAACCTTGCTTTGTTTCGTACAACCTTACCTTCTTCATCTAGTTTGTTTCTGAATACCCATCTTGTTCCAATGATGGTTTGATTGTATGGATCTGGAACAAGATGCCAGACTTCATTCTTTTAAAACTAAAAAAGCTCTTCTTTCATTGCATCTATCCAAGATTGATCAACTATGGTCTCTTTGATTGATTTTAGTTCTATTTGAGATATCATTGCCATGTTGTTGTTGACGTCATCCTTGAATAACATTCTTCTTCGAATTCCATCAGTTATATCTCCAACGATTTGATTTTGAGGATGATTTTAGGAGAAGAATGAAATGGAGATTGTTTATCAATCTGGGTTTCCTGGGGAACATTGCTGCTGCCCAGAATGTTCTTCTTCATCGTCATTTCTTTTGCTTATCTCAAGATCATGAAATTCATCAAACAATATATGCATGCTGATTTCAACAATTTTCATTTTGAGATTGAAAACACGATATCCTCTAAAATCGGTTGAGTAACCCAAGAATATAGCTTTGTCTGATTTTGCATCAAACTTTTCAAGGTTTTCTTTGTTATTTAAAATGTAACAGTAACAACCAAAAATATGAAAATATAAAATTTTTAGCTTTCTGTTTTTCTAGATTTCATATGGTGTTTTGTTGATAATCTTTCTTATTTCAAATGCATATAAGAACCTTATATTTTTAGCATATGCATCAAACGAATTTTCAAAGTGTCAAAATGCGTGAACAATATTTGAAAATCAAGTTTTTGACAAAAGTTAAAGTTGTATTCGACTACATATATGTGTAGCCGAATACAGATGAAGTCAGTAGCAAAAACTACACATTTGAATTCGACTACAGGATGTCGTAGCCGAATACAAAACCAAGTCAGTAGCTAAAACTGCACTTTTGTATTCGACTACAGGATGTCGTAGCCAAATACAAAAACAAGTCAGTGGCAAAATTCACTCATTTGTATTCGACTACAAGGTTTTGTATTCGAATACAAAGCACAAATTGTTTGAAAAATCTGAACTTTATAGAAGTGTATTCAAATACACATAGGTTGTAGCCGAATACAACTGCGAAACAATGTGATTTTTCAGGTCTGATTGATTCTGGAACATTGCATATGTTCATGAAACCTCTTGAGAATATTTCCATTGATCTGAAGTGATGTCTTAGGAGTATAAATACCTCATAGGCTCAAATTTAACAAAACACTTTCATAACAACTTCAGAACTTTCCTTGAAAAATTTAAAGATCCATTAAGAGTCAAACTTTCATATTTCAAGTGCATACTGTTACATTGTCATATCATTGCAAAGGCTTTCTGCTGCACTTGAATTACAATAGTATTGGATTGTTATCATTGTACAAAGAAAGCATATCAAGTGTATATTCACTTACGTTCAATTAAAATCATTCAAGTTATCATTGAAGAAAGTAGTGTTCTTTATTCAAGTGTTGTAAACCAAGATAGTGGTGTGCAATCTTAGGGAGATTGTTAGGAGTTAGTCACAGAAGTCTTAGAGTTAGACTTGTACTTATTCTAACATAGTGGAAAATCTCTTGTGTTGTGCAAGAGGACTTGATGTACCCTTGGTTATAAGGGGAACTAGGATAAATCTTGTGTTCTTTATTTTTCTGCCATTTACATTTTACTTCACTAATCATAATCAGAAAAATAATTCACTAAGTCTCAAAAAACCAGAAAATTTCTAAACACCTAATTCACTTCCCCTCTTAGGTGCGCCTCTGAATTTACACTTTTAACTTGTTTACCTTTAGCACATGCTTCATATACTATATCTTTATCAAAATTTATTTTTGGCAGTCCTCTAACAAGTTCTAATTTTGAAATTGTTTTCATACTGATGTGACTTGTCCTCTTGTGTCAGATCCATTTGTCTTTGTTTATGGACATGAAGTAGGATTCATCAGGTAATTCTTCAAGATACAAAACATATATATTTTTCTTTCTGGTTCCAAAAAAGAATATTTCACCAGATTTAGTTTTTCTAAATTCACATAAGTTGGATTTGAAAATAACTTTGAAGTCATTGTCACCTAATTGACTAAAAGATTATGTTTCAAACCTTCTACATATTGAACATCAGATATTTAAGCTGAGTTTTTCTTATAGTCAAGTTCAAATAGGACCATCCCACAAGAGTAAGACCAAAGTCCTATAAGTTCATAACCCAAATGGGACCTACTGTCTCCCTTTCTTAAACTGGAAAAAGAGGCTCAAACCAATCCTTTGGCCATGAAGCACAGATCCATGTGTCGGTTATGTCAAACACGGAGATAAGTTTTCAACTAGAGGTTTTGGTGTTAAAATTTGGTCAATTTGTCAAGCACATACCACAATCCATAATTATTATTTGTAATTATTCCATTTGAAAAATAATCATTATTCATTATAGTTTTATTTATCATCATGACCTTAATTTAAACCAGCACCAGGCATTTCTTGTTCAATGTATGTTTAATTTTGATCAAGTAACATAATTAAGTTAGAATTAAGAGTTTTTTCCTCTTGAATCGATTTTCAACAAGTCTAGAATGTGGCATTGTTTGAATTAGAATTTAAATCAGAACAAAATTTTCATATGGACTGGGTGCAATCTAAAATTAACTCAAATCAATGCATTATAAACCAAAACAATTAGATCATAGAGTATATTGTATCGAATTAGCATAACAGAGTAACATCGAACAATTAATTATGCATTATCACAAATCTAGAAGTTTGAGTATTAAAATCTAAACATTAATTAATTAACATAGTTACATAATAAGAACTTAATGAAGATATTATTAACAACATTAGTATTAAGATTAACCACCACGGAGCCTGAGAACAAGGTGAAGTGTGCATTCCTTCTGAATGTTATAATCAGCAAGAGTTTTTCCATCCTCAAGCTGCTTACCAGCAAATATCAAACGCTGTTGATCCGGTGGAATTCCCTCCTTCTCCTGAATCTTCGCTCTCACGTCATCGATAGTATCAAAATCCTCAATCTCCAAGGTGATGGTTTTTCCGGTTAGGGCTTTTACGAAAATCTGCATCCCGCCGCGAAGACGAAGTACTAAATGAAGCGTTGAATCCTTTTGGATATTGTAATCCGTAAGTGTCCTTCCGTCTTCTAATTGTTTTCCGGCGAAGATCAATCGTTGCTGGTCTGGAGGAATACCTTCCTTGTCTTCAATTTCTTCATCTAGTTATATAGAGTTGAATAGAAGATTCCATAAGCTGAATCAATAAATATAAATTATCGATGATTAAATAAATAATTAGTAGTATATGCACGCATCATTAATTAATCATGAGTAGTTATAACAAAATTATTGATCCACTCATTTTATTAATTTTTTTATTTTAAATGAGTTAAATTCTAATTTTCAACACACTCTTATTAATTGAAATTCAATTGAATAACACTAAATTTAAAATAGATTTAGACAATTTAACGAGACCTACTTAAACTTCAACCAATACAAAAGGGAGTGATTAAGAGAATATGTTGCAAACACCCTCGTTAACAGTGGATTGTTGTGTGCCAAATGACGTCAACGCCCATACTGCAAATTGGCGGCAAGTAGGGGTACAAATAGGTTGGGCCTATTCCCACCCTAGGCATAAGTAATCAAACATATCTTTAAATAGATTAACGAGTTAATATGTCAATGAAATTAAGTTCTATTTTGATATTAAACGTCACATTTTGAATAATATGACTTTATGTACATCTTACTTAAATTATATTTTATAATAATAAATTTAAATATGTCAAAAATTAAATGAGGTTAATATCGTAAATTACTAAAAGTTGAATATATAATAAAAAGATCAAAATTTAATATAATAATTATAAAAGTAAAAAAAATATTATTTATATTTATTTAAATAGGTCGGCCTAATATGCGTAAAAAGCTTATTATGTGGTCTGTAGTGTGACTTTTTAACTAAATAGGATTTTTTAGAAGTCTTGCCCTTATCTGTTTAAGAAAAAAGTCTAGTCTGACCTAGACCTGACGTAGGCCCCTGCCAGACAACCTGACCTATTCTCATTGAAAATGTATAAGAAGATATATGTTTTTTATGAAAACAAAAGACTAAGAATAATAATCAAGTTGCAAGCTCAAAATGAAATCAACAATCAAGTCAACTATTTGAAAAGAAAAGCTTGTCCAAGATGTCACTCTCTGCACTTTTCGGAAAACTCCAGGAGCATGAAAAGTCTAGAAAAGAAGACTAAGAGCATTGCTTTGAAAACATAGTCAAAAGAACTGATGGATTATGAAAACTCAGATGAAGATGAAAACATCACCTTCCTAGTTAAAAAATTCGGTAAGTTTCTTCAAAACGATAAAACATTTAAGAAAAATAAAACTTTCAAGAAGAAAGATGTAACACCCCGAGTTTAAAACACAGCGCGAGTGTATTTTTTTTTTTAAAACGAATACATGAATAAAAGAGTTTTCAGAATTGCGTTCCAAGGAAATTAAAATCAATTCAAATTAAATATCATTCGACTTCGTAATTAAAAATAGTAAGGAATTTTAAAACAGCAACATCACAATTGAATCGAATGAGATATTTATGGGAATTTGATCTTTATAATATACTAAAATAAAGATACATCAAAATATTTATCAGAGTGCGGAAGAGTTTTACAATAATTCCCAAAATGAATATTTACAACCATTGAGTTCAAAACCCTATACATAAGTCTACTCTGATCATACCCTAAGCTACAGTAGCATTACAATATTCACAAGTCTTTTCTTCACCCAGCTGCTCATCTCTTTGCATAGCCCACAAGTAAAGATCAAGGGAAACTAACGACGTTCCTTGTCGTTAGTATGACCATCAGGGGTACGATTCTGAATCTCATCTGAGGGCAACGCCCAATTTCCACAATAATTGTAAAGCGTCACCGACCGAAAATAACAATTACCACATAGCAGTTATATCAAGAATATCAAACCTATTCAGTACATGATGATAAATAAGGATGCTAAATTTTGAAATACATGTCATTTGTACTTTACAAAACAGCAACCAAGTAAGTATGAAAATCATGATGTAAGCACAAACATCAATTCATCCGAAATTACAGATTTAAAAAAAAATACTTACTCACACAACAATTTTCCACCATCAACATAAAATCAAAACGTGACCCTCCGGTCAAACACTCTGATGCAATATGTATATGCTCATGATCATAAATTCTTGGAATCACCAAGGTGCAGTCGCTTATAGACCAGCACAATTTAACGGCCCTCATGACCAGGGTGCAATCGCATACAAATCAGCACCAGTGCAGTCGCATACAGACCAACACTCGTGCAGTCACTACAGACCAGCACGTTTGACATAAACCAAGGTACAATCACTACAGATCAGTACCTAGTGCAATCACTACAGATCAGCACTCGTGCAATCACTACATATCAGCACGTTTGACATAAACCAAGGTACAATCACTACAGATCAGTACCTAGTGCAATCACTACAGATCAGCACGTGGCTGCGCATTTCAGGGTACAGACACTACAGTCCAGTACCAGTGCAGTCGTTTATCTGACCAACACTTATATACCAAGGTACAATCACAGATTAGTACCTAGTGCAATCACTACAGATCAGCACTCGTGCAATCACTACAGATCAGCACGTGGATGCGCATTACTCTGTGACCCATCGCGGGTACCACCTGACTATGCCATGCATGACTATGCATTGTTTCACTTCATTGAAAAAAGTATGCAACCTTAGTAAAATTCATGCATTTTCCTCATTTGTCAAAACATCTCAACACATTCAAAGATTAACCATTCAAGCAAGCATTACACTTTGCATTACCTCAAAGTTCCACTCTTTATTAACAAAGGTTTTTCCCCAACTGTTAAGATTCAAAACTGTGATTAAAACTGAGGTTTCTGGCAAAAATACGAATCTGTATTCGAATACAGCTTCATTGTATTCGAATACAGAAGCCAAACAAGGCAGAATCAACATCTTGTATTCGAATACAGACTCCTAGTATTCGAATACAGAGGCTGTCACAATACAAAAATCAGAATTTCTACAACTTCAGTAAATTCTCAAAAACTTCATCATCACCACTTCAAACTATCACCAAATTTCCATTTTTAATCACCACAAACCTTCCCAAGGTACCCCAACACTTAAGGTTTATAAAACAATGTTAAAAACTTGAATTTCTGAAAAATATGAATCTGTATTCGACTACAGCTACCTTGTATTCGAATACAGAAGCTAAAACAGTGAAAAATCAACATTCTGTATTCGAATACGAGACCTTCGTAGTCGAATACAGATGCGAAGTCAGTGGCAAAAGTTGCAAATCTGTATTCGGCTACAGAGGGTTGTAGTCGAATACAATGGTTAAAACAGAAGCAAAAATTGCAAATCTGTATTCGGCTACAGAGGGTCGTAGTCAAATACAGATGCTAAGTCAGTAGCAAAATTGGAAAATCTGTATTCGACTACAGGGGCTCGTAGTCGAATACAAGTTCGAAAACTTAGGGAAAACAAAAGCTTTGCAGGTTGTATTTGAATACACTCAATGCCGTATTCAAATACACCTTCGAAATCAGTGAATTTTCCTGAAACTTCAACACATTTTCAAAACCTTTTCTTTTGAAAATCCAACCCAACACCAGAATCCTAATTCCCCTCTTTTAAAACCTCAACTCAGAACATTTTTCATCAAATACCAACAACAGATTTTTCATAAAAATACTTCCACCATTTTAAATCCCTTTTCATTTGAAACAACCATCAACACCAGATTGTTTAACAAAACACAGCAAAACACAGATTTACTCAAACCAGAATAACCTCACTGATTTTTAACAAAATCATAACCAGAATCATCATTCCACGCTCACAGAATGATTTTCAAAACATAATACAATGTTTTTCACAATCATAAACCAAATATCATTCATCACACATGCATTTACAGCCCTAAATGCAAATCTAGAAAGTTGGAAGGTGCCCTTACCTTAGTTACGTTCCCTTAGCTCGTACGCTTCTGCGACAAAAGCCGACGATACTCCCGTTCGCGTTCGCCGCTACGAAAATTAGCTCCGTAACGATCAGAGGAATGACTTTCGTACTCGAAACTTTCTGATTCGACACTCAGATTTTCCAGAACGATGACTTTTAAGTAAACTGTTTTTCTTCACCAACACTCAGAAAATTAGAAGAAGATAAAGCAGAACTGGCGCGTAGAGGAAAGAAGGAAAAGCTTCTTACTTAAATATCCACATAAAGCAACTGACACAGTAGAGGAGAAAGGAATTGTTTCCTTTTTCACAAATATCTACGCCACCTCACCAATTCTTATATCAAAATATCTTTTGATCCTCCAGCACTTAACCCGTTTCCGTCGAAATTAGCAGAGAATATCTAAATTAACGGTCCGATAATTTAATTACTCAAAATTAAATTAATCCATCCATTATCCAATAATTTTAATTCCACCTCCAAAACAATTAATTATATATATATATATATATTTACACAAAATATACATATATTGAATATTACACCGATATTCCCAAAATACCCTTAAAATCAAATCTGAATTTAATTTTAAATTTAAGGGTCTTACAAAAGACGTCTCCACTACAAATCAGAATTTCATTTGCTTTGAATGTGGGAAACAATGACACATAAAAGCATAATGTCCTAACATTATCAAGAAAAATGATATCAAAAAGAAAGATTTCAAAAAGGCATATATTAGCATGGGAGGATAATCAAGTAAGTTCATCCTCTAATTCAGAAAATGACGAATGCGCAAACGTTGCTTTAATGAGATCCCACCAATCAGATGAAGAAGAAGAGGTTAGTAGTAAAAATACTTACTATAATAATGATGATTCATGTGTTGAGAATATGCACAACAAGCAATAAAAGAACTACTTATGTAATGTAAAACTCTGTACAAAATAATGTCAACTCAAAAGAAACAAAATTTATCTCTTAATGAGAAGATTGACACTATGGAAAAAGATTTTGAAAAACTAAAACATAATTTTACATGCAATAAGTGTGATTCATTTTCCTTTAGAATTGTCCAAATGAATAGAGTTATTGAAAGATATGAAAAAGGACAAATTGGATTGGAAAATATACTTAACATGCAAAGATATTCAAATGACAAAAGTGGACTTGGTTATTCAAAGTTTGATAAACCAAGTACTAGTACAACTATCTTTGTCAAGGCAAGTAACCAATCCAATAACGAGAAAGTAATAGTTGTTCAAAATAATCATCAATGTTCGAAGAAAAATATTATTCAAAAGAAACCTCTTTTTCCTAAATATAAAAGAAAAAATAGTCGTACATGTTTTTATTGTGGTCCTAATGGTCACACACCTAATGCTTGTCACTTTAGGAACTTTGGTGTTCCATATGGGCATTATATGTGGGTCAAGAAAGGTACTCATATTCAAGGACCCAAAACACTTTGGGTACCTAACAAACTATGATTTTGTTTTGTAGGAATGCACACAAAGTACCTCTAATATGTGGTACTTAGATAGCGGATGTTCAAAACACATGACCGGTGACAAAACTAAATTTTCAGCACTAACTCTTGAATCAAAAGGCTATGTGATCTATGGAGATAACAACAAAGAGAAAATTTTGGGCATTGAAAAAGTTGGTACAACTCCATCTCCTTCAATTGAAGATGTCCTCTATGTTGAAGGATTAAAGCACAATCTCATAAGCATTAGCCATCTTTGTGACAAGGGTTACAAAATAACTTTCAACAAAAATGAATGTATTATCCGAAATGAGGTAACAAGTGAAACTCAATTTGTTGGTAAACGTTTTAAAAATATTTTTACAATTAATCTTGATGATTTATCCTTGAGAATGAAATGTCTTATGGTAAGTGACAACAATGATGCATGGCTATGGCATAAAAGATTTGCACATATCCATATGGATCATTTAAACAAGTTAGTCAAGCATGAACTTGTTGTAGGCTTACCAAAGATAAAATTCATTAAGGATAAATTATGTGATGCTTGTCAAAAGGGTAAGCAAACTAAGGTTTCCTTCAAGCCCAAGAATATTGTATCAACTTCAAGACCACTTCAATTAATACATATGGACTTGTTTGGTCCATCAAGAACTAAAAGTCTTGGTGGAAATTCATATGGACTACTAATCGTTGATGATTTTTCAAGGTTCACATGGACCTTATTTTTGGCAAATAAAAACGAAGCTTTTAAAGCATTTAGGAAAAATATGCCAAACTAGTCCAAAATGAACAAGCAACCAAAATTGTATCAATAAGAAGTGATCATAGAGGAGAATTTCAAAATGCTTCATTTGTAGAATATTGTGAAGATATTGGAATTTTCCATAATTTTTCTGCACCAAGAACACCTCAACAAAATGGAGTTGTTGAGAGAAAGAATAGATCATTGGTAGAACTTGCAAGAATTATGCTAAGCGACTCAAGTCTACCAAAATACTTTTGGGCAAATGTTGTAAGCACAGCTTGTTACGTATCCAACCGAGTAATAATCCGACCAATCCTAAAAAAGACTCCATACAAACTATATAAAGGTAGAAAGCCAAACATTTCTCACTTTCACATATTTGGATGTAAATGCTTTGTGCTAAATAATGGTAAGGAAAATCTCGGAAAATTCGATGAAAAAGCCGATGAAGGTATTTTTATTGGTTATTCCTTAACTAGTAAAGCTTTTAGAATTTTTAATAAAAGAACTTTGATAGTAGAAGAATATGTGCATGTATCCTTTGATGAATCTAACCCCTTGAAAGAGGATAAAATTATTTGTGATGATGATGATTTTATAAGTGATGAGATAAGCAAGGACAATCAAGTGGATCAATCAAATCAAAAGGATGAAATCAGTATAGAACAGCAAGATCAACACATTGATCTCCCTCGAGAATGGACAATCAATTGTGATTACCCCATTGATAACATTATAGGTGATATCAACAAAAGAGTTACCACAAGGCTAAATCTCAAAGATGCTTGTTTCAATATGGAATTCGTTTCTCAGATAGAACCTTCTAAAGTAGGTGAAGCCCTTCAGGACGATCAATGGATACTTGCCATGCAAGAAGAACTAAACCAATTTGAAAGAAATAAGGTTTGGGAAACTTGTTCAAAATCCTGGCAATAAACACATCATTGGTACCAAATGGGTGTTTAAGAATAAACTAGGTGAAAATGGTATAGTTGTTCGAAACAAGGTGAGATTGGTCGCTCAAGGATACAACCAAGAAGAAGGGATCGACTTTGATGAAACATTTGCTCCGGTAGCAAGGTTAAAAGCAATTCGTTTATTACTTGCTTATGCTTGTTCTATGGACTTTCAATTATTTCAGATGGATGTCAAGAGTGCTTCCCCAAATGGCTACATCAATGAGCAGGTCTATGTCAAACAGCCACCCGGCTTTGAAGACTTCAAAAATCCTTCACATGTCTTCAAATTAAAGAAAGCACTTTATGGTTTGAAACAAGCTCCAAGAGCTTGGTATGATAGGTTGAGTAAAATTTTATGTGAACGAGGATTTGAAAAGGGTAAAGTTGATAAGACATTACTCATTAAAAGGACTATTGATCATACTTTACTCGTTCAAATCTACGTGGACTATATCATATTTGGGTCAACCAAAAATGAAATATGTGAAGAATTCTCATTAATGATGCAAGGAGAATTTGAAATATCCATGATGGGAAAATTAAATTATTTCCTAGGACTTCAAATCAAGCAACTCAATAATGGTATTTTCATTCATCTAGCTAAGTATTGTAAAGAATTGTTGAAACGGTTTGAGATGGACAGCAGCAAAGAAAGTGTTACTCCTATGGGATCTGGAACTTATGTTGATAAAGATGAATCTGGTAAATCAATTGATATATCAAAGCATCGATGTATGATTGGGTCTCTTTTATATCTAACGGCCAGTCGGCCAAATATTATGTTTAGTGTTTGTTTATGTGTAAGGTTTCAAGCAGATCCTAAGGAATCACATCTTGTAGCAGCGAAGAGAATCATGAAATATCTAAAGGGAACAACCAATGTTGGCTTATGGTATCCAAAGGGTAACATATGCAATATTGTTGGTTACTCTAACTCTGACTACGTAGGATGTAAAATAGATCATAAAACTGACTATGCATTAGTATCATGGTCCTGTAAGAAGCAAGCATGTGTGGCTCTAAGTACTGCTCAAGCAGAATACATAGCAGCAAGCAATTGTTGTGCACAGATTATATGGCTCAAGCAACAGCTGTGTGATTATGGACTTAATCTCGGGTGCATCTCTCTAAAATGTGACAATACTAGTGCTATTAATATCACTAAGAACTCAATCATGCATTCTCAGACCAAATATATCGACATACGCCATCACTTTCTGAGAGATCATGTGCTCAAAGGCAATGTTGAAGTTACTTTTGTCGATACACATAATCAACTAGCGAATATTTTCACAAAGCTCTTACCTAGAGAATCATTCTATAAAATACGAAGAGAGTTGGGCATTCTAGATGAAAGTGATCTTTAAATAAAAAGGTACATATGCTTTGTAAGTAATTTCATTTATATTCTCAAAAATCTTGCATCTTCACTTGATAAGTTGTTAAAATATGATTCTTTGATGTATATGTAATTTCTTAATATCAATGTATGCTTTAAAAATGTCTTTCAGTTGAAAATTCAATTTAAAACAAAAATTTTGATGTCGTAGCCGAATACGCATTTGTTGTATTCGAATACACATTTCTAGAAAAATCTGTATTCGAATACACCAACTGTGTAGTCAAATACAGATTCGATTTTTTTAGCATATAAAAACGTTTTTTGACATATTTAGGTTTTTTCACATTTACAACTTTCAGTAGTTGAATACACTCAAACCATCTATTTCCATTTCTTCAAAAAATCCATCCAATCTTACATGCAATCATCACCGAACCTTGACCTCATCATCTATTGCATCTAAGATTGTTACTAAATCAAAATCAAACCCAAATCCCCCAAATTTTCCCAAAAACTGTGAATCTCCATCTTCTTTATTTCTTCAACATGGATGCACGGAAAAGAGGTTCCAGAACAAAGGTTGCTGCAGTGGGTCCTTCAAAGAGGAGGGCTAAAAATAATAACGTGGCAGACCTATCCCGGTTACTCAACTCACCTGAAAAAATCGACAGGTTCTGAACCTACTTGTCGGGCAAAAAGTTGATTACTCCTAAATTTGGTACTCTTGATTCCTTCTCTGCTTTTAAATTTCCTGAGTTGCTTAAAGCCCAAAACTTAGAAGCTTTCATTGGTTATAATGGTCCTATCTATCCCGACTTAGTTAGGGTTTTTTATTGCAATCTTAAGAAAGAAGGTTCCAAACTGATGTCTCATGTTAAAGGTAAATTTATTGAATTAGACACTCAAACTATTGGAGAAATTCTGCAATTACCGTATGATGGTCAAAAAATTTGTCCTAGAAATTTATGTGAATGGGAAAATATTACCAAGTATGATGCTTATGTCTCATTATGTCGGTTTGATAAAAACACTATGGAGTGAAAAAGGGCACAGGTTGGTTCTGAGTTTGCTAGGCAGCGGTATGGTGTTGGAAATATGACAATTGACAATAGATTGTTGCATTATTTCCTAAGCTATATTCTAGTGCCAAAGGCAGGCAATTATTCCCAAATCTCTGAATTTGAACTTCAGATGATGTTCTTCATGCTAGAAGGGAATGATCTCAACTGGGCTTATTTTGTTCGCTCTGTTCTGTTTGCTCCAAAAATGCTATCGAATTTCCTTACACAAAAGAAGTCACTAGAATTTTGGACCACTTTAAGGTAGATTTTTCAGGTGAAGTTCTTTATAAACCTTCCAAGGATAATTTGCTGGACTTGAATGTACTGTCAAGCATGAAAATTGTGTGGAGTGAGCTGCTTCAAACATATGTTCATAAAAGCAATCCTGGACAATCGTCGAAGGATGCTCGGAATGAAGCTGCAGCAGAAATAGAAGCAGAAGAAATAGGGCCAGATGATGATACCATTTCATATCACATGGTTATGGACAAACTCAACTCCATTCAAACCTTCGTCGCTGAACAGTTTCAAAATATGAATACCTCCTTCAACAACCAATTTCAATCCATAAGCACATCTATCAACACCAGATTCCAAAATATTGAGACCACCATTACTCAAAACCATGAACCTCTGTTACAAGAACTACATGGCCTATCCGTCAAAATTGACCACCTTCACCTCCCACCGGATTTTGATATGTAGTAGGCTAATGTAGTTTCTATTATATTTTTTAAAAGCTTTATTAGACATTTCTTTTCATTTCTTACATTTGTTGATGTATTAATTAGACATATTTATCCCTTTAAAAACTACTTTCGTTGATCTTGTGTGATGATTGTGTTTATTCCCTATATACTGTGAATGCTTGGATTCTTGTTTGTTGTTTTCTTTCCTTTTTGATCATGTCAAAAGGGAGGAGAAAATTGGTATGTTACTCCTATGTTGTTGTTGTTAATTATAGGTCTCCAAAACTTTCAACACATGATGGCATAAATTCAAATTCAAATGGGGAGTAAGTATAAATTAAGGGGGAGAAATAAAAAATCTTTGAATTTCAACAACAAAGGCTTTGTCATCATCAAAAAGGGGGAGAATGAAAATGTATATTTGATGAAGACAAAAGACTAAGAATAATGGTCAAGTTGCAAGCTCAAAGTGAAATCAACAATCAAGTCAACTATTAGGAAACTTAGAATTTAAGGTACTTGATAAAATCCAATTACATTTCAAATACAATAATATGATAACCTTCTTATTTTAGCATATGCATCAAAAGAATTTTCAAAGTATCAAAATACATAAACAAATATTTAAAAATTAAGTTTTTGACAAAAATCAAAGTTGTATTCGACTACATATATGTGTAGCCGAATACAGATGAAGTCAGTAGCAAAAATTGGACATCTATATTCGACTACAGCATCTCGTAGCCGAATACAAGCACTAAATCAGTAGCAAAATCTTCAAATTTGTATTCGACTACAGGATGTTGTAGCCGAATATAAATATCAAGTCAGTATCTAAAACTGGACTTTTGTATTCGACTACAGCATCTTGTAGCCGAATACAAACTCAAGTCAGTGGCAAAATTGACACATTTTTATTCGACTATGAGGTTTCGTATTTGAATACAACGTTGAAATTTTGAATAAAAACTGAACGTCACAGAAGTGTATTCGACTACACATAAGCTGTAGCCGAATACAACTGCGAATCAATGCAATTTTTCAGTTCAAATCTCATCTTGATCATTGCATAAGTTCATCAAAACTTCTGGGAACAATTGCCACTGATCTGAAGTGTTGTCTATAGAGTATAAATATCTCATAGCTTCAGTTTTAACTCATCAATCCTACTACCATTTTAAGATAACTTTCTGAAATATTTGTGAACTTTTTCAAAGTTAAATTCTCATATTTCAAGTACTTGCACTACATTTTCACATCATTGAGAGAGGTTCTCTGTTGTACTTGAAATCATATTGAATTGTTATCATTATACAAATTGTTATACCTTCTTGTTCTTAGTTAAGAACATTCTTGTAAAATCATTTAAAGTCATTGTATTATTTGAAAAAAGTAGTATATTTTCTTCAAGTGTTGTAAAATAAAATAGTGGTGTGCTATCTTAGGTAAAGTGTTAGGAACTTGTAATAGAAGCCTTTGTGTTAGACTTGTACTGATTCGAACAAATAGTAGAAAAATCTCTTGTGGTGGACAAGAGGATTGGATGTACCCTTAGTTGTAAAGGGAACCAGGGTAAATTTCTGTGTGCTTTACTTTCTGTCATTTACAAGCTTTCATACACAATCACAACCAGAAAAATAAAAACCAAAAAAGTTTTTAAACACCTAATTCAACCCCCCCCCCCCTCTTAGGTGCAACTCTAAACTTACACTCATCCCTATCGGCAAGGTATAAGTACGATCATTCATTGAAAACCCCCCTAAAAGAAATCCTTAACTTTGTTTACTGGCAAAGGAGAGACATGGCATATAAATAATTTGGTCTTGGAAAGAAGAACTATGTGACAAAAAAAAATACATTTTACTTTATTAGAAAAGAACATTAGTCCTAGTATTACTCATGTTTTTTTTTTCAATTACATACAAATATCTTACGTGAACTGAATTAACATAAACGTAGTCTATTTGAGTGTAGTTAGAAAAAAAACCGAGGTAAAACTAGCAAAAATATAATTTTTTTTTTAAAAACGAGCTTTCAGTAAAATCTTGATAACAATAGTTTATCCCACATTAAAACTATACGTTCACTTATTTGCACAACGTTGATGACAACATAACCGGGATTACCAGTAATAATTTTGATATTCATGTAGTTGAATAAAGCAATTTTAGATGGTCTCTTAATCCTCGGCCTAGAGTGCATCTCAATAATTGAAAGGCAGTCACCAAATTAAACATTTCACCTACCAAAATGCCGCAAAGGGGTTTATCAATACTTCTTGGCCTTTGTACGAAGGGAGGAATTCATTATGGTGGGGTATGGTAATGGTGGGGTATTACCATATTCATCCTTATGAGACTAAGATTTTTTTCCCCAATACATCTACTCCCATCTAACAATTTGACGTTTTTACTTATACATTCTTATAAAATGAGTTTATAAAGTAAGGGATATTACCTTTTACAAACTCATTTCAAATCTTACAATATTACGTTTTTACTTATACATTCTTATAAAATGAGTTTATAAAGTAAGGGATATTACCATTTACAAATCCATTTCAAATCTTATAGAATTCTATGTGAAACTTGAATTTTATTATAAGGTGAGAAAAAGCTCCACAAACATACCACTTGTGGTTAAAGTCAAACACATTACATTGCTAAATTTCATCGAGCCTTAAACTTGCGAATGTCCCAAGGTTAGGAGCTTCTTTTTAGCTATTTAAAAATTCTATTCAATCCATATTTTTAGGTAAAATGCCAATTATTTTGTTCTTCTAAACATTTGGTATGGCTTAATTGACTTCAAGATTTACCGTTAAGGTACTTTTTATGACTTTTTATGACCAACACAATTCACGGATTTGAAATCTCTTGCACAAAAAGAATTTGATATCACACTAGACACACTTGTGACCAAAGGCTAAACTAGCAGTACTCAAGCGATGATTATCCAAACACATCATGGAAATTAGAATAGGAAGTCTGTTCATCACTTCCGTATGTTGCTCGGCTTTTGGATTTTATCACAAATCTTTCCTCCTAAGATCAAACTCTAGTTTGAAGCTGACTGGTTCAACTATCACACTCTTAATTCAACTAGGATTGAACCAAACTCAAACTAAGGTTGATCGAGTAATCTTTGAACCATTTAAAACATGAAAAATCCTATTTACTGTAAATAACACTTCTTAATACCATTGACAGCTTGACACTGATCAAAGTTTAAGGAGACATTGAGTGCTCTTTTCAATTGGCGATAAATAAATAGAAAACTGGTATTTACATGATGAAAATTATTTACTACTAGCGCATGATAATCTCATGAGACTAATTCTACTGAACAAAGAAAGTAAATCCATCCATAATGTCAATTCAATACATTAATCAAATATATGCTGCACAAAGAAATAGCTGGAAACATCTCCAGATTGATATGATGGGCAGAGAACTACCTCAATAATTCATCATAGGATCCTAATGCTTCAAGGATGCTTTCTACCCAACTGTCAGGAGAAAGGTTATCAAAAACGGATGTATCAACAGGAATTCAAAGCAGTCTAAACCGCAATAAGATATATGTACTAACTTGGCCGACTTACCCTGAAATTCTAGCAATCATTTTTTTTATCATAACAGGTCAAAGCATAGGCTTTTGTTCAACTATTATTCTAATGCAAAATGCTCTCATAAATTGTCTTAATGCAAAATACAATCATATTTTCACACAACCACCACAACTTTTTTAAAACGAATCACAAATTTCAGTCATTGTTTATATTTCTGATCTTCTGTCATTGCTTTTGTAATATTCCCATAATAATTCCACAAGATTCTATATTAATAGTAATAAATTCAACTTCAACAGCATAGTAACATATAAAAGACACATGGATTTGGTGGTCTAGAGTGAAGGGTATAATTGTTGATTTTTTTAATCATCCATTACAGAGCACTTAGAGGACTCACACATACCCCACCAGAAATAGACAAAAACATTCTTAGAAAGATAAACTAATTACTATTCTTTTGGATATAAAAAAGTTATTCCTAAGCTTAAAATAGTCACCATGAATGGATGTGGGTGAGAGGTCTTTAAACTTGCTAAAACTTGAAAAAAGACCCTTCTGTCCATTGACGAAATAAAAATCATTAATCATTGATGCATGTTTAAATTAAGATGTATGATGGCCATTTGTCCACATCTTTTGCTAAAAAAATTTAAACAAAAACAAACATATTTTTCAATTCTAGTAACGAAAAAAAAAAAAAACCTAACAATTGAAGAATATTAAATTCAAAGTAAAAAGCTTCTTTAAAAATGTATTGGAAATAAAATGCCAAAAATGTGCAACTGTCATGTGTACTGAATCTACTGATTAATAATGTGATAAATAATTTCCATGTAGCTAATGAAGTGAAATCTGAAAGTCTATGATCCTCTAGTGTAGATTTGAAAGTTATTTCAAGTTAGTATAAAGTTATAGGAGTGATTATACGTGTTTTTTTTAAATGAAGGTGAGTTATTAAAACTTCAGTCACCCTTAAGTGGTGTAAGCTTGCATTTTCAAAAAATTAAAGAGCTTGTTAAAAATGTTGCGTTAATTATTTCAAAGAGGAAAGCCTTCTCCATGTGCCAGACAGTGAACACTTGTGTGTGTGTGTGTGTGTGTGTAAAACACGCATTGAATACTTTAGAAGAGAATTATCACAAGAAACCCAAAGTATTCTAAAAAGCGGATTTGTGTTTACCCTTCAAGGCCTGGTTGTGCTGGGTAGTACACATTTCTGAAGCCTAATCTTCTTGCCATTGCAGCAGTTGTCTCACCAATGCATGCAACAGAATTGCTCCAATCAGAATCTGAAATGAGATTCTTCCAAGCCCTGTTGTGGAAGAGCACGTGAACTAGGTAAGTTGTCTCAGAGGAAAAAAAATCAGCTGCATAAATACTAAATAATATTCTTCCTAAGAAAAAATGCCCTACCTATTTTTTAAGTGCAAATAAGAAGATAAAGAAAGTTTTTTTGCGAATCTTACAACTGCAATAAGCATTAGGACACTTAACTAACAAAGGTACTAAAACAGCAACACGGTTAGTTGGTATGACAGAGTTAAGTCAATGGAATTTATCAAGGAAGTACAACACATAGTGCCCGCTTACACAGTTCACTTATTGAATCAAAATATAATTGACTTAACTATATATAGATTTGAAATGGACATTAAATTATTACAATACTAAAAAGCAAAACGGGAAGAGGCAAAAAGAAACTCACCGAATTGCAGATGGTGAAGCTACTGTAACAACAGTGGCAGCAAGTGCTTGCTTTAGAACCATCTGGTCAACATGTTGAACTGGCACCTGACGGCTAAGTTAGAATTAGGGGCAACAGTAAATATCTGGCAGAGATATATAATGACCCATAAACAGTCCAAACTATTTGTCATTTGACAATGAACAAAAGCTAGTGATGCTGGTGCAGAAGTATGTGCATGCCAGTATTCTGAAGTTGTAAACTTCTATATAAAATTTATAAAAAATATATAAGGGAAAATTTGTATGAAAAGGAAACATTTTCAAGCATTCCTTAACCTTTTCCTCCAAACTGCATATTGTATAATATGACACACTTGACAAAATACATCATAGCAGGAAAATCTTTTTCAGAAACACAACTTCCAAACATGCCATGAAATATATTTTAGGGAACGTATCATTAATTACACTTAATTTAGCCCGACTAATTGTAAGAAACACTAATCAAATATGCAGTGATTGCAAGGAAAGTTTGTATTGGACCGTGTTTTCTTGAAAAAGAAGGGGACACCAAGACTAAAATACTTTACCGTTGTATATGTATTCATCCTTGTAACTTCAAATCCACGACTTGAAAGCCCTTCCTCTGGTTATGTATATATCACAAACTATCAGAATACCATAACTAAAGTAATTTTAAAGTAAAACTTTAAAATAGTAAATGTTATTTTTTTAAAACCAACAAGTACATTTCCCATACCAATCTCATTGCTAGCCTTTGCAGAAGCAGGATATAGAATGGTGGTTGTATTTCCTATTTTGGGAAGCTCTGTAGCCAAAACTTTTCCTGTTGCTGAAAATATCAAATCCTTAATAAGTCACTTTCAGAAGTTGAAGCCTTAAATTACAGTTTACTGAAAACAAGCTTCAATTCTCTTAAAGTATTATACTAATTAGCAATATGATCAACTACTGACAAATTGCTAAAGCCGGTTGCGCTCCTGATTCACAGACACATCAAAACAATCAAAGTAAAGCCAAGTCCTTCTCTCACCTACCTGGATGCATATCTTAGAACTATTGTTATGGTATATGTTCTTTGAATATCCACAAAATACTAGTACGATTTGGGAATTCATTTGTATTTCTTGAGTCAGTCATCCATCATGGTGAAGAAGCAAAACTGCGGAAATACAATGCAGGAGCCATTTAAACTCAGTCTACACTTAACTGACAAACATGAATACCTTTTGATGGTGCAAAGGCAACATCGAGTGATTGGTTTGAAGACAGCAAAGCTTCCTTGAAAATGCTTGCAGTACCTGATCCAACAACACCTATTCTGACGCGAGGCATCCCAGCAGCTCTAAGGACAACAATTAAGACTAAGCTAATAATTTCTTAGAAAATCACGTGCTCAATAACATTATATGAACTACACACAAAAAAAGGTATTGTAAAGAACAGAACAAAAAAAGTTTTAGTTTTTTTATGTTGTTTATATCACTGCATCTAACCAACTATAAACTGCACCAACAAATTAGACCACAACAATTAAAAACATTGAATATTCAACAAATTTACATTTTCATCTTTAACAACTTGTGCCCGATTTACATTGTAAATAAAAAACAATTGGATAACATGTTGCATAATGAAAGATATTTCAAGCATTCTGCCTAGATAACTACATGGTACCATAATTATTAAAATGGTATAAAATTAAAAATAGAGAGAAAAAAGAGCAAGATGTCAAGTCCTTGAAGAAAAATAACAATTTTTTTAGCAGAAACATTAACAGCCTGTTCAAATTAAGGTACCCCTCATCATGGATAAAGTGACTTTGGAGGGGTGAATGTTTGAAGGTGGAAATGATTTGCCGATAAATTTAAAATCATTTGAAGATAACTAAGGACTAGTTCACTTCAAAATTTGAATTTTCAGAAATAATTCATCAAAAATACATTCAAAATTTTCAAAATCATTTGAAGGTAACTAAAGGTTACTTTTGTATGAAGGTAATTACTTAACTTCAAATTTGAATTTTCAGACATAATTCATCTGAACTACATTACTTGAGCGATTTTTACACAACTTAGCCAACCAAATCTAAATCCTTACCTCCATGCTTCTAGAAAGACTGAACCAGCCTCAGGAGAAGTTATGACAACCCAATCAAATGCATTATCTGCAAGAACAAGAATCAAGGGAAGAAATTAATAGGTGAATATTGATAAGGTACTCATAATAAGCATGAAATTGACAGCTTGATTCATGTTATCATGTGTATCAGAAAAGATATCCAAAAGATATAACATGCAAATGACTTTTTAAGTTGACAAATTATCATGGAATCACAAATGCCATATTTATCCATGCTACTTCAGTTAAGATATCAATCCACATAAAAGAACCCAAGCCAGTTTCTTACAAATCATTAATCATACCATGAGAGAAACCATTTGTGATGAGAAATAGCTCATCAATCCCTGATAATGGTATTGTGTCATCAAGTTATCAACTTTACATAGAATTTTGAAATGTCGGCTCTGCACCTTTCTTCCCATTAAGCACACAATTTTTTTCTAAAAATTGGCCCAGTAATCATCAAATCATATAATATATGTACTAGATTAAAAAACCAGAATAATCCTACTTCGCAAAATATTTAAATGTTAAGGACATCGGTTTTTCTTACCACTTAATGCAGAAGGAAGCCTGTCGAAATCAGGTCCCCGTAGGTGCTCAATGAGTGGAAGCTCCAAACAACTGATTTCATGCTTGGCCTGCACTTGACATTGGATCATCATAATAGTTTTAGTGTATGTGATCAATCAAACCTAATCTTACAACAGTTGGTATCATTTGAATCCCCCTTTTCATTTAATTGACATGACCTGAGTTTCAAACCTAGCTGATCATCTCATTGCATGTTTGGTTAAATGTTTTAATTATTTTTGACGAAAAAAGTTTCTCTTTTCTCAAAAGCCCTCTTAGTAAAAAAATTATTATGAACTTTTACACCTAAAATAAACTAATTAATTCAAAGTTCAGACACACACTAGTACATGAAGATAGAAAAATATATACAATATATGCAACATCAATTTTTACTGTCAGACAACAAAATATAGTCAGTTTAATGGAACTTCAAAATGCATAAAATAAATTTTATTATTAAAAATTTTGAACATGTAAATATAGAAATCTAAATCACAGTCTGGACGTTGGCCTTTTATAATTATTAATACTTTCTTATTTTAAGAGAACGTGGTTCAAAGATACATAAAAGCGCATAATAATAAATTAATTAATAATAATTACAAGCAGCATAAATTTTCAAAGGAAAAAAAAATCAATGAAAATATTGAGATTCATTTGAAACTTTAATCGAACATGTAAATGACGGAATTGCGTTGAATTAATTGAAAAACGTGACATAGTTCTGATAGTTGAAAAAGAAAACGATTCGAATTGCAGAAAAAACTTAACCAGAGACTAATAAGAAATGAGAATCAGAAAAGAAATCATAGTTAATTTGAGTTTGAGGCAGTAAAATGAAGCACAATGTAATGTAATGTAATGTAATGCGGTGAGTGTAATGGTGAAAATGAGTACCAAAGCAGTGATGAGTTTGGCGTTTTTGCCACGTTCTCTGGTAACGACGACATTGGGGGTGAAATTGGAAGTGGAAGCAGCAAAAGTGAAAGAGGAGTTGGAATGGGTTGAAGGAGGAGCGATTGATTGAGAAAGGAAGAAGAATTGTTGGTGCCGGTGAAGTTGAAGACGAGGAGAAGGTGCATGAGAGAGAGAGGAGACAGAAAATTGAGCCATTGAAACGTGTTGGGCGAAGATACCTGTACCAATCCAGCTGTTATCACATCAACAATTGTATTTCCACTTGCCTCCTCTTCTTTTTTTAAATTAAATATTAATTACATACATGATTGGTATTGCAATACCGACAAGCCGACAAAACCCCTTTTTAATTAAATAATCTATAAATTATACTGGATTTTATTTCATTTATTATACACAAATTATTAAATTGAGTTTATTTTCATGCACTTTTCCATATAATTATCACCCAAACATTATTAATCTTTTAACCATTGTCATTAATTTATAATTTCATTTTTTTATACTGACTTATATATAAATTAAATTATAAATTTTAATAATAATTTAAAATTATAAATATAATTTAATGATTATACACTATCAATTTAAATCGTTTTAAATTAACAGCAAATATAAATAATTAATTATATAATTATTTTATGATAATAATTAGTCCGTACTATATTATAAAAAAAATAACAGTTCTTTTTGTCTATCATAAATTTTTACACCTTATTTTTTTCTTTTATTTCTCTCATGATATTTTGACACCCCAATTACTTGATAACCAATTAAATGTGTCTTTCATGGTTCATTTTGTGTTTAAGTTTGAGTATTTTCTTTTTTTAACTAATTGATTCTTTTTTTCTTTAACTAATTGATTTCATTGATTTGTGAAATATTTATCATTTTCTTAATTAATTGATTGAAAAATATTTATTTTGTGATTAATTTATATAATAAATTATCATTATTGTATTATAATTCATTTGTAAAAAATATTTATTTCGTATATAATTTACATATTAAATTATATTTATTATATTATAATTTTTTACAAATTTTATTTAAAATATATATTTTAAAAACACAATATTAATAAAATATATATTTCTTTTTTATTTATAATTATCCGTAAAAGATCATCTTTTATTAAATTTACCTATGTAAAAAAAATTATTTCGTGTATAATTTACATAATAAATTATAATTATTATATTATAATTAATTTATAAAATATCGTGGTTTAACTTCATAAAAAAATCATATTTTATATATAATATAAATAAAAAATATATTTTATTATAATTGATTCGTAATAGGCGGTGACTTATTAACATACCAATGAAGTATATTTATTCGAGTGTATATTTTATATACTTCAAAATTTCTACATTTGATTATTTTTTTATGGTTTTTTGGTCTTATTCTTTTAGGGTTCAGTTTTTGGTCTTATTTAATATGTCTTCAAAGAGACTCGTATATTAAACTCTAAAAACAAAGACACATTTTCAAATATTAAATTTTTACATTTGATTGTTTAACATATATCTTTTGAATTTTATTTTATTTTTTTGAAAATATTTTTTATTTTAAATAAAGGCTTAACTATTCTTCTAGTTTTTAGTGTGACCATGCGTGTGGTCTTTTTCTTTCTTTTTCTTTTAAATATTTTGAAATTACTTTTGATTATTTTATTTCAGAAATTACTAGTACTAAATATTTTTTAAAAAAATGGGGAATAGCGGAGACAATTATTAAATTGATATTAATTATTATTTTACAATTTTCTCTAAGAAAATTTGACATTTATTAATTGTGTATATTATGTTAAATTATTACCATCGGTGAACTAACACTTCATGGACACTCTTATTAAATATATTCTTACATTATTTCACTAAAAATCCTTATAGAAGATTTATTTAATAGAGTGTTTAAAAATTTAAAGCATAGAGAACAAAAGTATAATTAAATATTTAATTATATAAATATTAACAATTTAAATATAATACATAAAAACTTAAAAAAAATATTTAAAAAAAAATACAAAAAAGGAGGATGGATGATAATGTATACTTACTTCTTGTGACAAATTATACATAGATGACTTCTATTGTGTACCACCATCATAGATGGTCACTGCGGATCATGATTTAAATTTACCATAATTGAATTCATTATATATCCTTTGCATCCATACCAATATGCCATAATTAAACATATTGTCAGGTCTGCTCTCGTGGCACAATAAAAAAAGTTGCTTGAAGCGGAAAGTAGTACCATTCCTTAAGATAGCAACACTCTCAGATTCTATGTACATTTCCATAATAACAATGCTCTTAAAGTATATAAATAGCTCATAGTGTATGATTGCTGATTTGCTTCTCCTTACAGGAACATTTCAAACAATGTATTAAATTAAACTATACCAATTCCACTACTATTTTATTATATAACAATTGTACTACTATATCTGTGTCTATATATATTGCATTCACGCGTATAACTCCATCAAGGTCCGCTAGATAAAATATCATGGTAAACATTCAAAGCATAAGAAGTTCTGGATTATATCACTCTAAAAGAAGCAAGCATTTATAGCATAAAAATGATCACCCCATTTACCACTCATATATTTTACTTTTAAATATATTCCATTGCTCCAAAATCTCCACTGCATTTCTCATCTATGAGACACAAACAACACTATAATGTATGCAACATTGCACCCACATACACTCGTGTTTCAATCGTCATACCTTTGCCAGATAAACAACGATATGTAACACCACAAGTCCCTTATTTCCAACCATAATAAATTAGTGATAGCCACTAGTGACAAAAACTTCTTACATCTGGAGTTATATAACATTTGGAAAAACACGGATGTAGATACTCTCTCAGTACCAAAATGATGGTAGTTTTAGCAAAGAAATTGAAGCAAAATAAATATTACTTTATATTTGTTCAACTTAAGTAATTTATTTTAGATGACTTTTTTTTCCACACAATTGTATTCTCAAAAACTTCTAACATACATATCCGGATCGATCCAAAAAATATTGGTGGTGGAAAACAAACAACCTTTTTATTCCTATTCCAATGTAACCCCTGAATAATTCACATCATTGCCTTTTTATTCCTATTCCAATGTAACCCTGAATAATTCACATCATTGCATGATCCCATTATGCATTTATGACAACTATTTTACAAGCAATGAAGATAATTTTATCGAATCGTTATATTTATTCATTCATTTTTTTTTTATCTATGGGACAAAATCTTAATCAACACTCATTTTAAAATCGAGTATCTAACAATATATTTTCCCGGTGAAGGTATATTTAAAAGGTAAAAGTGAGACAAAACTGAATCAAAGAAAGACAGTTGGAACGTAGATGACGAGGTCTGATTCAGCCAAACTCTGAATGCAGAGATAAAAAAAACATGCAACAACAGTAGATGTAAGAAAAATGAGGGATTAAGAGAGGGAGGGGGGGGAGAAAAGAGAACCAAAACAAACATGAAATATGGAAACCTTTGGATTTTCTGGGGAAAATAGAAAAGCAAAAATGAATGAAAATAAAATTGACATAAAGAACATAATATGGTTCACCAAGATTTTTCTCAGGAGAATGAAAAATAAACAAGATGAAAAAGAAAATTTGAGAATGCAGCAGAATCATTTTCTTCAAATTGGATATCATGGCTCTGATACCATGTTATAAAACTTGATAAAGATTAGAATTTTAAGAATCATGTAGAACATGAAATATGGAAACCTTTGGATATTGCATGCAATTAAAATATAGGCACAGAAGAACTGTAAGAACCAAGGACCTCTAAATTGCAGGCAATAGCTAGTGCAGAGGCATACTTAAGAGATAATTATTTCAATAAACGAGTTTATGTTCCTCATTACTCCTAAGAGTCTAACTAACTAAACGAATGATTAAATTGGATTCCTACTGTTCTACCTCATTCTGTCAAAATTCAAGTCCACTCCACAATTAGGAGGGATTCTTCAGAATACAACAGTTCAAGCAAGTTACAAGGGAGAAAAGTTATTTTTCTCGTTTAAACATGATGCTGTTGTGAGTATTACTTCTGCACTGCATTTCATTCAGCTTACTTGCTGTTGGTGTCCTCCATAAATGGGGTAAGCCCCATAAGCAGCAGCATACATGCTCGGGTCATGGGGATGCGGCAATGCAGCATATCCATAACCGTCATAAACAGGCCCCCCATAATACGCCCCATTCCAGGGACTGCGGAAATCCATCCTAAACTGCTGCCAACAAGATATGTCAATTGAGATAGAATAATCAGAAAATGCAATTTATGACAGCATAGAGACAATCTGGTACTCCAGCAGTTGCTAGAAAGTTTGTCATTTTTTGGAAAAAATAATATTCCATAACATCATTAAATGAACTATACTCTTCGGTAGTTTTATTAGAGTCTTCATTTGAATGTGACAATTCATTAATGAACGATAAAATTTATTCGATCTAAATTAAGCAAAAAACTCAGAGCAGGATTGCATACTATACTTCATTAAATTTAGCAGCCGAGAACAAATGAAACTATTTTCTATTACTAGGTGAGTTATTGTCATTAAACTACACTTACCCCTATAGATCAATAAACCTCATAAGATGGCCTGAAGTAATAAGTCTCAGTATATGGTAGAGAGCAATTACCTGCTTATTTTCCGGATTGCGGCCCCAAGAAAGACGAACTGTTTGCTTGCCAATTGTTGCACCATTTAGCTTCTGCAATGCCTCTTCAGCATTAGTTCTGAAGATAGATAGATAGATTGTTCAGAATGATTAGTGAACAAATTGAGAGTAAAAACCATGTTATCTCTTAATGTGCAGAGAGTTGAAAACAGATATAGATTTTACCTGTTGGCAAATTGTACAAAGCCACATCCTTTTCCGACAGGTATCTTAACTGAGACTATCTCACCATACTCCGAGAATGGTTCTCTGAGATCTTCAGCAGTAGCATTAGGATCAAGTCCTCCAACAAATATCTACAATGAATCATCCATAGAAAATTAGTGACAAAATATTTTTAAATAAAAAAATAACTTAATGAAAGGCTGAAAAACTTACAGTTGTATTTGTAGAATCAGCTTCAGATTGGCTGGATGTGCCATTTGACTGGCCTCCTATACAAAGAAACAAACTAAATCAATACCCAACTAGTAGAGATGTAAGGCAGCATGCAGTTGAAAAACAAATGCTAATGTTAAATGTGAAAGACATTAAAAAAAACCTAAAAGATATTGAAAACTGTGACAACCAGAAATGAATAAGTAAATGGATTCAAGGAGTTCTATGAATTTGGTACTTGCCTTCTAAGGAACAAATACCGTCAGTAAAATTGGAACTTGGAAGACATAGCAAGTGTCATTTCAAGCAATAAATTTATTATCTATATAAAGATAATATAGCAATAACATTATTTTAACCAAATTGATATCACCAATTAAACCTTAAAACCATGCATACATTTATATGACCAATAAAAATTCAATTCCATACGTTACTCGGCAACAATACGAAGCATAACAAATAAAATTCGAGGATATAAAAAGTGTCTAAAAGTGTTGTCTTCGAATTGAAATTTGAACATATACCATTTTTCTCGTCTTCTTTTTGAAGAGTAAAATTTCAGATATAAGGTACTATATGAGTTGCCATACCTTGTTGATAGCCAGAGGATTTCCTAGGAGTTGCAGCACCGATTCGCATAGGCCTGCTAGAACAGTAAACACCATTCATTTCGTTCATAGCCTGAGACCTCTCATTATCATCTCCGAACCTAACGAAACCATAACCCTTTGAACGACCGGTATTGGCATCAAAAACAACTTTTGCAGCTTTAACAGAAGGGTATTTATTAGAAAAAGTTTCATGCAACATGCTATCTGTAACATCAGTAGCTAAATCTCCTACAAAAATAGAAAGATCAGGAACATTATCTGAACGTTTGTCTCCTGTGCTAAATGTGGCCCAGTTAAGGCGAAAAGGTTGATCTGTGTTAGGCATCAAAACCCCAGCAAAATTCCGCAAAACTTTCTCAGCTGTGCCATGTGAATGGAACTCCACGAATCCATAACCCTCTGATTGACCAGTATGCTTATTGCGAATAACCTTAATGGAAAAAATCTGCAAAAATGTGTGACAAAATAAGATGCAACTGTTAACCCATCTCAAACAAAAAGAGTACACCATCAAGTTAGTCCTTCAAGTATTACTATCTCTCCTATTTAGTTCTTAAACTATATCAAAATAATAAATAGTCCTTCAATTATATATAAGAAACTTGTCAAGTTGGCTACTAAACTATATAAAATTTGTCTCTTTAGTATCTAGCATCTCTTGTCAATATATAATAGCACAGACTAATTTGACGTATTTTATATAGTTTGGCAGTAGATGAATTTCATATAAATTGATGGTGGTCTAATAGTGATAATTGATAAAGAAAGGTTCAAGTCTACATCCACAGTTCCCTTTCAATTACTCAACCTTTATTCTTGAGTTAACAATTGTTGTTTAATTACACAATTATTAAAGAAAATGGAAAAAAATAAAAAATAAATTTCCTTCTTGCTGAGGTTGGCACAAAACCCAAATGTAGCAAGCAGCACCGAATCTTCTTAATTATAAACGAAAACCCAATTATGAACCTCGTGTATTTCCCCTATTGGAAAGCTTCTCCCTAACTTATTACAAGTTACAATCAATATTACATTTTGATATTAATCAAAAGATAGAAAGTAGCCAAACAAGTACTATTAAATGTTCATAAAAAATATAAAATCAACAAAAAGAAAAAATTAAAAGAACGTAAAAAATATTTAAAAAAAAAATAATTGAAAAACCTCAGCGGTGGAAGCGAAACAACAGTGGAGATAATTTTCATCCATCCAATGGTGCAAATCACCGACCCAGATGGTCTTATTATCAGCGCTGGATCGTTGATGCACGTGCGTAATTTGGTGGTGGTAGTGATGGTAAGGCATGTAGTGGTACGGTGACGGCGGCGCATAATGTTGAGGCGGTAACATGTGATGCTGCATTACCATTGCTGCCGCAGGGTATTGCATCGGCACCCACTGGTGTTGTTGATTCTGTTGCTCCGTTGGTTGCGAATCAGAGCCGTTGGATGATTGCATCTTATCGTCTAATTAATTATTACTACTATACCCCACTCACTCACCCTCTATTTTTGTTTTCTTTCTCGGAATTACAAATTGATATGGCAAGCGATAGTCATAAATTAAAGAGAGATAAGTTTGTTTTGATGCAGAAATAGAGATAAGGGTAATGAATTGAAGAAAATTATAGAATCTGGAATTTGAGAGAGAGCGGCGAGGCGAGGCCAGGGTATAAGAGGATTAGTATTTATGATGAGGATTCTTGGATGGATTGTCTTTGTGAGCGAGGTTGAAGGTACAACCGTTGGATTAAATGACGTGTTTAGATACTGACCGTTGGATATGTTAATAAGGGATGAATGACACTACTAACTAACTACTAGTAGTAGTACTATGCTTCGCCTCTTTCTCCAGAATCCGCCGCCACCTCTTTCTTTCCATCACTCACTTCCTTGTGGATTTTTTTTACTTTTTTTTTTTACCTCTTTCCTGTGTGTTGATAGTTGGTCAGTTGGTCTACGTAATCCCTAACCTTCCATCCTTTTTTAATAAAATAATAGTAATCAGTTTGGTCATAAACTATTAGTAGTACCTCTCTACTTAATTACACAGTTTTATTTTTTCCATTTTTTTTATAAAAATATTCCCATTTAGTTTACTATTGAAAAATATAAAGTATTTTGTCTCTCTTGTGATAGTAATAATTGGAAAGGTAAAGATGTAAAATAACATATTTTTTTGACAATTTATTATTATTATTATTTTATATAAAAATAAGACTAATAAATTAATTAGAAGAAAGGGGACTTAGTCTCTTACAATCAATAAGTTTGCATAATACTACTTAAAAGATAAGAAATATTAGTTATAGAACATAAATTTGGTGAAGCACGCATGTCCTCTTAAGCAATAAAATTTGTACAGCGACTTGTTTCATGGAATATATGTTTAAGAGAGGTGCTCCAATAAAAAAGATGAAAGGAGAGAGTAGACCTCTTTAAGAAGAGGTTGGAGATTTGGATCATATAAATTAGAGATTTAAAATCACTTTTAAAATGACTTTTTTCAGACCCAAATTTCACCTAACACCATGAAAAAGAGTCCTAACTTAAGCAAAGAGGACATTACCAACGTGTAAGTTGTCATAAAAACCAATTCAATAATTATCATTCTCATCCTGAATCAAACCACCAAAATATGAGTTTTAAATAGTAAGATAGAAAACACTATCAACATTCACTCTAAAATAGGTAGAAGAAAGTGTTGTCATTTTTATCGCGGAAAGAAGTCGTGTGTTCCCAAAACTCAACCGACTTACTTGTCTTTTTAATAACTAAATGTATTTGGATGATTTATTACTAAAATTATTTTTTTAATATATGTAGTTTTTGTTGGAGGGTCTTATTTATAATAGAGGGTGGTGGATTAAATACTTCATTTAAATTGTTTCCTAAGTTATTAAAACCAAGTTGATAAAAAAAATATTAAAACCAACTAAAAGTTCCATAAGATATTCTATTATCTAATCATTTAGGATCCTTTGACGTTTTACAAATGATGGGCGAGGTGATTTTTGACAAAAAAGAAGAAAAAAAGATAGTTCTTCAACTTAAATGAATGCATTTAATTTTCTTCATAAAATAAAATATTCTTAGATTGGAAGCGCTCAGAAAACGTACTCGGGTAAGATTTTGAAAGGTTTTGGAGTTTAAATAAATTCTTTAAATCTTTTTTGTGTCTTTATAATAACATCAAAAATAAAAATATATTAATCATATACACATATGAATATTTTATAAATGATAATAGATATCCACATATAAGAATAATATTTATCTACTATTATATCCTTTATATAAAAATGATATATGTACCTACTATTATATCCTTTATATAAAAATGATATATGTACCGTATCCAGGGATATTTATATATATAACATATATTATCTTTAAACAAATAATTAATTTATGTACAAAAATTATTATTTATGTTGCAATTATGTATAATTTTTTCTCCTATTTTGTCAACACACAAAATATTAACATATAAAAACATTAATACATTGACACAAATAAAATATATCACAAAATTCAAATGACAATGTTAATCACAGTGAATTGGGATTTGAATTGTGATTGTCTTTTTTTAAAAAAAAAATATTAATTCTTACTTTTAATTTTAGTTAACTCAATATTGATCATGGTTTCAAGCACAACAAAAACATAACGTTATTGGTCACTGAAATCAAAAGAAAAACTTCCCTCCGTGTTATGTGCTTAGTGAGTGAGAAATAAATAGATATAAAGGAAGGAGAATCACACACTAATATATTCTGGTTCACTCAAAGTGGGTTACGTCTAGTCCTCACAATTTGTAAGTTTTTTCACTAAAGTGCTTAAACAAGAGTGTTCTTGCTTTTCACATCAACTTTCGAGATCAATCTTGATCAGTTATAATATTTTACCTTTCGATCTTGAAAGGATTTCCAACAGTTATCTTTCAATCGAGAAAGGGTTTTACAAGTCACCTTTTAATCACAAAAGAATTTTTATAATATACTCAAACTATCTTTAGCATTATAGTCTTGAATTTCAAATGAAATGATTTAAAGAGGATTGTTGGATCAAAGTATACTCAACACTTGTTTGAGTTTTGATTCTTAGCAAAAAGACTCAAGAAATAGATCCTTAAATCTAGTAAAGAAGAACTTGAGCTTTTGCTTAACAGAAGAGCTTAGATTTCTCAAGAATGATTATTTAAGTGAATGTTTGCTTGCACTTCAAACTCTTGCAGTTTTCTTTGCCTTGAGGTTCCTTTTATAGGCTTGATGAAGATTTATGATAACTCATGTAGATGTTGGGAAACCAGCTGTCCAACTTTAATTTTAGTAGACATGTGTTGTACTATAATAAGAACATTTCTGCTTTACTACCAGAACATTCTTCGTTTCTCTTTTGAGTGGGAGCTGGATTTAGAGCTTCTAGCAATGTTGTATGTCATGTTTTTCTGCTTTGTACGTGTGTTGCTTTTTGCAGAGATGTAGTGTTAGTGTTTTATCAATTTTGTCCTTGTTGTACTTGTTTATTTTAACCATCAATTTGGAGATTGATCTTGTTGTTTGTTCTTGATGCTTTGTTTTGCCTTTGTTAATCTTTTGGAATAAATCTATCCAAAATGATCTTAATATATATAATTTTGTTGTTTTCGTAATGAAGACTGATAATTTTGTAATGAAGATTACTATTTTTCGTAACTCAAACCAATCTTGTTTAAGGAAGGTTTTGTTTTTTCGCAAACCAAAATGATATTTCTTTCTTAGAATGATTTTGCTTATTCCAAAATAATTTTGTGTTGTTGTGTTTAACACCTATCTTCAATTAATACACTCAAAAATACATGTTAAAAAAAAACACACTTTTGAAATCATACCTAGTTCTTCTTATAACCAAAGGTACATCCAGTCCTCTTGCACACCATAAGAGATTTTCCACTAATATTAGAATAAGTACAAGTCTAACTCTAATACTTATATTACAAACTTCTAACACTCTCCCTAAGATAGCACATCACTATCTTAGTTTACAACATTTGAAGAAAGTACACCACTTTCTTTAACCACACACTAACTTTAGTGAATTTACAATAATGGTTAATGATCACAGTCTAATATAATTTCAAGTACAATAGAGAACCTTTCTCAATGATATGAAAATGTAAAACATGTACTTGAAATATGAAAGTATGACTTTTAATGAAACTTAATAATTCTGAAAATGATTTTGAAAGTTGTTCAGAAAGTTGTTAAGTTAAACTTGAGCCTATGAAGTATTTATACTCCTAAGACATCACTTTAGATCAGTGTCCATATTCCCTAGAGGTTTGATGAATATATGCAATGATCCAGAATCAATCAGACCTGAAAAATCACATTGATTCGCAGTTGTATTCAGCTACAGCCTATGTGCAGTCGAATACACCTCTGTAACGTTTAGATTTTTCAAACAGTTTTAAGCATGTATTCGAATACGAGTCCTTGTAGTTGAATACATATGAGTGAATTTTGCCACTGACTTGACTTTGTATTCGGCTACGACATGCTGTAGTCGAATACAAAAATGCTATTTTAGCTACTGACTTGGTATTTGTATTCGGCTACGACATCCTGTAGTCGAATACAAAAATACTATTTTAGCTATTGACTTGAGTTTGTATTCGGCTACGGCATGTTGTAGTCAAATACAGATGTGCAGTTTTTGCTACTAATTTCATCTGTATTCGGCTACACATATATGTAGTCGAATACAACTTTAGATTTTGTCAAAAACTTAATTTTCAAACATTTTTCATGCATTTTGAAATTTTGAAAATTCTTTTGATGCATATGCTAAAAGTATAAGATTCTCATGTGCATTTGAAATATAACATTATTAGATTGCATCATATACCTTTAAACTCTAAGTCTTCTAGTATATTGACAATAGTTGACTTTGTTTGTTGACTTCATCTTGATTACTTTGCTTGGTTCTTGTCTTCATAAAAAACATAAGCATTCTTGCATATTTACAGTTTGAAGAGCATCAAAGATCTTTGGGATGTCCTTATAGGTCTTTGATGTATACTTCTCGATCTTGAATCATTTAGAACGACGTTGGTCTTCATTCATTTGAGAAGCTGAGGACGGATGAGTTGGAGAGGGGGCTCCGGTAGTGCAGAAAGTAGATAGTGTGGTAAAAGCTGAGTTGATTGTTGGAAGAGTACTTGAAGGAGATTTTGCCTACCGCTTGGAATAAAGTGACGGTTTATTTGTAACCGCCGCAAGAACCATCATTTTAAACGATTAGTTTTATTGCTTTAAATAATGGTAGTTTGATACAACTGTTCAACATCCTTCAAAATGAGATCATAAACCTAAAAGTCAATGCAACTGTTCAACATCCTTCAAAATGAGATCATAAACCTAAAAGTTTGATACAAATATCCTTAGGTATGCCCAAAAAAAAAAACAAGTATTACCCTAAAAATGACAAACCATTCCCAAGTCCTTGACGCAGTCGGACCTTCCTACATCAGTCCTTATCTTAAGTCATTCTCAAAATAAACCAATTTCAAAACATAAAAATTACATCATGTCATTATCTCAAGCCATTCCCAAAATAAAGCAGTTTCAAAACATAAAAATAACATGCAATTCAAGTGTCATTAGAAAGACTTTGATCTCCTGCATGTACATTACTTGCATCTGATGATCTTATTAAGTCATTAGGTGATGAAGGTTCACTTCCGACGTCTGACGCCTGCAAAAAAATATAATATTATTACTACACCAAATCACTATTAAGATGTAAAACACATTTTACAAAAAATTAACTAATTGATCCATCTGTTGTGTAGGATTGACAAATGAGGTAGCTAAATTTGCAGGGAGTGTATTACCTTCTTTCGTACAAACGTAGTCAATAAGTGCTTTCAACTGAGCGTTCATAATTGCAAGTTTTTGTTCCACCAATGAAGAATCACCACTTGAAGAACCAAACTCCATACCACGAAGTTGTGTGGTGGTATGCTTAAAAGAAATAGTAGGAACTACGCCCATGGCCATTGCTCGAACACGACTAGGATACTCTTTTCCAAATATCTTGCCAACAACATCATTTGGAGAAATTTTAGAAGAAACCACATTTATATGATGGTCAATTTTCTCCTACATACATTACAAATAACCAACGACTACCATAGTTTTTTCATTCACATACATTGGCTTATAACCAATAACCAAAATTTAGGCCAAATATATTTTAATTTTTGCTTATATTTCTAACTAGAGGAAGTATTTCTTTAACATATAAATGTGAGTGTGCTAAAATAGCTTTCATGTTACCATTGTTAGATTATCTATGTCTGAAACTTACTTGTGTGTGCTTGCTTAGTTGCAGCTGATTTGAAATGGATATTCGAAGTCCTCTTATATATCATGAGTTGCCAAAGAAATCAGAGAAAGCCAGTCAAAATTTCATAAAATAGACAAATATGAACTCATAAGTGAGCCGTAACTAGGCCAGTCATGCATATACTCTCTCCGAGTCAAAGTTAAAATGCATTTCACCCAAAATTTAAGTTAAATATATTTTAATTTTTGCTTATGTTTGTAATCTGATGAAGTATTTATTTGACATATAAATGTGAGTGTGCTAAAATAACTTTCATGGTACCATTGTTATTGATTATATATGTCTCAAACCTACTTATGTGTGCTTCATAAGTTGCCAAAGAAATCAGAGAAAATCTGTCAAAATTTCTTAAAATAGACAAATAAGACCTCATTGGAAAAAAAGGGAAACTTTCATTACAAGAATTATAATATTCCTATTATGGAAACATAGATTAATCATTTCTTTACATTCTCGTTTTATCAACATGGTAGTATTAAGAAAAATAAGCTAAAAATATCATAGCCTATTTTCATACTTTTAGAAACATTAACAAAAGTACTTATATGTTATAAAATAAATTCAAATAAACTATATTTTGAACTAACCCTGAATATATGCGAGTCACACATGGATCATATAGATAACAATATACTATTTTAATAAGAAATGCATTTCTATAAGAAAACATGTTCCTTGACTATCTATTGGCAATCCAATCCAGTGTGGGTCGCTAAGATCACCCAGCAAGAGGATTGAGCAGTTGTACAACAAAGATAATGAAGCTAGAGGAAGAAGTTGTTTAATAAGGCCATTTGTCTCTTTATCCGCCCATAAATTCACTTCTTTGGTAACTTCAACAGCCTTCAAAACCATATCAAATTTAAATATGAGTTATTCAATTTCAAGTCGCGTTCTATTCAAAAGGCTAACAGGTTTAGAGTGATGCATCTAAATAACATAAAGGTCATGGAATAGCTTTCATCAAATTACAAATTAATTAATTAATAGAATTAATGTATTGCAGTGAAAAGAGGGGATTTACATTCATACCTTGGTTTCGAAATCAACGGAAGCTAAAGTCGCTTTAAAATGAGTGGTTACGATTTGTTTGAAAGAAGGTTGAAGAGAAAGGGATTTTTCAACCCATACACCGTCGACGAAAGAGATATGAGGTCCGCCGGCGGGAGCAGCGTCGGTGAGCACGACGGAAAGAAGGTGAGAGGATAAGGAATAGAGATGATCGGTGGATTTGGATTGGAGTAAGGAGAGAAGCTGATGTTGTGTGGGACCCTCAGAGCCAGCAGCGATTATGCTTAGTACAACTTGGAGAGACAACGGTGAAAATACGATGTTCTTGTTTTTGTGTTTAGAGAGTAAATGCTTTGCGATTGTTAGGGAAACGTTTGTTTGCTTACTGATAGATTCAGAAAGGTCCATATTCTTCTTCTTCCGATTTTCTATCTAACTAAAGTGTAAACACTCAAACACTATTCATATTTTTCTTCAGAGACAACAAACAATAATGATTTTCTCGCTTTCTAATTACTAGTTTTTATACTTTTGTAATTGCGTTGCTTTCTCGCTTTCACTTTTCATTCCAATGCTTACACGTTAACAGCATAAAATTAAAAAAATTATTAGTAATTTAAATTTTTAAAACAGTTTGTTATTAGAGAATTAAAAAAAATTAAAAATTGAAAAATAAAATACCATTTAATTATTTTTTTTTTAGTTTTAAAAAATAGTAGAGAATGAGAAAGATACTAGATAGAGATTGAAAGAGAAGATACAGATGCATAAGAGAGTAGAGAGACATATGTATATTTAAAAAAATAATGTATTTAAAAAATATTTTTTCAAACAAACATGTTTTCTTGAAAATCATTTTTATGTCATTTATGATAATTTTGTAGTTTTAGAAAAATCATTGTTGTAAAAAATCTCTAAAAAATAATCTCTAAATTATTTAAAACAAAAATTATTTTTGTTTAAACTCAAATAAAACATCTAATAATAATAATAATAATAAAATAATAATAATATATAATTACGGGTGTGGGGTGGATACTATAATACCTGTACCTGCACTCATACCCGTTTAATTTTACATGTAATTAGTCGTCTACATACTCATATTTATTATGCGAATTTTTACCCAATCTATTGCAGCTTTTTTTCTCAGGTACATATAAATCTAGATCTAATTGTCATCCCTAAGTAAAATTTAGAATACATTACACCAATAAATTAAAATTCACTTTATTACCAAAACTTTTTACATAAAATAGAATTGAACTGTACAAAAAAAAAACAGAATTGAATTGAATCAAACCAATATCATTATTGCTTAAACTAGCTTAACCAGTAAAACACAACAAACTAGTATTAGTCTATCATATTTGTCTTATATGGACTCACCAAACACAAAATTAACATAAGACATTATAATTTTATCATAATTGTCTTATTTGGACAATAGAAAAAACATGATTCACCGTTCATGCTATTTTTTTGACACATGTGCTATAATTACTCATATCTTAATATAGTTTCTAATGTGTTAGTTTTTAGTTTATTTGAGTTTTTGAATTGAAATAAGTATTTTGCTATTTTTATAGAGCCGTAGTTTATGTGTAAAAGAAATAGCATAGTGTATTCTATTATTTATTTGTACAAACAACAAAATCTTATGGAGCATCATAAAACAAAATATTTCAAATATATGTACAATTTAGTACAAACAATATTTAAGGAGCATTAGATGTTAGTGCGATTAATCTCTATAGAGAAAACTCTCGTACGGCGTTTTTGTCAACGTTTTTTGAACTTCGTCCCAATTTTTAATTTGCATCGATAATGGACCGGTATGTATCTTGACTTGATGGCTCTCCAAATCTTTATATGGTACCTTTAGAAATTCTTGAACATCCTTCAGTTTCTGTATGATGAAATATTCAAAAATATATAGAAAATTCATCATGGACACATACACCTAGTAAAAGAAATGAAAAAAGACACAGGTTGTAGAATTATGCTATAGGACAGGAGAAACACATCAAAAAAAGTTAGCCTTATGTACTTGAAGGAATAGTTCAGTTAGTTAGAGACATCAAAAGAATTATATAAAGAAAATCTAGTATTCAAACTCTACTACTAATGTTACTTCTTTCTCTACTACTAATATATACTAATTACTAACTTTTGCTTATAAAAAAACAAGTCAGTCTTACAGTGCGGTTGTTGACAAGATCCTCATAGTATAGAACTACATGACGAATGTTCTCAAAATACGCAATGGCTTTTGCAATTGTCTCATTTGTTTGTTTTAGCTCTGGTATCAATAACGTAATATTGATTTGTGGTTTGTATCTTGCAAGAATTGTAGCCTGAAGAAGCAAAGTTGGATCAATTTTGAAATTAATTTGAGATTATAGGAAGAAAGGAATAGCAAGAAATCAGAAACCTCCATTGTAGAATGCACGTGAGACTTGTGTGTTCCATTCAATAGTTTGACATCTTTATCATATGAATTGGCAAGCACAGATACCATTCTACGGAGTAAATTCCTTCTGAACAAGAATATTGCAGAAACTTTTCTCTGCTCCAAGTATTCTACTATTTCCTTATGATGTTCCATCAAACCCTGTTTTGAAAAATATGACAATAGTTAAGGGTAAGGAAATTAATTAAAACTTGATTTCATATCTTATTACAATTCTATATAAAAATATAGTATTCAATAAAGTTGCTCTATCTGATTAAAAATTAATATTTGATTTTAGAGACGACAGTACAATAAAATTTATATAGCAAACAAAAACAAGAAACTATCTTATAATATGTTACAAAAACACAACCTTAGCCTTAATATGGTGCCTACCTGATTAAGCATCCACTTGAAGCCAACAGCTGCAGAGCATTCATTCTTGGAAGCACTAGTGAACCAATCAAGATTATAAACTTCATCTATTGTCTTCAAAATTAAAGAAACGTTCTCCCTTCTTTTGCCAACTGAAAATATTTCTCCATTGGAGCTTACATTAATATGACTGTTCAAAAATGTCTCAAACCAACCGCTCCCTGATCTTTGCATTGACATTATGCAAAAATACCGAACAGGATTGCAACTACACTCCTCTCTGCAATTTCATCAATCATGCTATATATGTTAAATAAATCAACCGTTTCATGTCTCAAATATTTTTAATTAAACAAATATTCATTTTATTAACTACTTTGTTATTAATTAATACACTTTAAAATTAATCAATCATATGAATATATTTAATTGTATATGGTTTAATATTGTAAAAATTAATTAGGCCTAAAAAATCTAATTTTATTGTTGTTAATCTTAAAATGTCTCATTTTTTAATTTCACTTTCAACCTTCGCAATTGTTGTATATGCCTCGTAATAATTATTGGACAAAATCATAATATATAATAATAGTTATAGTTATTTCAACAATAATAATACATGTACGTGAAACTAGTTAATTACGCGTAAAAATATGGTTAATTTAGTCAATAAATAGTTAATTCAAAAATGTGGTTAATTAAATTATATGATCAACTTCGATTTTTTCCAGTATCTAAATTAACTATATAATCAATTGAATGTATCATATTTTTGCACGCGATTGATCAAGTGTAGCAAGTTTATGAAAAAGTGTGGATAAAACACTTTTTATTATTGTAATTACCTGTTATAGGTTTTGGGTTCTGGATAATGCAAGTAAGGAAGTTCCCATTCTTCGACATGGGAAGGTCGAGGACATGGTTGCTTGAAGACACTAACACCTAAAAACCTTGAATTTGTGCGTACACCTTTTAGCTCTAAACAAATTAAGCAAATGTATATTCCACAAACCACTGCGATAGCTACAACTATCAATCTCAATGTTAATGGGAATTTCTTTGTAGATTTTATATCTACAAGGTCCTGTAATTAATACATGAATGAATTATCAATGTCAGTCTCAAATTAAAGAAATAATACCATGTAAGCAGAAAGAGATCACAGGAGCTTGCTTACTTTGGTTTCCATCTAAGATCTCCATAAAGAAAAATAGAAAAGATCCAAATAATATTGAAGGGGACATGTAGTTTCACAAATTCTGTTTCAAATGTCAAGATTCGAGTGATACATGGCGAGAGAAGGGGTCAAAGAGTATGGTAGGCAAATTATTGTGACCATGTCTAAATATGCAATGTTTTGGAGGTAATGAAAAGTTTATGAACATTGCATAAATTATGAAATGCACATGGTTAGATATGTTTATACAAGTGTATGTAAAATGCTTATAAATCGTGATAAAATATAATAAGTTTGGTAGCATGTAGGTAATGAATATCTAATTAATGTTCGGAAAATGTACACACTTATTATATTTAAACATAGTTTATAATCTTCATCCAACTTTTGAAAAATCATAATAGTTCGTTGTTATTTTGTCAATTCACATTGAAACCAAATATGCATTAAACAACATTTAGTAATTATATATACATAAAGGAGCAAAATATGACAAATTCTAGGCTAAATTGCAGACAAGTGGTCCACTATGAACTAATATTTAAAAATTGTTTAAAACTTTAATGACGACTGACGTTGTTTCGTGGAAGTAGAGGTTCATGATTAATATATATATATATATATATATATATATATATATATATATATATATATATATATATATATATATATATGGTTCATTATAGTTAAATGAACTCTTCATCTATATACGATGAGAGAGATGGGTAAATGATGTTAAGGTTTCAAGTCTTCGAGTTATAAGCTAGCAAAATAAGTTAAGGTTTTGTCATCATCAAAAAGGGGGAGATTGTTGGAACCAAGTTGGTTCTAAGTCTTAGGATTTTGATGTTTACAAAAGCACTCAATGTAATCTTATTTTGTACCTTGAATTATTAAATTAAATACAACCAGAATATGAAGAAATCAGAAGCAGGAGATCAAAGGATTCCAGAAAATGAATTATGGAATTACCAGAAGATACTCCAGGATCACCAGAAGATATTTTTGCTGGCCCAGACCAGAAGGAGGAAATGTCAGAAGAAGACCTGGACCATACCAGAAGAAAGCTTGTCAGAGGGAGAGTTGTTCCAGACCAAGAGGAATCAAATATCAGATTTATTCCAGAAGTTATTCTGACTAGAAGATGGTCTGGCAGTGAGAAATTAAAACAGCCCAAACTTGTTCCAGACTCAACCAGAAGATAAGTTTATGAGTCCAGAACAAGAGAATCAATCCAGATGTGACCCAGACAATAAGATAGCATGATTCAAGGCATGAAACTAAGTCCAGACCAGAAGAAATGAATTCCAGAATTGATCTAGACCTGATCTAAAAACAAAGGTAAAATGCCCAGACTGAAATATTCATTGTCCAAATTTAATTTCAATTTAATCCAGACCAAAGTCCAGAATTGGTTCAGATCAGAGGGAAGATTTCCAGATCAATGGTTCAGAATTAATTATTTGATCCAGTGATGGTCCAGATCAGAAGATTAGACCATGGCCCAGTGTTGGCCGAAAACATAGGGACAGGATGTGTGGTCCAGCAATAGCCGAGTTCAGAGGATTATAGCATATCAGGTGCGAGTTCAGGATGGACGAAATCAGAAGATCAGAAGGTTAGGAAGTGTGGTTCAGAGATGGCCGAATTCAGAGGATCACAGCATAGCAATTAGTTTGGTCCATATATGGACTAGCGCAAAAAAATCTGATGTCCAGAATTGATCAACGGTGGAGATTTCAATTTATTTTGATCAAAGTATTAAAAAGATTTGTTACAAAAATAAAGTGAAGTATTGTGGAATTCAGGAGCTGTGGCGGGAAGCAACTAAGGATTTGATTGGCCAGTTATTTTGAAAGAAAATCTTAAGCTTAATAAAAGATATGTTTTTTATTTAAATAAAGCCCAATTGGTCAAGTTATTTTTACAAGAGAATCCAGCAAGATTCAGCTCGAAATTAAGCTTGGAAGAGGCCCAAATCTGCATCTATAAAAGAATGCTCAAGGAAGAATACTTAGCATCGAAAATCACAAAAGAGTCATACACTTCCAAAGCAAACACTCAAATTTTCAAAGAGGTCAATTGTGAGTTCCAACTTTCAAGAAGCAAGTACTCGTGTTATTTTCTTTCCATTGTGTCAAATCTAAGTTGTTGAAGTAGAGTCTACAATCTGAGGGAGTCAGAAGGGGTAGCAGGTTACTTGGCAATTAGATTCATAGTGTTGAAATTTCTTCTACAATCTGGGATTGTCAGATTGGCTGAAGACAGGAGCTGCATTCCTCAAAGAAGTCTAGGATTGTTAGACTGTTTGAGAAGACTGACTTGGAAGGTCAGTATAAAGGTTGTAATTATAGGTTTTAATTAGTGAAATCCTTCAATGTGAAGGGACTGAACGTAGCCTCGTTAACGATGAATCAGTATAAAAACTGTGAGTTTTATTTTTACTTTTTATCCGCTGCTAACTCTGTTTTTAATTATACATCAAGTTTTGTTTTAAAAGTATAAAAACAGGAAAAGTATTCAAGTTAAGTCAAACACAATTCAACCCCCCTTCTCGTGTTTGCACCTTCAATTGGCATCAGAGCTCGGTCTCAAGGCTGAGCACTTAACAGTGTTTGAGGAAAGGTCCAAGGGGTTCAACATGGCACAATCCAGAGAAGAATTGGGAGGCAACATCAACAGACCACCACTATTTGATGGAGAAAGGTTTAAGTATTGGAAGGACATAATGAGAAGTTTTGTCATATCTCAAGATCCTGAACTATGGAAGATGATAGTCAAAGGATACACTGCACCCACTGAACCAGAAGATCCAACTAAAAAACTAGATGTAAGACCCTTAAATTTAATATTAATTCTGGAATTAATATTAAGAGTATTTTGGGAATATTTGTAAAATATTTAATATATGTATGTTTTGAGTAAATATATATATATATATATATATATATATATATATATATATATATTTATTTTGGAATATGAATTTAAATTATTGGATGAAGATTAAATTAATTTAATTTCAAGTAATTAAATTAATCGGACCATTAATTAAGGATTAGTGGCTAATTGCAAAAGGATTAAGTGCTGAGAAATCCAGCTGAAAAATCCAGCATCATTGTATCATTGTTTCAAAGGAGGTGGCAGCAGTACACGTGAGGGGCTGGGCAGAAATCAGAACTCCATACCTCCCATTTTGCATGTAATAGTGTTGCATGTAACAGTAACCTCTTCTCCCATTTCTGCCTCCTGTTTTCTGAAAAGCAGTTTCACGATTTCAAAATACCAAAGAGAGAGTTCCTCAAAAGTTCCAGTAACTGGAAATACAGACACCAAACCAGAAAACCCCCAGTATTAAAGTTAATCCCCACCCCATTACGGAGCTAAAGAACCCAGTTTCGTAGCAGCAAACGCAAGCTGCAGTTTCACCGGTTTTGGACGCGCAAACGGGAGCAGAATCAGAAACGAGAGGAATAGCAGAACACGCAACAAGGGTAAGGGCACCTTCCAACTTTCTAGTTGCATTAGGGTTGTAAATGCTTGCTGTTTCATTCTGTTTTTGAAGAAAAACTATTTTGCAAACACATTTTTGAAAAAATGAAGAAAATGCATTTTTGTAATGTGTAATGAATCTGTGATGTTGTGGTTCTGGTTGTTACTGCAAAGCTGTCTTATTTGTGTGAGAAAGCTGAAAAAAATGTTTTGTATGTTATTTTAAATATGATTAAAATGCATGTCATAAAACTATTTTGGAAAAATGGTTTTACAATGCAAAAATGCATTCTGTTTTGCTGCTCTGTGATGCTGCATGTTATTTTGAGGTGTGTGAAAGTTGAAATGTTTGCATGTGATTCTGATGTGTTGTGAAATCTGAAATGCTTACATGATTATTCTGATGTTTGAGAAAGACTAGAATATGCTTGCTTGTTGTGTTGTTTGTGTAAGAATGCTGAAAATGCCTTGCATGTGGTTTGGAGATGCATGTTCTGATTCTGGTGTGATCATTCTATTTCTGCTTCTGATGAGTCTGATGATTGATCATTCTGTTTTTGTTCTGGATGATTTGGTGTTAATGATTTTGATTTTGTTCTGTTTTAAGTGATTCTGGTGATGTTGACGATTTAAAAAGAAAAGGGATTTCAAATGAGGAAAGTGTTTTCTGGAAAAATGCAGAGTCTGTTTTGATGTTTGGTTGTCATTTTTAAAAGAAACCATTTGAAATGTGTTGCTTCTGATGATTCTGATAATCATCATGTTTCCTGCTTCTGATGATTCTGATCATCATCCTGTTTCATGCTTCTGATGATTCTGATAATCATCATGTTTTCTGCTTCTGATGATTCTAATCATCATCCTATTTCCTGCTTCTGATGATTCTGATAATCATCATGTTTTCTGCTTCTGATGATTCTGATCATCATCCTGTTTCCTGCTTCTGATGATTCTGATAATCATCATGTTTTCTGCTTCTGATGATTCTGATCATCATCCTGTTTCCTGCTTCTGATGATTCTGATAATCATCATGTTTTCTGCTTCTGATGATTCTGATCATCATCCTGATTCCTACTTCTGATGATTCTGATAATCATTCTGTTGTTTCTGCTTCTGGTGATTCTAGCATGAACCATTCTGTGCTTCTTCTGATCAATTCTGGATGAAGTCTAGGTTATTCAAAATTCGATTGTCATGCCATGTTCTGGTCAAATTATCTTCTGGATTACTTCTTGCTTTTGACAACTTATGGCCTGGAACAACTCTCCACATGGCAGGCTTCACAATAGTATGGTCCAAAGAATCTTCTGATATTTATTCCCTCTGATATAATCCATCAAAGATATCTTCTGGTCACTTCTGGACAAGTATGGACTGTGTTGAAATTACACTGACAGACTATGTTCTGATCAGCATAACTTCTTGATTGCTTCTGATATTTGAATCATTCTTGTTTGGAGCAATTCATATTATGGCAGGCTTCCCTCTGGAATTTTCCAGATGTTCTTCTGATTTTGTTTCTACTTGATATAAGCCTCCAAAGTTATCTTCTGGTCGGTTTTGGACATTCTGGTTCATCTTCTGATAATTCCAGAAATGCATCTTCTGTAAATTCAGAATGTATCCTCTGATACATTTATCTTCTGATGGTTTTTACCGTAGTAATTCAAGTTCAAAATAAGACCCCATCAAGTGTATGTGTACACATCAAAATCCAGTTTATTTAGAACCAACTTGGTTCCAACATCACTCTGTGTTGTTTCTGATGATTCTGGATGAATCATTCTGTGTTGCTTCTGATGATTCTGTTGTGAATCATTCTGTTTTGCTTCTGATGATTCTCGTGTGAATCATTATGTTTTGCTTCTGATGATTCTGGTGTTAATCCTTCTGTTTTGCTTCTGATGATTCTGGTGTTAATCCTTATGTTTTGCTTCTGATGATTCTGGTGTGAATCATTCTGTGTTGCTCCTGATGATTCTGGGTGAATCATTCTGTTGTGTCTGCTTCTGATGATTCTGGTGCGAATCATTCTGTGTTGCTCCTGATGATTCTTGTGTGAATCATTCTGTTTTACTTCTGATGATTCTGGTGTGAATCATTCTATTTTGCTTCTGATGATTCTGGAGTGAATCATTCTGTTTTGTTTCTGATGTTCTGATGTCAACCATTCTTATTCTGGTTCTGTTTCTGATGTTCTGGTGTTGATGATTCTGATTCTAGTTCTGTTTCTAATGTTCTGATGTTAATCATTCTGATTCTGGTTCTGTTCCTGATGTTTTGATGTCAATCATTCATTCTGGTTCTGTTTCTGATGTTCTGGTGTTGATGATTCTGATTCTAGTTCTGTTTCTAATGTTCTGATGTTAATCATTCTGATTCTAGTTCTGTTCCTGATATTCTGATGTCAATCATTCTGATTCTGGTTCTGTTCCTGAATTTTTGATGTCAATCATTCATTCTGGTTCTGTTTCTGATCTTCTGGTGTTGATGATTCTGATTCTAGTTCTGTTTCTAATATTCTGATGTTAATCATTCTGATTCTGGTTCTGTTCCTGATGTCAATCATTCTGATTCTGGTTTTGTTCCTGATGTTCTGATGTTAATCATTCTGATTCTGGTTCTGTTTTCAGATGATCTGATGTTGATCATTCTGGTTTTGTCTTCCGTACTCGACTACAGACATGCTGTATTCGAATACAGAATGTTAAAATTGCAGATTTTCACTAGTTTCAGCTTCTGTATTCGAATACAAGGGATCTGTATTCGAATACAGATTCGTGTTTTTCCAGAAACTCAGTTTTTAGCTTCTGTATTCGAATACAACGAAGCTGTATTCGAATCCAGATTCGTGTCTTCCAGAAAATCAAGTTTTAAATTCTGCCTTGTGAATTTTAAAGTGTTGGGAAACATTGAGAAGGATTAAAATGATTTAAAATGGAGTCCTTGATATAGTTTTGAAGAGGAAAGGATGATGTTTTGAAAACCATTAAATGATGTAGTGAAAAATGTTGATTTGTGCACTGAGACTGCCTCTGTATTCGAATACCCGAGGGCTGTATTCAAATACAGAGTATTAATTATGCACTGTTTTGGCTTATGTATTCGAATACAGAGAGGCTGTATTCGAATACATATTCGTATTTCCAGAAAACTCAGTTTTAAACATTGTTTTGTGAATTTTAAAGAGTTGAGGAAAGACTTATGATAATTCAGAATGGAATTTTGAGATAATGTAAAGTGATAATGATTACTTGAATGTTTAATCATCGTTGTATTGATAATAAAATTGGTTGTGTTGAGGTATTTTGAGAAATGATGGGAACGCATGTAATTCATTGATGTCGCATACTGTTTTCAATGAAGAGAAAACATTGCAAGTACATGCATTGCATAGTCAGGTGGTGACCGCGATGGGCCACAGAGTTGATGCGGTGACCGTGATGGGCCGCGAAGTTAAGTAGTAACCGTGGGTTATAGAATAGTTACGCGTGTATTAGACGGTCTGTTCTATCTGGGGTCAGAGTAGTTCCGCGTGTATTAGACGGTCTATTCTACTCGGACTACGGAGTGGTTCCGCGTGGATTAGACGATCCATTCTATCCGTGCGAGGATTTAACTTCTGTGTATTTGGCCTGTGAGAGGCTAATACATGTAATTGTAGCGACCATGATGGTTATAGAATAGTTCCGCGTGTATTAGACGGTCTGTTCTATCCGGGTTTAGAGTAGTTCCGCGTGTATTAGACGGTCTATTCTATCCGGGCTACGGAATGGTTCCGCATGTATTAGACAGTCCATTCCATGTGTAAAATTGTGCTGGTCTGTTGAGCGACTGCACTGGTGCTGATCTGTGAGAGATTGCACCCTAGTCTTGAGGGCCGTTAAAGTCTGACATATATAAATCGTGCTGGTCTGTGAGAGACTGCACGTGTGCTGGTCTGTGAGCGACTGCACCTTGGTGATTCCAAGAAAACTGTATACATGAGCATATACATATTGCATTGGGGGATTGACCGGTGGGTCACGATTGGATTATGATGATGAGTGGAAACTGAATGTGTGTGAGTATTGTTCAGAATCTGAATTTCTGATTTAATGATTGTGATTTGCTGAGGTGTTGTTTGTACTTACCACATATTTCATAATAATTGGCTGCTGTTTTGAAAAGGCATATCTGTCATTAAATTTCAAATGAGCATTATTATTTTCCTCATCATTGTCATATATTGTGCCATGAATATATGTGTTGTTGTGAGATATATGCTATGTGCTTATTTGTTAATTTCGGTTGGTGACCCTTGCTATTATATTGTGGACTTTGGGCTTTGCCCTCATATGTTACCCGAACCCGTCCTACCGACGGATACACTAACGACGGAAGCGTCGTTAGTTTCCCCTGATGTTTACGTACGGAGTCTACGTGGACAACGCAGAGGGACGGACGGTTGGCTGAAGACGAGACTTATAGAGGATACGTTGGAGACCGTGCTACTGTAGCTTAGTGCATGATCAGTCTAGACTTTTGTATAGGGTCTTGAGTTTTGGGAAATGTAATTTTATTTTGGGAATTAATGTATTACTTTTTCCGCTGTATTATTCTGCACTCTGACATTGATTGGGTGATAACTTTTGAAATGAACTGATTTTATTTTAATTCCCTTGATATTAATTTTGGAAAACTCATTTTAATTGTTTATTTGAAGAAAAAAAATGCACCCACGCTGTGTTTTAAACTCAGGGTGTTACACTAGATATGGATGATATGAAACCAGATCAGAGCAGATTACACAAACTTCATCACAAGTCCAGAAACATCATGATCAATGCCATCACATTCAAGGAATTTGACAGATGCACAGATAAAGAAACAGCAAAGAGCATATTTGACAGTCTGGTTCTGACCTATGAAGGAACCCAACAGGTTCAAGAAGCAAGGGCTAACATATTGGTCAGACAGTATGAGCTGTTCAAGATGGAAGAGGATGAAGACATTGAAGCAATGTTTAGCAGATTCCAGACTCTGGTATCAGGTTTTAAAGTATTAAAGAAAAGCTATACCCCTGTAGATCATGTAAAGAAGATCCTCATAAGCTTACCAGCCAAATGGAGACCAAAGGTTACTGCAGTACAGGAAGCTAGGGATCTGAATACCTTAAGACTTGAAGATCTGATCAGCTCACTCAGGTCTCATGAAATAGAACTAGAAGCAGATGAACCAAAGAATAAGAAGAATCTGGCTCTGAAGTCGAAACAGAAGAAAGCTGCAAGGGCAGCATCAGAATCAGAGGATAGTAACAGTGATGATATGGCTTACTTAACCAAAAAGATGGTTAAGATCTGGGAAAATAGGAAGAGGAGAGGTTCAAAGAAGAAACATAACAGCAAAGATAAGGAAGAATCTGACAAAAAGAACATCATCTATTATGGATGCAATGAACCTGGACATATCAGGTCAGAATGTCCAAATTTGGAAAAAGGCAAACAACACAAGAAGAGTTCCAGATACAGAAAGAAGGGTCTGATGGCTACCTGGGATGTATCAGAATCAGAAGAAGAATTGTCTGATGAAGAAGACGCAGAAACAACAATGATGGCACACATCAGGTCTGCTTCTGGACCTCATAAAGGCATGATTTCAGGAAGGAAAGCAGGCAGAAGGAAGAATGAACGAAGTAGTCATTCAAGCAAGTCTGGAAGCACATCAGAGGAAGCAATTCAGTCTCTGATGGCTCATACAAACTCAAGTTCTGGATACAGCTCAGGCTCTGGAACAGAATCAGAAGATGAAGACAGTGAGGTATTTTCTGATCTCTCTAAATCTAAATTAATTGAGACTTTAAAAAACATGTTAAATGCAAACAATAAGAGGTCTTTAAAACTGAAAACTCTTAGGGAAGATAAGAAAAATCTAACCAAAGAAGTCTAAGTTTTAAAGAATCGAAATTCTGAGTATGCAACTGAAAACAAAGATTTTAAAACTGAAGTTGCAAGACTCAAATCTGAAAACCAAACTCTCAAAAGTAATATTTGTTCCACTTCTGAAACTATTTGTAAATCTGATATGCATGAGCAATTTTTTCAAAACTTTATTTCAAATGGAATGGAAAGAAGTAAATATGCATCTATGATTTATGGAAACAGTAACTCTGGAAAGAGAGGTCTTGGTTTTACAGAAACAATTACTGAAAATAAGGTTGTTCATTCTGATGTTTTATGTATTGTTTGTGCTAAGAAAGGTCACTCTGAATTATCTTGTCCAATGGTAAAATCTGAACAAGATCAGAGAGCTGTTACAACTAACAAACCTGGACCCAATCTGTTCTGGGTACCAAAAGATCAAATTGTCTATGTTGCAGATGTTCTGAGTAACCAGAAGGAGACACCAATAATAGTGCCTGGACAATGGATGTTGGCGATGCACAAGCAGAAGAAGGTTTATGTTTCTGCTACAACCAGACAAAGGCAATCTGAGTCTGATGGAAGAAGGTCTGGTCAACTCAACCAGAACCAGAATCGGAATCAGAACGAAAACTGGAACCAGAATCAAAACAGGAACTGGAACCAGAACCAGAACTGGAACAAGTATCAGAAGCACAGAAACTGGAATCAGTATCAGAAGCACAAAAACTGGAACCAGAACCAACACTGGAACCAGAACCAGAATCAGCACTAGAACCAGAACCAGAATCAGTACTGGAACCAGAACTAGAACAGGTATCACAGGTTCAGGTATGATCATCAGAATTACTCTAATTATTCGAATCAGTATAACTACAGGAATTATCAGAATCACCAAAACCATCAAGGTTATCAGAATCACCAGATTCACCAAAGTTACCAGAACCAAAACATGTTCCAGAATCACCAAAGGAACATGGTGTATAAGCCAAAGCAGAAATAGAGGAATCAGAATCAAGAGAGTTCTTCAAACACTCCAGTGAGATTCATCAAGACTACAAACCTGGAAGGGAATTCAAATCCCTTCATCCAAACCATGTAATCACAGAACATACAGATTAGGAATCTGAAAATCAAAAGCAAGAGGATTTTCAGAGTAAAACTGAAACTGTTGAAACAGAGGTTACATCTTGCTATAAATACCTTATTATTTAATATTTATGTTTACTGTGATAACAACAAGCTTGATCTTAACAAATCAAAGCTAGATAAGTATTCTGCAGGTTTTCAAACTTTCAGAGGAATCAGGTGATTCACACGAATTGACCACCTCAGCAAAAATAGCATTCCAGTGGTTTCAAAAACAAACAGAAATCACCAGAAGCATTATGTAATATGACAAACTGCTTGATCTTGACAAATCAAAGCAAGATAAAGATAGTGCAGGTTCACCAGAACCAAAGGGAGCAGAAGCAGAAGTAGAAGAAACAGAAGTACCTGGAAAGGTAGAGAATACAAGCAAGTCAGTAACACATGACAAATCTTCAAAAGATAAATCTGATCAAGTCAGAAACAGCCAAGATAAGTCAGAAGAGAAATCTGGATATTTACCAGAATCTGAAGCTGTTACAGATTCACCAGAACCAGAAGCTGATTTATCAAAATCAGAAGCTGTTACAGATCTTCTAGAACCAGAAGCTGATGCAAACCAACCAATGTTGATGGAGCTTTGGCAGAGGAAGGTTGGATACTTGCAATGCAAGAAGAGCTGAATGAATTCCAAAGGAATGATGTTTGGGATCTGGTACCCAGACCAAACAAAAACATTGTTGGAACCAAGTGGGTGTTCAGGAATAAACTTAATGAAAAAGGTGAAATGGTAAGGAACAAAGCCAGACTTGTAGCTCAAGGATACAGTCAACAGGAAGGTATAGACTACACTGAGACTTTTGCTCCAGTGGCCAGGTTAGAAGCAATTAGAATTCTTTTATCATTTGCTGCTAATCATGATATAATGTTGTATCAAATGGATGTTAGAAATGCATTCTTAAATGGCTACATAAGTGAGGAAGTCTATGTCAAACAGCCCCCTGGATTAAACTTAAGAAATCTTTATATCGTTTAAAACAAGCACCAAGGGCATGGTATGACAGACTTAGTAACTTTCTGCTTAAGAATGAATTTAATAAAGGCCAGATTGAAAATACACTATGATATTCTGATTATCCAAGTTTATGTTGATGATATCATATTTGGATCAACTAATGGCACTTTGTGCAAAGAGTTTTCTGACCTAATGCAGAAGAGATCCAAATGAGCATGATGGGAGAACTTAAGTTCTTCCTGAGAATTCATATTCATCCAGGTAAATCAGATGAAACCTTCCAAAAGGTATACCAGAAAACGTACAGAGAAAACCCCCACCTACAAACTCAGAGGTTTCTATGATTCCGACTATGGTGGAGACAAGTTGGAAAGGAAAAGTACAAGTGGCAACTGCACTTTCTTAGATCTCTTGGTCAAGCAAAAGACAAAGCACCATTGTCATGTAGACAGCTGAAGCTGAGTATATATCAGCAGCAGGACGCAGTTCACAATTTGTGGACACATCAATATGCTGATATCTTCACCAAGGCATTACCAGAAGATAGGTTCGAGTTTATTAAGAAGCATCTCAGCATTACCTCCATATCTGACTAGCTCAAGTAGTCATCTTAGGAGTTTTTAAATTTCATGTTAATTTATTTTCTGTCTTTTATTTTCTGTTTTTACTTTCTGTACTTTGTAAAGAGAAAAACAAAAAATACAAAAATAGTAGGACCACTTTTTGGCTGATGACAAAAAGGGGGAGAGAGAGAGAGAGAAAAAAAAAAGGAGAAATAAGTAGAAAATGAGAGATAAAAAGAAAGGAAGGAGAGAAAAAGAAATAGATGAAAAGAGGAGAAATAAGTAGAAAAGGAGAGGAATCAGGGAGAGAGAAAAAGAAAGAGTGAAAAGAGAAGGAGTTGAAAAGGAAAGGAAATGTGAAGAGAGAAAAAGAAAGAGAGAATAAAGAAGGAGTTGAAAAGGAGAGGATAAGAGAAGAAAAGAAAGAAAGAACAAAGAAGGAGTTGAAAATGAGAGTATCAGACTTAGGGGGAGAGATTGGTCTGAGGGGGAGTAATTCAAGTCTTCGAGTTATAAGCTAACAAAATAAGTTAAGGTTTTGTCATCATCAAAAAGGGGGAGATTGTTGGAACCAAGTTGGTTCTAAGTCTTAGGATTTTGATGTTTACAAAAGCACTCAATGTAATCTTATTTTGTACCTTGAATTATTAAATTAAATACAACCAGAATATGAAGAAATCAGAAGCAGAAGATCAAAGGATTCCAGAAAATGAATTATGGAATTACCAGAAGATACTCCAGGATCACCAGAAGATATCTTTGCTGTCCCAGACCAGAAGGAGGAAATGTCAGAAGAAGACCTGGACCATACCAGAAGAAAGCCTGCCAGAGGGAGAGTTGTTCCAGACCAAGAGGAATCAAATATCAGATTTATTCCAGAAGTTATTCTGACCAGAAGATGGCCTGGCAGTGAGAAATTAAAACAGCCCAGACTTGTTCCAAACTCAACCAGAAGATAAGTTTATGAGTCCAGAACAAGAGAATCAATCCATATGTGACCCAGACAATAAGATAGCATGATTCAGGGCATGAAACTAAGTCCAGACCATAAGAAATGAATTCCATAATTGATCCAGACCTGATCTAAAAATAAAGGTAAAATGCCCAGACTGAAATATTCATTGTCCATATTTAATTTCAGTTTAATCCAGATCAAAATCCAGAATTGGTTCAGATCAGAGGGAAGATTTCTAGATCAGTGATTCAGAATTAATTATTTGATCCAGTGATGGTCCAGATCAGAAGATCAGACTATGGCCCAGTGTTGGTCGAAAACAGAGGGACAGGATGTGTGGTCTAGCAATGGCCGAGTTCAAAGAGTTATAGCATATCAGGTGCGAGTCCAGGATGGCCGAAATCAGAAGATCAGAAGGTTAGGAAGTGTGGTCCAGGGATGGCTGAATTCAGAGGATCACAGCATAGCAATTAGTTTGGTCCAGATGTGGACTAGCGCAGAAAAATCTGATGGTCCAGAATTGATCAACGGTGGAGATTTCAATTTATTTTGATCAAAGTATTAAAAAGATTTGTTACAAAAATAAAGTGAAGTATTGTGGAATTCAGGAGCTGTGGCGGGAAGCAACTAAGGATTTGATTGGCCAGTTATTTTGAAAGAAAATCTGAAGCTTAATAAAAGATATGTTTTTTATTTAAATACAGCCCAATTGGTCAAGTTATTTTTGCAAGAGAATCCAGCAAGATTCAGCTCGAAATTAAGCTTGGAAGAGGCCCAAATCTGCATCTATAAAAGGAGGCTCAAGGCAGAATACTTAGCATCGAAAATCACAAAAGAGTCATACACTTCCAAAGCAAACACTCAAATTTTCAGAGAGGTCAATTGTGAGTTCCAACTTTCAAGAAGCAAGTACTCGTGTTATTTTCTTTTCATTGTGTCAAATCTAAGTTGTTGAAGTAGAGTCTACAATCTGAGGGAGTCAGAAGGGGTAGTAGGTTACTTGGCAATTAGATTCATAGTGTTGAAATTTCTTCTACAATCTGGGATTGTCAGATTGGCTGAAGACAGGAGTTGCATTCCTCAAAGAAGTCTAGGATTGTTAGACTGTTTGAGAAGACTGACTTGGAGGGTCAGTATAAAGGTTGTAATTCAAGGTTTAAATTAGTGAAATCCTTCAAGGTGAAGGGACTGGATGTAGCCTCGTTAACGGTGAACCAATATAAAAACTGTGAGTTTTATTTTTACTTTTTATCCGCTGCTAACTCTGTTTTTAATTATACATCAAGTTTTGTTTTAAAAGTATAAAAACAGGAAAAGTATTCAAGTTAAGTCAAACACAATTCAACCCCCCCTTCTCGTGTTTGCACCTTCAAATGAGACATCATTTACGAACTTAATTATGTTCAATCTTATCAAAAAATATTATTCAAGTAAAAGACATTGAACGAAACCAATGTAGTTTTTATGACTTACTTGTTATGTAGAGTTAAAGTCATTAGATTACTCATGTCTTGTAGTTTAATTGTTTGAAAGATTTGATGCTAGAGGTTGAACAGGTATTTGAGTATAATTTACTAAGAAATAGTATTTTATTATATTGATGTATAGTTTCTCAAAAGGATTTTTCATACTTAGCGCACCGATATAGTTGAAAAACATTTATAATTTTTTATATTAAAACTATGTAGTTGAGTTTTATGCTCACTATGTTGGGGTGCTGTTTTCTATGTGATAGATAAACATTAAAAATCTAATGAGTATACGGATTACTCATCAGTCCTTCAATATCATAAGTCGGAGTCGGATCACTTCTTAAGTGTAGATTAGAGTTTATATTTTAATTAGGTCTCATTTGAAGGTTGATTAAAAAATTTGTAAATATTTTAGTATTTTAAATTATTTCAAAAGTTTACAAAGGAATTTCTATTCACTTTGTAAACACTTACAAAGTTTCAATTGAATACTCTAGTGTCATCCGCATTATTTACAAAAACTTCCTCAAGATTCATAGCTGATTTTGAGATGCTACTACGTAAAATTAATGTGATTCTAACTTAATTTGGTGTGCTATCGAATATAATTAATTTTATCTTCATAATTAATTCTAACATAAAATATGATTTGTAGTTTTTGAGTCCAAACTTGATTTTTACCTTAAAATATAGTGTGTTTGGTTCAACGGTGACTAAAATTGATTATGAATAAATTGATTTTGTGAAATTGATTTTAGTTAATAGTCAGTTGAATGTAAAATAATCGATATTTAGATATATTGAAGTAAAAGAGAATTGAACTATTTTAAATACGTTTGGACTCAAAAGTTACAAATCCTAGCTAATTTCAAGTTAGAATCAAGTCTAGAGACAGAGTCAATTCTACTCAATAGCACTCAAAGATTTCAAAATAAATTTTACACATCAAGAATTGATTTTGTGCATGTTTAATTTCAACTTTGAAGAGACTAAAATCAATTCTGGAGTTGTAAAATTGATTTTGGCATGTGTGAATGATATCGAGCAAAATTCATTATGGCACTGTTTGATAACGCCAATAAGCTAGCTTATAGCTTATTAAACTAGCTTAAGCTTGTTGGATTAAATTAGATGTGTTTGGTAAACAAGCTTTTCTCACAAACTTATAGCTTATTCTTAGATGTTATTTCAAGTAGCGTTTGAACTAATAGCTTATAGTTTTTTTACATTTTCTTCTATTTATAACCTCATTAATTTATTTTTATTATTTTTATATATAAAAAGTAATTGTACCACTAACTTACTATTCATCTACTATCTTTAATATTTTCTTCTTGATTATGTTTTTTTGTTCATAGTGGTACTATTACTTCTACATAACACATCAATTCTTTCAATCCTTACCAAAAAAATTCACAGCAAAAAATTTAACTTCATGTATGCCAAAATTGACATAACACAAAATTTAGCAAAAAATTTAACTTCACCTAACACAAAATTGACAAAGGCATACATGAATAGAGCTGAACTTAATTTCTTTAAGGCTAAATAGCACTCGTGATCCCTTAACTTAATTTCAGTTAACGTTTTAGTCCTTTATCTTTTTTTTCCCGATTTGGTCCTTTATTTTAATTTTAAGTGACAATTTAATCTTTTAAGTTTTAAAATGTTAACAATATTATCCTTTTTTTTTACAAAAATTCAAAAAATTCATCAAAATTTTCAACCAAAACCCATAAAATTAATTATATTCTTTAATATAAAACAAATTTCATCAAATTCGTAACTCAAATATTCAAATAAACTCATATTTTTATTCTTTATTTGATTTTTAAAATTACATCTCTAACAACATCAAATAAAAAATAAAAATATAAGTTTATTTGAAGATTTGAGTTACGAATTTGATAAATTTTGTATTATATTAAAGAATATAATTAATTTTATGGGTTTTGGTTGAAAATTTTGATGAATTTTTTAATTTATTGTAAAAAAAAAGGATAATATTGTTGACATTTTAAAACATAAAAGATCAAATTGTCACTTAAAATTAAAATAAAGGACCAAATCGGGAAAAAAAAAAGATAAATAACTAAAACGTTAACTGAAATTAAGTTAAGGGACCACGGATGCTATTTAGCCTTTCTTTAATTTCTTACCAAAATAACTCATAAAATATTTCATTTTATTCATCTAACAAGAAATTAATAAAGTTAAATTTACTTTTTATGTCAAATTGTAAACCGTAAAATGAATTTTTTTATATTTATACACATGAGGTTTGTTAAACTTTTAGAGAACTCTTCAAATTTATGTTTATATTATAATAAATAAAAAGTAACTTGTGTACCCAAAAAAATGAATTCTATTTTGTTACATTTTTTGGATTTTCTACCACAAAAGTCATAAATGAGATAAATATAGTAAAATAAATAAAGGAGTAAACATGAGAGGCGTATCAGGTTAATTGGACAATCACATTGGGAGGAGCAGAAGTCGAGGAGAAAGGTGATAGATATAAAATAACATCAACTAACTAACAACATTTTAAAGAAGAAAACATAAAAAATAAAGTATAATGACATGGAGAAGAAGAAAACATAAGAAATAAAGTGAAGTAGAAAAATGTATTGAGTACAAAAAAAAAATCAACTTAAACAATAGGCATAAGATTGGATAAAAATATCACATTTTTGTTATTTTAAATTAAATAATCATGTCATTTTATATTGTTAAAAGATAAATTTACCAAACACTTTTCAATTAATTAGCTTTTCAACTATAAATCATCAGTTATCGGTTATCCGCTAGCTTTTCAGCTATCAGTCAATTTTTCAGCTATCAACTAGCTTATAACTTAAATTTTACCAAACGGAGTCTATATCTCCAAAATTGATTCTAAGTTGAAGTTATAATTTATAACTTTTGAGTTCAAATGTTATTTTTACACTTAAATTTATTGTTAAACTCACTTTTACCTAAACATATCCATACACAAATAACTTTACATTCAACTCATTATTAATTAAAATTAATTTTACAAAATCAATTCACTTAAAATTAATTTTAGAAAATCAATTCACTTAAAATTAATTTTAATCATCACAAAACCAAACACACATTTTGACTCCTCCAAAAACAAAATCAAACCTACGCTTAATGTTTAACTTATTTTACATAAATATATTCAAATATATATCAATATACACTAAATTTATCCGTAACCAACAAGTAATCATTTATTTAGCACAAGCGCACGTAATTGAACTTGTCCTGCCTAAGTCCTAATATATCCCATTCGGTCATGTCATGGGTTATAATAAAAAAAACCTAACCTTCTGTTTTCCATATATCCCTTTTTAAATAAAAAAATTCAAAATATCTCACTTTAAAAAATATTATCAAATTATTCTATTTTTTTGGGTTTACACTATGTCCTATTTCCATAAATTTATATATATATATATGAATTGACAATTTGAATTAATTTTATTTAAATATTGAACAAGATATTTGTTTGAAAATATCTATATGGTCCAAAATTACACTTGGTTTAATTTAGATAGACTAAAATTATAGTTAAATTTATATCTTGTGAGTAAAAACATTCAAGTATATATATATATATATATATATATATATATATAATATATAAACTAATGTTTTAAACCATATTTTACTACTATTTTAAAGCATTTTCTTCGGCGGCCTAACTGAACAATTGCCATGTTGACCTGAAAATGGATACAAAAGATATTGCCGCCATGATTGGCTGCGTGACAAGCATGATATATACATAAATAGGTCACTTTCGAAGACGAAGGCTAGTTTGTGCTTTCATAGATAATATATTATGGGCCAATACGTAATTGAAAGTTGTTTAAAAGAAAATTGACTACATTTTTCAAAGGGATTTAAATTATTTAAAGTAAATAAAATATAAGTAAAAAAATTCATGATTATTGTCATAATAAACTCGTGATTGATTATGAAATACTTACAATATTTATATTTGATTTATTATCTCATGATTGATATTACTTACATTACTTTATGAATGATATACTTACAATATTTATATTTGATTTGTTATCTAATGATTGATATTACTTACATTACTTTATGAAGTGAGCTTCTCACTTTAAGAGTAGTTGAGTCCCTCTTCGAAGTGGTTCTCTTGGTCTTTATAAAGAAGACTCTTGGTCTTTGTAACAAAGACAATAACTCAATTAAAATTAATTCGATAAAAATAAAGAAAAACAAACGTATCTTCAAAACTCAACTTGTAGAATTGACAACAATCAAATCACTTATAATGAGTGTTGTTCTAGTTAGAGTTTCAAATGAATAATCAAGTCACTTATAATGAGTGTTGTTCTTATTAGACTTTCAAACAATTTTTAAACATAGGTTTACAATGGATCACCTATCAAGACGATTTACCCAATAAATTGTCGAATTCAAATCATGAAATTATATAAATAATTGTAATAACACCTGAGATTCAGGTGTGAGTTTTTTAAATTTTGTAGGTATTTGTAGAGAAAGATGATTGCTATTAAGATTATTCACTTTAAAATTTGTCGAATTCAAATCATAGGATTATATAACTGTAATACCATCCACAATTTTTTGAGTTTATTCTACATTGTAAACACATTGGCATACACCCTTACTCAAAATATAATATGGCAAAATAAATGGGACACCCTCTTCTTTACTAATATGCCTTTTCATTGAAATTAAAGTATAGCATCTCCGTTATTTTTTAGGAAAAAAAGTTAGGGTACTGTTCTATAAATCCTTTTTGTGCTGATCATTAATTATAATACATTATATAGATTAAATTTATCAATTAAATATTTCATAAATACAACTGTAATGGTGGATGGTATATATAACTTTAAAAAGTTCAGTTATTTAACTGGTAAAAAATAATAATATAGTAAATAAAATAGTTTATATGAATATAAAAATTAAAAGAAAAAAGTTACAGATACATTTAATATCTTTATATATATATATATATATATATATATATATATTAAATAATAAATTTATTTAAAAAGAATAAAATTATAAATAAAATAATTGAAATTAAAAGTAAAACTCAAAGAAAATATTATCAACAAAATTTTATTCACAAAAAAAATACCTTACAAAAAGTAATAAAAATAATTAAGTAATTATTGTAAAATAGTTAATTAGTAAGTATTACAATTTTTTGGTTATATAAGGTATTTTAAGTTGAAAGTTAGAGACAAATTTTTTGAGATAAATAGATCTTTTTAAGAGGTTGAGTTCACCCCACTAATATTTTTTTTGTACACATCAAATTATATACCTTCGACAAACTACCACTATCATATGTGTAATTTATAAAAAAAAATTAGGATTAATTGTAGCAAAAAATAATAATTAGGATCAATGTTGAAGAATTTTTATAATCAAACGGTTATAATTAATTGATAATATAAAAAAAAAAGAAAAATTATTTTGACAATGTGTATGAATTATATATGAAAATGTATTTATGAATTATATATAAAAATGCAAAAAGACAAAATATAATGAAAAAAAATTATATATATAAAACATTGGATTTGCTTCCTCTCAACCCAAACATCACTCAATCTTTATTATATCTTTTAATTTTATTTTATTTTTATTTGGATTGAAAGTTTATATTGTATAAATCATAAATGTAAAATTTTACACAAATTTAAAATCATTTTATATGTATTGAGATACATCAAAATTATCATCTTATTCACTTTTATTGAACACTATTAATCTTTATAAGTTTCAACGACATATCAAATAATTTTAAATTTATATAAAAATTTACATATATAATCTATATAATATAAAATTTCAAATTAAAAAAAAAAATAAAAGCGCTCAACTCAGCATTCGTAATGTCAATCCTTCATAAAAGTCAAGATTCTTTTTATGGATGTTATGATCCACGTAATTTAGAAAACAAGTGGAGTGTTGTCAAGTGGTGTCTCTTCCGAAATTGTTTTAATTTTTAACTTAAAGTCATACTTTATAAATCAATTTTTATTTAACAGCCATCCACAAGACAACGAAAGCCTTTTCAAAGAAAACTCTCAAATTGCTATAATTTTTTATTTTAATAATATCAAATTAACATGTTTCGTACGATTTGTCTTGGGCAAATAATTCACCTTCTTAGAAATTACTCCTTAATTCATAGGAAATTATATTAAAAAGTCTAGTGTATATATTGTCCTTAATTATAAAGACCACTTACATACAAGGAAGAATATTCAACGCGGGACCTTGATGGTTATTGGACTTGGTAAGCCATTCAACACTTTTACTTGAAAAAATTGAACATGTACCAATTCCATTCCTCGTATATGCAATCTCAACAATACTCCTATAAATACAACCTTAAGCAATGCAATGCAATGCAATTCAATCAAACAACCAACCAATTAATTAACGTTTTCATTTGTGCAAACAATATTCATAAAACCTTTGAAACCAAACATATACACTTCAACTTAATTAATTTCCAAATATATTTCAATCAATTAATATGAAGAGAACACAATCATCACTTCTACAAATTCAGCCTCCTACCTATGGAAACTTAGTGACAATTCTAAGCATAGATGGAGGTGGTATTAGGGGCATTATTCCAGCAACAATACTTGAATATCTTGAAACACAACTTCAAGAATTGGATGGTGAATCTGCAAGGCTCGCAGATTATTTTGATGTGATTACAGGAACAAGCACAGGTGGTCTTGTAACTGCCATGTTAACTGCTCCAAATCATAATCAACGTCCACTTTTTGCTGCCAAGGATATCAAACCTTTTTACTTGGAACACTGTCCAAAGATCTTTCCACAACACAAGTACGTATATTACATATCATACAATAATTATAGAGGATATATATTAATAATTGATATTACAAACTTATAGTAAAATTTTGTGTGAATTAATGCAGGGACCACCTGTTCGGATCGGTGACAAAGTTGTTTAGATCATTAGCAGGACCAAAATATGATGGAAAATACCTTCACGATGTGGTGAGAGAAAAGTTGGGAGAAATTCGTGTGCACGAAACACTGACAAATATTGTGATCCCTACATTTGACATAAAGACAATGCAACCAATCATTTTCTCATCATATAAGGTCAAGACAACCCCTTGTTTTGATGCCCGTCTCTCTGATATATGCATTGGTACCTCTGCTGCACCAACTTATCTCCCTGGCTACAACTTCAAGAATCAAGATGATGATGGCAACACACATGAATTCAATCTTATTGATGGTGGTGTTTGTGCAAATAATCCGGTATGTAATGTAAAAAATATTTACTATAAAAATTTTAAATTATTTCAATATAGTGCTGACTAGTTTTAATTGTGATGATATTTAATTTCAGACATTAGTTGCTGTGAATGAAGTAACCAATCAGATAATTAATCAAAATAATGACTTTTATGCCATAAAGCCTATGGAATATAGTCGGTTCTTGATAATCTCATTGGGAACTGGAACACCAAAGAATGAACAAAAATTTGATTCAAAATTGGCAGCAAAATGGGGTTTATTGGATTGGTTAACCCACGGTGGTTCAACACCTTTAATCGATATGTTTAGTCAATCCTCTGGAGATATGGTTGATTACAATCTTGCTACCGTCACTCAAGCACTTAACTGTCAAGATAATTATCTACGAATACAGGTAATTATTATTGTTTTACTAATATTCAGTTGTGTCATTTTCAATTCCTATGATATTTAAAGATATATATTGACAAATATAAGTATTTTCCATTATTATATGAAAATGTAGGATGATACATTGACCGGGATAGACTCTTCGGTTGATATTGCAACAAAAGAGAATTTAGATAAATTGTGCCAAATTGGAGAAAGGTTATTGAAGAAACCAACATCTATGGTCAATTTAGAGACGGGTGTGTGTGAGCCTACTCAAAATAGGGAGACCAACCAAGATGCTCTCAAAAGGTATTAATGGTTCATCATGCAATTATTATATATATTATTATTATTATTATAATTTCTTAGCATATTTTTCATGAGTTAAACATTTGTTTTATTCCTTGTAGGTTTGCGAAAATACTTTCACAAGAAAGGAGGCTCCGAGAAATAAAATCTCCTCATGTAAAGACCTTAGTATAAAGAGACGTCCACTTGTTGTTCATATATATATATTCATGAAACTAGTTTCTATACTAATAAAATTTCTCTATTTCATTTTAGAGAGTTTGCATTGTATTCTATTCATTGTAAAGAAAAATTGTTTGTATTTGTTTATTAATTCATTAATAATAAGATTTACTTTCATTTTCTTATTTGTATTAAGTAAATTAAATTTAATGATCTTCAATGGTTCAAAACCATATACAAGTTCCATAAAAAAAAAAACCATATACAATTAAGTTGACCTATTTATGTAAACAAGTTAATAAGAACTTGCTTATAAATTATTTTAATTAATAGCGTTTATAACTGGAAGTAATTAAATTAATTATACTATAGAGAACAAATTTTACGTAACACTTAATAAAAAAGTGTTAATATATATATTGAATAGATCATATCACTTTTTTATAATGCATGCACGCAATAGGATTAGAAAAACCAATTTGAGAAAGTTAAGCGCGAAGGTTCTTCTATCAAAAGTTTATTACAAACCAAATAGAAGATTGTATTCTTATATTATTCACTACCAATTGGAGATATTACGTAGTACACCACATTTAAAAAGAATGCGATTCTTAAAAATCCAAATTAAGGCACCACGTATAGTAGCCAACCATATTAGATTCTCTATTGCTTTTTTATCATGACAATATATTATGGAAGTTCTGAAAATGTTATCCTCTAATAGAATCACAGAACTGTTGGAATTTGTTTAAGTAATACATTCACGTTAATTATCTATTATTTTCTTATATAATCTGCTCATTAAGAATGATATTAGGTAAAACAGATTAAAATGGATCTATGATCTAATCTATGACAAGCCTACCAAATTAGGTATATATTTTTGTAAATGTCTGTACAAAGTTTTTTTAAAGTTTATTTAGTTTAAAAAGTAACCATACAAACAACTTTAGGTCAGCGTACTTAATTAAATAAATACAAATAAATTATTTTTTTATTATTATTACTATTAAGTTTTAGACTTTGTGTTAAATTATAAATTTCTCAACATTTTTTTTTGTAATTTAAATATAATGATCTACATCAATTTTTGACATATTTAAAAGTATTATCATGAAATAGAATAAAAATAAAATACCATATAAGGTCATCTTACACATCAAAATGGATTTAAGTTCATTGGTATATTAAACCGTACACCACTCACAACTTGATTGGTGAAGACTTTAGTAAATAAAATAGTAAAATACGTTTTTAATCCAGCTTTCATGTATTGTCAGACTTTGGAAAGAGTCAGACCATGCCCAAGAAGTAGGTATATAACAAGTAATTCTTTATACTCAAATCTAACAATTTTAAAGTAGCACAAACTCATAATTTCTTATAAAGTTTAGTTTGACTTAACTTATTTCCACCCCAATTAGTGATTTATAGCATAACATCCATCGCTCTATGATAAAGTTTTAATTAGAGAGAAAGAATACGATAGGTGTGTGAGGTAACATGATTAACTTATCATATATTGCTTATTTATCAAACAATAAATTGAAACAAGAAATTATAGTTAATCCTATTTTGTCTATGTTATCCTTATCTCCAAATAGATTGTCTTAAACTTTGTTTTTTTGTTTTTACAATAGGAGTCTAATTTGTTTCATTTAAAATCAAATGATCAATGCATGTTGGAGTATCAACGTAAAAATGAAATTGGCATTAAAAATGACCGTCTTTGCAAGATAATGAGCAACCATGTTAGCCTCTCATAGCAAACTCCGCATGAGAGGTGTTACAAATAACATATATTTAACAAGATCAATAGCACATAGCTCTGTTATATCTTGAGAGAAACGATTAAAGACATCTACTACTACCTTTGAGTCTATAAAATACACATTTGTAAAACTCAACTATCCATTTGTAAAACTCAACTCAACTATCCATTCTATAGCAGCAAAGAGTCTCATAGCTTCACCAACATTGGTTGAAACAACAAGATGCACCTAAATAGCTTCAATGAAAATACCAGTTTCGTCACACATACAAAGGTCAACTCTCGTCCTATTAAGCATGGACGAGAAAGAAGCATCAATGTTGCAATACTTTATAAACCCAATAAACGAGGGTCATCATCGAAGTCATATCATGCATGCACCAATCGTACAGGTCACCACACTTCTTGAACTATTATGAATTTGGGTTACGCTCCACTCACCCAACACACTTTTATTATGAAAGACAATATCATAAAACTACCCATTTGCATGATCTCATTGGATTGACTTGTATAGTATATTAATTGTTGAGTTAATTCCAACATATTTATCCAAAATTCATATGAAAATACATGGGCTTTTTTATAACTAAGAAGTTATAATGCCAAAATTGGTAGCAATTATGAAGAGAACAAACGATGTGACCAATGATGGCAGCAATTTTGTGTATGGTATCATTTTCAGCTATCATGCTACGTTGAGGTGTCTGTAAATGATTATTACATTTTTTTTTTCTTAAATATGCAAAAGATTTTATAAATAAAAACTTTAATTTTAGTCTCTAAAATATTTTTTTTAATTTAACTTTTCAATTACAAAACACTTTTAATTTAATTTCTAACTAATTTTTTTTCTCAAATGATGATACAACAATTTTTTAATGATGTGAAAAAGTCCAACTAATTTCTAACTCAACTTTTAAATAAATTTTTATAAAATTAAATTTCCATGTGCGATTGTGATTTCTCCAATATCAGTCTCCTACAATCATTACAAACACTTTTTATCATGTCACTAGTTTTCTTCTCTTTCTCCTCTCTCTGAGCTTTATCGCTTTCACCCAATGAACTGTCAAACTACCATCATCTATCATCTGCACACATCCCACCGCCGTCATCTGGCCCTCTGTTGTCGTTGTTTTTTCTAAGAAAGCATATCTTAAGATGAGGGATGGGAGCGTGGGGGTTTACAGCGCGGGTGAGGAGGATTGGCGAGAAGCATAGGGATTAAAATATCCAATACGTGGAGAACGAAAATAGTAAAAAAGATTAAAACGAAAAGTGTTTTAAATAATATGATATATGATATTGAAATTATATCATCGAATTGTATATCACGTCATTTAAAATATATTAAATTATTATTTTTAAATTTAAAAATATAATGAACAGACCAAATAAATTTATAATAATAAATAAATTAAAATTACAATTATGCTTAAAAAATCAATTTCAAAGATTTTGTTAGTCAAGTCATCAAATTTTGTGCGGGTAAACAAATCTTTTTATTAAATAATCAAATTAAAAATATTAAAATAATCTTGTAGAATTCTTTTACATATTTAAACTTTATCTTTTTTATATCTGTAAAAAAAAAGCCGACGAAAAGTAACAAATGCGTATTAAAATATTATTGAAGTGGCGAATTTTGGGTTGGAACTGGCCAAATGATCCACTAATTTGTGAACTCTACCTTCGTAGAAATTAGTAATATAGGTCTATGAAATAGTAGTTCATTGTCCTTACTTTGTATCCCTCTTTGGTTTGCCTTATAATAATAGAGTTTATAAACACTAAGTTAATTTATAAATAAACTTTGGGCCTGTTTGGACCAATAGTCAACGCGCGCAGCCTTGACGGATATTGGACACGGTCAACGTATATACCCATTCCAATAAATACACACTAAATACGTTCAATTATATTATATAGCGTGCTTGCTTTTCTTAAGTTCTAGCGCTTATTATATTTGTACATTATTCCTCACAACAATTAACCTCATCAAACCAAACGTATACACACACAAATAAATTAACTGCAACTTCATTTCCAAATATATTTCAGCACAATCATCGCTTTTACAGATTCAGCCTTCTACATATGGAAATTTAAATGGAGGTTGTATTAGGGGCATTATTCCAACAACCAAGGGCTGTCTTTGCAAAATCTGTTTTAATTTCAAAAATTGAACTTCTAATCAAAGTGAAATTTTAATAATTAAAAAAAAAAAGATAAATAATTTTTTTATTTAAATTTTATTTTAATCTCTATAAAAAAATTCTCAATTTTTTAATCTCTAAAAGAAAATTAATTTTTTTTAGTCTATTTTGATTTTTTTTTAAATCATATTTTTATTCTTTAAAAAAAGTCTCTATAAAATCAAAATATAGATTATATGTGAATAAAATTTTTTAGATACTAAACTTAAAATATTGTAATTTTGTAGAGATTAAAAATATATTATTCTTATTTTATTATATTATAAAAATAAAATTTGGACTTTCAAATTCACCCTTTTTAATTCTTAGTTTTTGTACTATGATTTAGACTTTCAACGTAGTTTTATAAAATTTGTCAAATTCATTTATTTATTTAATTTTAGTGTTTGTATTGTACTCCTTTTATTTATATTTAATACAAAATTTGGATCAATTTTTTTTTTTATAACAATAAAGATTTAATGTTATGATCTTCTCGCTGCCAAATTATTGATTCAAACGTGCAATTCTGAGAACAACCAGCATCTCCATTTTATTGTCTCTTAATTAGTTTATTTTAGACTTCTTGAGTGGTCTTTATTCACCACATCACTTTTTAGTAGCATCAATTATTTTTCCTTTAATGTTTTTTTTTAAATGAGTTATTTAAGTCGGCTCCACACAAATCTTATGCTAATACTGTAATATTTTCTCTCATACTTTAATAATTTATTATTTTTGAATGTTAAGGATAGTGATTCTGCATCTTTTGTAAAAGAGATTTTTAAAAAAAGTTTAGGGACAGTGAACCTCCGAATAGACCAGTTATAAGACCGCATATAAAAGGTATCATTACGTACTAAAAATTATTCTTTTTACTCAAAATTTTATTACGAGTATTAATCTCTATTTATTACAATGATTAGTTATAAATATTGATAATGATTTTTAGTTTAAAATTTGCAAAAATTAAAGTCTTGGAATTGTAGTTTTTCAGATAAACAATTAAATTTACCTTCTTTGAGTTATGAGTGTTATACTCTTAAAAATCAGATAAACAATTATAATTAATGCATTATTTCAAAGAACAAAAGTGTATTTTAAACTAGGCTAAATAGCACCCGTGGTCTCTTAACTTAATTTCAGTTAACATTTTAGTCCTTTATTTTTTTTTCCCGATTTGGTCATTTATGTTAATTTTAAATGACAATTTAATCTTTTATGTTTTAAAATGTTAACAATATTATCCTTTTTTTTTACAAAAATTCAAAAAATTCATCAAAATTTTCAACCAAAACCCATAAAATTAATTATATTCTTTAATATAATACAAATTTCATCAAATTCGTAACTCAAATATTCAAATAAACTCATATTTTTATTCCATAATTAAAATCTTTAATTATAAGAACCCATCGTAATTTTCTAAAAGAAAAATGGTTCAGCAACAGAAGATGAGCGGTTTATGGCCATTACTACCATACAGTAATTGGTTCAGCAACAGAAGATGAGCAAATTATAGTCATAATGATCATTACTGTTAGACAATAATCCTTGTAATCTTTGTTGACTTGGAGTGGAAAAGTTTTGTTTTTTATCTCGTTCATTCATTATGGTCGTAATGGTCATTACGATCAGACAATAATGCTTGTTGGAAATAGAGTTTCTTTCATTTTCTTGATCATAATTAGGGGTGTGCATGGTCAAAAAACCAATCTGAATTGTACCACATTAATAGTGCAGTTCAGTTTTTAAAAACCACTTAAAAAAACCAGTTATTTTTTTAACCAGTTACAGTTCAGTTTTAAACCGGTTTATATTTATAAACCGATTTAGTATGTTTGAACTGGTTTGAAACCAGTTTTTATTGAATTGTTTAAAATCGGTTTTTCATTAAAAATTTTATACTTTTTTATTTTTTTTAACATAAAATTATAAATTTTTATATTTTTTTATTTTTAAATATTTTGTTAAGTATAGTCTTTTAATATTTATCTTTGAATTTTTCAAAAATAAAATAAAAAATATTGAATTGAAAATACTAGTACATGTAGTATTAATTAGAGCGTTTAATTTAAAAAAATATATTTAAATATTTATATAGCGTAGATATAAAAAAAATAATATTTTCTCAAAAATGAAAGCAGCTGTCATTTTAAGATAACTATTTTTTACAAATAGATCAATCATTATAGGACGGATGAAATATTATATATTAATTAAGAATATTATATATATATATATAGTTGCATTTTTTTACTCATATGTATATAGCTTATATAATATTGTTTTTACAGTAAGAAAAATGTTATTTTCAACAAAACAATGTTAATTTTCCAAAACTTAATTTCAGTTAACGTTTTAGTCATTTATCTTTTTTTTTTCTTTTCGATTTGGTCCTTTATTTTCATTTTAAATGATAATTTGATCTTTTATATTTTAAAATGTCAAACAATGTTATCATTTTTTTTTACAAAAATTCAAAAAATTCATCATCAACATCAAAATTATGAGTTTGTTTGAATATTTGAGTTATGAAATTGATGAAATCTGTATTATATTAAAGAATATAATTAATTTTATGGGTTTTTGTTGAAAATTTTGATGAATTTTTGTAAAAAAAATGATAATATAGTTGGCATTTTAAAACATAAAAAATCAAATTGTCACTTAAAATTTAAAATAAATGACCAAATAAAAAAAATATAAAGGACTAAAATATTAACTAAAATTAAGTTAAGAAACCAAATGTGCTATTTAGCATTTTATTTTTTATATTAACAATTTTAATTTTATGATATTAAATACAAAAAAGTTTGAAAGTGGTTCAAATTAGTTTTTTTAAAAAAGTTTAGTTAACTAGACTTTTTAAAATTTATGGTGCAGTTCATAAACCATTTAATTGGTTTAGTCTTTTATGGTGCAATGCAATTCAGTTTATGAATGCAGTTCAATTAAATACATTTTTTGCACACCCCTAATCATAATGCACCGTTACTGCATCAATTGACTTCAATACTCTTTTGCACAAAAAATTTTCACTTATCCCTTCATTTCTCATTGCAATCTAAACAAACAAAAAAATAATAAAATATAACTAAAATCAAATTAAAAGCATCAAATTAATCTATCAATAAAATATAAAAATAGATAAATTAAAACTTGTAAACTAGAGTCAATCAACATCATTACTAAAATAAAATAAGTGATCTTGCATTAATGTTAAGAGACGAGATAAGGGACTCAATTGGTGATGCTCTAACAATTTATTTTCTCACGGAAACTAGGATGAAAACAAATAAAAAAATGAAATTCTTCCAAGTACCAGTAATTGGTTGTTTCAACTTTCATGTCAAAAACGACGCTACACGAAAGATTCACTATTTTAAATTTGATATCCTGATTGTTCTAAGATTGTATTAGTCTATACAAGAAAGAGTTATATACCCCCAGTTGACTGGTACTTCCAAATTTCATGCAAAATAACAATAAAGTTGTGACTTAATCATATTTAGGCCGGTCATTATATAATGTGTTGTGGGCTTATTGTAGGCCGTATTATTTTGGGCCATTTATATTCTTAAAGCATGGGCCGTGTTATGACTTTTGAGGCTTGGGACCTGAGGGGAGAGAGTGTTGGATCAGCCACCCTTTGAGGACTGTGCACAAATATTTCTTGAAAGGACTTTCTACACCCTCTTTTTCCCACTACATTCTTGAAGTTTATTTAATGACTTGAAAAATTGTATTGGAAGTAAACTTTTGAATGATAAAATTTAGAATGGATCATTTTAAGTTCTTATTTGTGACATTCGTAGAAGAGAAGAGAGAAAAGTTTAAAATTCTTTAGTATTAATAAAAGTGAAAGTATTATCATTTAAAAAAGTAATTGGAAATAATTGCATCATGTCTGTATATAGACTAATTAATCTGAAACTAACTGACTCCTAATATATAATTCTTTTATCTCTAATATTAACAATTACGAAATAGATCGATGGTTTATCACGTGACTTTTTATATGTAGAGTCTAAAAAGATAATTATGAATAGATTTCTTTGTAGTTAAGATTCTAGTAAATGGATCTCTATTTTAATTAATTTCTATACTTTAAATTCTATAAATAAATGTCTTGGAGTGCCCAGCATCCAGCACTACCTAGCCACCAAACTATACTACATGAATATATTAATTTGGTATAAATTTAAAACACCTAGCCATGAAGCTTACATGTCAACTCATTTGTAGATTATAGAATATGCAATACACTAATACAGCGATTTACTAAAGCATAAACCGATTGGTCGGAAACATGCAAGCTAAACAACTTTCAACGGTGAAAAATGAGAAGCTCAAATTAGATCTCCTTTGTTGGTATTTTTTTAGGTGTCTTTTTTTTTTGTCATTTTAAAAAGTTTTAAATAATATTAATTAGTATTATTTTGAAAAAAAAAATAGAAAAAGGCAAATAATTACACAAAATAATATTTATTGATTTTCTTGACTAGTATAAATACTAATCTTAAAAAGAAACGGAAGTAAGACCGTTCACAAGTGGAGGTAAAAAGTTCAAACTTCAAACTGTGGTGTGACTTTTTTTAACACAAAGAGTCAAAAATACAAATCACTGTTACTACGATGCTTCCACACACACAAAGACACATGTTTGTATGGTTGTAAAGCTTCACTATCCATTGATGAAAGCAGCTATGCGTTTAATCAAACTCTTAGCTTTATCACAATCTGGGTTGAAAATATGAAACACATGATCTTCCCCTTGAGTCTCATAAAACTCAGCTCTTCCTTTCCAGCCACTATTCACCAATTTTTTATGATAAAGTATTCCTCTTTCCCTCAAAAAATCATTCTCAGCAACAATAACAAGCACTTTTTCACAACCCACTTTTTCAAGACCAATAGCTTCTTCAACAAAAGGATTAATTAAAGGATCATCATTTCCTTTATCAGAAGGACAAACAAATTCCCACCATTTATCCACCATTTTCTTCCTCTCAAAATCACTTATTTCCACACCGATTGGTTCTTTCCCCCAAAAATAAGGATTCACCATGACAAGACCCAAAACCTTAAAATTATTCAAATGATTAAAAAATTGTAACTTTAAGGCTAAGTAGTGTCCTATGTTAGCACCAGCACTATCACCACCTAAGAAAACTCTGGAAAAATCAACTTTTTCTTCTTTAAGCCAATTTTCATAATTCCCTTCACCATTTTCTTCTTCAAAAGCATGTGAAGCAACCCATTGAAGTGATTCCCAAGAATCATCATAACAAGCTGGGAGTGGGTGTTCTGGTGCTAATCTGTAATTAATTGAAACAGCAATGATGTTTGATTCTGCTACGAGTTTGTTGAGGGCATTATGGTAAAATGGGTCAGAGGTTGAAGATATGACATAGGCACCGCCGTGAAAGTAGAGAAGTAAAGGAAGTTTTTTTGAAGAATTGTTGAAATTGGGACGGTAGAGTCTTGCTGTGAGAGATGTTTTTGGGATGATTGTGATATCTTTTGAAATCACGTTTGTTTGCGTATCGATGCCCGGGGGAGTGGTATTGGTACCGGCTAGTCTTTCTATGGTTCCGTTTTTGTGTACTCGAAGGTAAGGTGGAACGTCCATGGAGATTTGTGGATTGGTTGGATCCATTTTTGGATGAGAAGAGAGAGAAACTCGGAGAGTCAAATATTCTGTTGCTGTCAGAACAAGTGCCACTCTAAATAACATTTTGGTAGCATGTTACTAATACTACAAATAATTCCTAGAAATAAATATAATTATAATTTTTAACATACAAACAAAACAAAAAGACTCTTACACTAAAAGGAAACCAATCATCACATCACTAAACATATATAACAATTTTAGTCAAAAAATTTATTGAAAATATTTGGTATACGTTCAAATACCTATGTGATGATTAAGAGATAAAGAAATAAAAATAACACCAGAAATATGTGAGAGAGAAAGAAAGACAAAAATTTGCGTTGAAGAAGCGTAAAGTAAGAATTAAAAATTAAAAAGAGATGAGATTTTAATTTTTAAGAGTCGTATTTTCGTCATGTAATTGGATGATTTTTTCCTTTGTTAAAATAAAAATTAAAAAATAATAATTAATCGCATCTCATAAATAAAAGAAAAATCAATCATTTATATTGTCTTAGGACAAAAATAAAGTTACAAAAAATTATACATTTTAATTTATAAATTTAAATATAAAATATTTTTAAAAAATGATATAAAAGAAAACAAGCATCGCTATCCACCTAATATCCGCCTAACTTGGGTCTTCAAAATCAATGCTGTGTATCCGGTCCTCTCCTCTCAAATAACCTCGATAAATAAAAATAATAATATTTTTGTTAAGGCCACCACCACTAAATAGTATATTTTTAATTCTAATAATTTATAATAGTTCAATTGTTTATTTTCAATTTTGAAAACTAATATTTTTTTAATCATATGTATGCAACAAAATATAATCCATAATGAAAACTAATGTCATAAATAAAATTTCACATATTTTTTTATTTCATATATATTCTTCGATATAGGTTATTCTATTCGAAATACTTTATACATAGAATATAACTACATCTTTTAAAGGATTTTTAAAAGAGATTCATACTAACGTAGCGAGTCTTGTCTCGTAAGTTAGATCCAATTACTTTAGTAAAATAGCTATGTTTTTATTGATAAAAATTAACCCATATTTTTATTATTTTGGTTTAACTTTATTATTAGTTAATGATGAATGTATTTGTATGAGTTGCACCCACACTTCCACCCCAAATATGATTGTGATTCCCGTCTTTTTGGGACATTGACCGGAAATAGAGTGGCAAGAAACACTTTTTCCATCTTATACTTGAAAGTTCAAAGGAACAAATCATCCAACTAACAAAATAAAAGTAAAATAATTATTGCATGTAACAGTTTGGTTTTTTTTTTTTATTTGATTATTTATTTAATTTTAATTAAATTTTGTATATTTTAATATATTAACAATGTTATTATTATTTTTTACATAAATTCATAAAATTCATCACCGTATTCAAACAAAACTCATAATATTAGTAACTATTTTTAATAAAATTCATACTTTTATCAAATTCATAACTTAAATCTTTGAATAAATTCATATTTTTATTTCAAACAACAGTATTAGATTTATCAAATAAAAAACTCACATTTCAATATTTAGGTCAAGGATCTGATTTGATAAATGATAGAAAGAATAATATATTGTTTTTATGATTTGGGGATCAAATCTTAAAATGTGACTTATGAAGTGGCTATAATATCACTAGAAGGGGGGTTGAATAGAGATATTCGAGATTTTAAAAATTTATGTTTTAGTTTTAAAACACTATCCTCTTCGAGTGGATGAATATCAGAAGTTGAGAGATATAGAGAGAATAATGACACACAAAATTTTATACTGGTTCACCCAATGAAGGCTACGTTCAGTCCTCACACACTTGTGAGTTTTTACTAAGTATCAAAAGCTATCAGCCTCTTATTGAGGTTGATTACAAATCGTGTATTCTAAAGCTTCACCAAGCTTACAATTATTTCTTTCTGATTCCTCTCAAGTGTAACTTACTTGAAGTTTTCAAGATGACATGAAGTAGTTTTGATTGGTATTACTTTCTACAAAGATGAATCAAAGATCTAGTGCAAGATTATAGAAAGTTTAAGGGGAGATTGAAATGCTCTTGATAGCCTTTTGATATTTCTTTTTTGTGCGTCTTGCTGAAGAAGAGCAGCCTCCTTTTTATAGAGAGAAGGAAACTTTCTCTTCAAGAAAGTTTGTCCTTTATAACCGTTTACCCAAGTTATAATGATCCTGAGTTTTGTTTTTGAATTATAGCTTTGCCATTGAATTCTGTCCTTTTTCAGCCTAGCACTTGAGAGGTTACTTCTTTACATAACTTTCCAGGAGGTTAGATCTTTCCATACGATTTGACAACTAGAAAGTGCTCTTTTCTGGTTCCAATACACGACCTTTCTCTTTTCGTGAATGATGCAGCTTTTGATACTTTGATATTGTTAGTTATTTTTAATGTAGGAGGATGAAGAAGCAGCTAGAATTCATCCTCTGGTAATCACCTTCTGGTGTTCATCTCTTTGAAGTTCACCTTATGGTATTCATCTTCTGATGTTTTACCTTCTGGTGTTTTATCTTCTAATGTTTGCATTCTAGTGTTCATCTTCTGATGTTTATCTTCTGATGTTCATCTTCTGATGTTTATTCTCTGAAGTTCATCTTCTGATTTTTATCCTCTGGTGTTCATCTTCTGATTTTTATCCTCTGATGTTCATCTTTTTATCCTTTGATTTGTTTCTTCTGAAATTCATCTTCTGTGTTCATCTTCTGATGTATATCTTCTGATGTTCATTTCTTATCCTTTGTTGTTCATCTTCTGATGTTCATCTTGTGAAGTTTTGCTTTTGGTGTTCAAATTTTATTTCTGGTGTTCAACTTCAGGCTTTTATATTTCTAGTTTTTTGCTTTTGGTTTTTCTGCTTCTGAATTTCTGTTCTGGTGTTTTGTTTCTGATTTTTATATTCTAGTGTTCTACTTCTGGTTTTAACATTCTAGTGTTCTGCTTATGGTTTTCTGTTTCAGATGTTCTGCTTCTGGTGTTCAACTTTTAGGTTTTCTGCTTCTGGTGTTTTAACTTCGGGTTTTCTGCTTCTATAATTTATGCCTTTGTTTCCTACATATGTTCATCCTCTGACAGGAGGTTGAGATCTTGAATCTTTGGATTTTAATCATATTCCTTTCTTAGTACAATACTTAAATGCACGCATTAGTATAATCATAATCTTGAGATAATTTTGTTATCATTAAAAGAGATTTTTTCTCAACAAGTTATTTGTTTGATGAATTTGATAGAGATGAAAATATAAGAATATTTGAATATATGAGTCATATATTTGATAAATATATGAACTTTATTGAAATTGATAATAAATTTTATGGGTTTTGTTTGAATATGGTGATGAATTTTTTAAGTTTTTGTAAAAAATGATAATATTGTTATATTAGAGAAAATAAAATAAAAAAGATAAAATGATCAAATATAAAATAAATAAGATCAAATGATCAAATTGATAATTTGATTAGATCATTACTTAACATTAAACCAATGATCAAATAAAAAAGAAAATAAAATGATTGAATTGTTATATGAAATTAAGTTAAGAGACTACTGTAAGTATTTTGCCTAAAATAAATCACACTTTCATATTAATTCCTATGTGAAAAGACAAATCGATTGCGAAAACTTGAATTCATATCATAAATAAAACAATTATTTATTATATTTTACTTACTTTCTAACTAAATTATACATTATTAGTGCTCTGTCCCTTGTAAACCACATGGGTTAAATAAAAAAAATATATTGCCATACGAAAAAGCAAATTCTATAGTAGAGAACTGTCCATATAATGGACCAATTTTTTCGACCATTAGTTCAAAGTAATTATATTTTACTTTTATATTATCTTTTTATTCAAGGCTCTTCGTTATATTCTATATACTCTATTTTTTTAATCTTTGCAAAGTCACAAGTAAAATCAAATAAAATATATTTAATAGAAGAAAAAAACATTAAAGTTAATGTAGTAGGGTAGATGTGACAAAACAAATAATTATATTATTTTAACAAATTCCTATTCAAATAAATAAATTATTTTAACAACTTTATCTTATCTTACCGCCACAAATTAACAACTCCATTATATTTTTTTAACAACTTCGTCCTATTTATTATTCGGTACCCAGTTTTGCAACAATACTGCTATTTGTAGAAAAAATAGGAGAAAATTGTTAACAAAATAGAATGAAATTATTAATTTATCTGCAATTTGCTAATAAAATAGAATAAAGTTGTTAAAATAATATAACACATTATTTATTTTGACATATCTATATTCACTTTTATTGATGTATTTTTTTCCATTAAATATATTTTGTTTGATTTTATTAATATAATTAAATTTTTTAAAATTATTTTTATAATTTTTTATTTATCAAATTAACAATTATTCATTTGTTATAAAAAAATAAAAATAAAAAACAATAGATAGTCACATCCTCTAAATGCCACATGGAGAAATAAATCTTTGGCATGCCCGCCTTGCAACATCTTAGAGCAACAAAAAAGTATTTTAATATATAAATTTTAAGATAAAATATAGAATTTTGAATAAAAAAAAGATATAAAAATAAAATATCCTAAATTGATAGCTTTAAAATTAATAAAAAAATTTAATTAATATTTTTATTTTAAACATTAATTAATAAAATATATTTTTAATTAAAAATATTATTTATATTTTTAAATTAATTAAACTGTTAATTTTAACAAACACTTTAATTAATTTAATAACTATCAACTGTAAACTATAATTTAATTTGACCAAAGAGAATCTTTAACGACATTTAACACTACTTTAAAATAAAATAAAAAAACAAATAAAAAGTAACACATTTTTTAATCAAATACACGTTTTTTCGAACCTGGCAAAAAATATGTGACAATCCGCGAAGTCTAAATTCTAACACGGCTTAAGACAAGATTAAAAAAAAAAAAAAAACGAAAAGAAAGTAGTAGTTAGTAAATGTTAGAATTGGCCATACAGCTTATGCGCACTCCGCGTCAGAATCTTCAACCCTAAACTAAACTCAACTCCGCCATCGAACTCCCCCAACTTTGATTGGGCAGCGTTCACGTTAACTCCGCATCGATCTTCATAGCTGCCAGAGGTATCATCCCATTTTTCACTTTGCAACCTTATTTTCTCTTTCAATCTCGATTCTCTCTCTGATTTGGTTTTACACTTCTGTTCTCTCATTTTACCGAATTTTGCTGATTTTCTTTATTTCCTTAGGTTTTAATTTTTCGTTTTCTTTGCTTCTCTTCATTTACTTTTACTTTTACTTATTAAACTTTGATTTACTTTTACTTTTACTTATTAAACTTTGATTTACAATATAGTATCACATATACTATTGCGGATTCATGTTTCTGTTATTTTAGTATATGAATATGTTTGGATTCAGAATCACACTGTCCCATCGTGATTTTGTCAGAAACTACGAGCTTTAACATAATTGGTGCCAATGAGGTTCACTGTGATTCCAAACACACACATTGGTGTGTGTGAAACATTGCTGTACAGTACATGTCCACTCCATATTGCAAAAGCAATATATTTTATTTAAACTGTACTACAGTAATTCTGATTAATAATTTGGTTTCTGCGTTGCATTTGTTATACGTGTGAATTAGAATAAAAAGGGACTTTGGTCAAGTATGGCTTCTCAGATCCTGAGACGAACCCTAGGAAGTCGCTATCTGGCAAACGCTAGGGCCTTCTCTTCTGCTTCCACTCCCATTCGGGCCACTCTTTTCCCCGGAGATGGTATTGGTCCTGAGATCGCTGAATCCGTCAAACAGGTTCCTTTTCAATTCTTCATCTCTCTCGGATTTTTTCAAATTGCTCGGTATGCATTTTTGAGTGCCCCATGTCTATGATGCTTTTGTTCCCAATGCTTTTTAGTGCCATTTAATAATAAGAATATAATATCTAATATAATTATGTTATTATTTATTTGTGTTTCTTATTGGTTTGTTCTGTTTGCACCCATGGGTGCTGATTGCTTCGAATCTAGCCATGACCTGTGTGATTTTATTTTTACTGAGATTGCTGCTAGTGGTCCCCAGAGACTATCGTTTCTGTGTGAGGAGTTCTGCTCTGGGTTACGGGGTCCTTGTTTCTGTAATTGTTACCTTTTCATAATAATACATCTCCATTCAGTTTTCTTTCATTGGGTTCCCATCAGTATATTGTTTTGTTTTTCGTTTCTTTCTTTGCCATGGATGTGGAATCTGTTTTGCTGAGTGGTCACTTTCTAATGTTAGTGATACTTTATTCTTCCTTATGTATCTTGCAGTGTTGTCATTTGTCAAATATCGCCATGGCCAGATTGCAGTGGCATATTTTTTTACAACTGCCATAGCCAAATTTGTGGGATGGCGGCGCCATGGCGTTTTAGGGCAGATTCGGTGGCTAAAACGGCAGTTTTTTGCTTTCCGCCATGGCCCGCCATCGATAAAACTGCTCTCTTGCTTTGCTTTTTTTATGCACTATGTGTATTTGTATATTCATAATAATTGACTTTCTTTGTTGAATCAAATGTAATGTGCTGTCAATTATTACTATTGCAATAATTAGATATTCCAAGCTGCTGAAGTTCCAATTGAATGGGAAGAGCATTACGTAGGGACTGAAATTGACCCTAGAACACAGAGCTTTCTTACATGGGAAAGTTTAGAATCAGTAAGGAGAAATAGGGTTGGTTTGAAAGGGCCAATGGCCACTCCTATTGGAAAAGGGCACCGATCATTGAACCTTACTCTGAGAAAAGAACTTAATTTATATGCCAATGTCCGACCTTGTTACAGCCTTCCTGGCTACAAAACTCGATATGATAATGTAGATCTTATCACAATCCGTGAAAATACTGAAGGCGAGTACAGTGGACTTGAACACCAGGTAAATTTCACAATAATCAATATTACATAGTATCATCCAAATTTTTGTCAGTATAATTTATTTTGCATTTTTGGGTTACAGGTCGTGAGGGGTGTAGTAGAAAGTCTCAAAATCATTACACGTCAAGCAAGTTTAAGAGTGGCTGAGTATGCTTTCCACTATGCCAAGGCACATGGAAGAGAGAGGGTGTCTGCTATACACAAAGCCAACATTATGCAAAAGACTGATGGTCTTTTCCTGAAGGTCTGCTTACACGTACAAATGTTTATAAATATTCGGTCTTGAATTTTATTCTTGAATACTAATATTGACTGTTTATTTTGGATTATTTTTAGTGTTGCCGTGAGGTTGCAGAGAAATATCCAGAGATACAGTACGAGGAAGTTGTCATTGACAATTGCTGCATGATGGTAATATTGGTCAACTTCATTTGTATACAACTGCATTTGAAAATTCATTTTGTCTATCTGAAAATGATACACTTGTTAATTTTTGGACCATCCACAGCTTGTGAAGAATCCTGCACTTTTTGATGTATTGGTGATGCCTAACCTTTATGGTGATATAATCAGTGACCTTTGTGCTGGCTTGATTGGAGGATTAGGCTTGACACCCAGGTTTTTATTTTTTGTTTTCAATTGGGAAAAGAAATATAGTTGTCACAATTATATCATCTGACAACATTTTACCTATTTTGCAGCTGCAACATTGGTGAGGGAGGTATTGCACTTGCTGAGGCTGTACATGGTTCAGCACCTGATATTGCTGGGAAGGTGAGCTGTTGAAGTACTTTTCAACCATATATTCTAAACCAATTTGCTTGTTTTCATGGAATGTATGTTTTTGAGTGCCTGTTCTGTACTTGTGCACCATATGCCCTTTGTAAGGCATTATTGGGTAAAACTACCAAGACAAACTTTTTGTACCATCCTAATCAGTGCGTAAATGGGCTATAAGCTAGATTATTAGGCTTTGCCAATACATAAATCTTGGCCTGTGCTGTAAAATGTCACCGTGAGCTTCACCTATTAATCTATCATAGTTTTTTCTCCGGAGACTGGCCTAACTTTAAAGTCTTTGTAGAGACTTGCATTAATGACATCATTCAAATAGACCGAGAAACACATTTTTTTTAAATTCGTAAAACCTTTAATTAAATTACACTTGTTTTTCCTGTGGATTTATGCAGAATTTGGCAAATCCAACTGCTTTGCTGTTGAGTTCTGTTACAATGTTGCGCCATTTGGATCTCCATGATAAAGCAGAACGGATTCAAAATGCCATCCTCAACACCATTGCAGAAGGGAAGTATCGAACAGCTGATCTTGGTGGCAGTTCAAAGACAACGGAATTTACAAAAGCAATTATTGATCATCTTTGATATTTTTGCTTTGGAGTCGGCAAGAAATTGTTAATTATGATTTTGTTTCAGTCAATTTCCTTTTATTTCCCCAAATTTTCCAGAGGAGTAGGATTACCTCATCTTAATGGATAAGTTATGACATTACAACCAAAGACAAGAAATGGGCAAAGCATTCAAATATTCGCTGTCCACTGCTGCCGTCTTATGGCATTGAGAGGGGGGGACCTTTCAAAATGCACATTGATTGATGTAGCCCTCCCCAGTCCATTTTAGTATTCTTTGTCAATAATATAGTTAAATAAAAGTACCAATGATGTTTCATTCCTTCGAGATTATCACTTTCTTATTTGTGTTGCCTTTTGCTTGCTTGCTTTAAATTTTGAAATACTATTATTTTCATGATAATAATAGTAACATCTTTGTGTTTACTATTATATTATATATTCCTGTTTGAAATGCCGTGCGGATTTGCATCAAAATAACCCATTAACCACAGAAGGAACTAAATTAACCAATTATATACGAGTCATTGTCACGTAATAAATTGAATTAACCAAATTTTTATATGTCATTAACCATATATCTTTAAGTGATTGCAAAGAATAGAAACTAATTATGTTTTAAAAAATTAATAACTTATTAACCTCATAATTTGAATTAATTAATCAAGTATTTATGCGTTGTTAACACAATACATTTTAGTATTGGTAATAAAAACTAATTTTGTTAAAAATAAAATAAAAAATATAATCACATAACGACTAAACATTTATGCCTTTAACTACATGTGTACACATGAAGAATTTTTTTTATCTTAAAAAAAATGATAAATTTCATCGTATAACAATGTCGGCATTTGTCAATTGAACAATTTATATGATATATAAAGTTGGTGTTGTATTTTGCGCATAAATAGCAAAATTGTATTTAAAAATATTACTCTTTTCGTCTTACAATGAATTATTTATTTACAATTGTTTGACTCATTTAATTTTGAATGTAATAATAATAAGGCTAAATAGCACCCATCGTCTCTTAACTTAATTTCAGTTAACGTTTTAGTCATTTATCTTTTTTTTTCTCCGATTTGGTCATTTATTTTAATTTTAAGTGACAATTTGATCTTTTATGTTTTAAAATGTCAACGGTGTTATCTTTTT